>NQII01001018.1:89245-285578 GCA_002778355.1 Clitarchus hookeri | reverse complement strand
ATCGGGAAACCGACAGAGTGGTGGCAAAGTTTAACGACGACGAGGAGCACACTGCGATCAGCGCAGACGTATCACAACCATGCAAAAAATTTCGCATTTGTAGCTCTCTTTTGTTTTTTTTTTTTACCACTGAGAGAGAGACATATTCTACTGCGTTTCCCTGAAAAGTTTTTGTTTTCGCTAATTCACAAAATCCTGAACCATGGCGCCATCATCAAATACCTGGCGATTTGCCATGTTCCCCACGTCGCCTACCATTAAGCGTACACGGGACGTTAAACGGATAAGGCTGTATCCGCAACTCGCAAATGCGCTTGCTGCAAAAAAAAAAAAAACTGTGACTCTTGTGCTCTGCTGTCAGAGGAAGGCCAACTGGGGCCGCTTTCCACAACCAAAAACCGTTACCCAGCTCCCGTTAAAGCGAAGCTCGCTACACCAGCTGGCGACATGCAAAAAATCTGCCTCCGTATGCGGGCGTCGACGTCGCTTGAAGAAACTATAATCTGGCATCGCAGACGAAGAAAAATGGTAGAATAACGTCTCACTAATCTCTCCTATCCTCTGATCAATGCACGTCACATACTGCATCACATATAACAGGAAACATCATGCAGGACCCTCCATGCAAAAAGCCAGAATCTGCTGCCGTAAATATACTGTTGGAAAGTTGAAGCACCTGATTCATTACAAACAAAAACCACAACCATGAATAAGATCAAAAACTGTTAAGAACACTTTTCTGACGTTCAACGAAGTAACATTAACTTTCCAGTAAAGCTTACGGTGGTTATTTTTTTCACCTTATTTTACTGTTCTGCTACTTTTTTAACTATTATAATAGCCTTACGCATTACTTTAAATCACTTGAAGTCATGTATAATTTGTACAAACATGTATGCAATATGAATGTACGCAAAGGCACATACGTGAAAACGAATTGCAACTTGCGTCTCTTCCATTCAAACAATTCATCCACGCTATTGTAAACAATCACTAAAAATTATTTAAAGAAATATTATATCATTTTTTATTAATGCCATGCTTGATAACTTTCTATAAATTTGGTCTAAGTTTACATAGTAAAAGTACGTTTTCCATGACTATGTAATAGTATTTTTGTCAAACAGTAATGTCACAGCTAGTTTACAAAGAATCAATATCCAAACATTTTCTCCTAGATAATTTTGTACCGAAAACGCATCCAGTTTACCGAAGTTGACATCTCTGAACGCGGTTTACTGTGTGCAGATATTACGAAGCAAGTCGAACGAACAGTTCTTAATATTTTCCTGTCATTTTCACTGCAATAACTGCCTATGTTAGGGATGTGTAACTACATGCAAAAGCNGCCTATGTTAGGGATGTGTAACTACATGCAAAAGCAGTGTACTTTAACTTTTATAATTTAATATAAATATGTACATTATTTTTAACATTACTTAAAAGTTCTTATATATTAGGTTTGATTTAATAATTATTTTCGCTTCTTATAAAATGTTGTTTTGTACGTCGCATTTAACTTCTATAACTGTTTTGAAAGAAACCTCTTTGGTTTATATATTTCTGTTTTAAATTATAAAAATGTAATAAAACATATAATTATTTCTTTAAAAAAATGCTCTTAGAAATAATGTAGAACTTTACTTGTTTGTTTCAAATTTTAGATACAACACAACCCTTGAAATGTGCACTCGGTTGTCTTGAAATGTGCACTCGGTTGTTTTTGAATGTGTAGTCGGTTGTCTTGAAATGTGCACTCGGTTATCTTGAAATGTGCACTCGGTTGTCTTCAAATGTGTACTCGGTTGTCTTGAAATGTGCACTCGGTTGTCTTCAAATGTGTACTAGGTTGTCTTGAAATGTGCACTCGGTTGTCTTGAAATGTGCACTCGGTTATCTTAAAATGTGCACTCGGTTATCTTGAAATGTGCACTCGGTTGTCTTCAAATGTGTACTCGGTTGTCTTGAAATGTGCACTCGGTTGTCTTCAAATGTGTACTAGGTTGTCTTGAAATGTGCACTCGGTTGTCTTGAAATGTGCACTCGGTTATCTTAAAATGTGCACTCGGTTATCTTGAAATGTGCACTCGGTTGTCTTCAAATGTGTACTCGGTTGTCTTGAAATGTGCACTCGGTTGTCTTCAAATGTGTACTAGGTTGTCTTGAAATGTGCACTCGGTTGTCTTGAAATGTGCACTCGGTTATCTTAAAATGTGCACTCGGTTATCTTGAAATGTGCACTCGGTTGTCTTCAAATGTGTACTCGGTTGTCTTGAAATGTGCACTCGGTTGTCTTCAAATGTGTACTAGGTTGTCTTGAAATGTGCACTCGGTTGTCTTGAAATGTGCACTCGGTTATCTTAAAATGTGCACTCGGTTATCTTGAAATGTGCACTCGGTTGTCTTCAAATGTGTACTCGGTTGTCTTGAAATGTGCACTCGGTTGTCTTCAAATGTGTACTAGGTTGTCTTGAAATGTGCACTCGGTTGTCTTGAAATGTGCACTCGGTTATCTTAAAATGTGCACTCGGTTATCTTGAAATGTGCACTCGGTTGTCTTAAAATGTGCACTCGGTTATCTTGAAATGTGCACTCGGTTGTCTTCAAATGTGTACTAGGTTGTCTTGAAATGTGCACTCGGTTGTCTTGAAATGTGCACTCGGTTATCTTAAAATGTGCACTCGGTTATCTTGAAATGTGCACTCGGTTGTCCACAATTTGGACAAATTACGGTGAAAGATACAAGGCAACTTAGATGAAAATACGAGGCCGTGTCAAAAAGTAGGCAATTTTTCTACGTCCTGTAACACAGCTTTTACTTTGTCCGCACGTCGACAAACTTCAATAATCTTTGAATTGATCTTGTTTTGTGCAAATTCAATGTTTTCTACTTTTAACAAGTTTATAACTCATTCACATAAAATAATTATACTCTTATATAAAACTTCGCAAAATTAAAAATATCATACAATCATATTCGTATACCGTAGGAGAAAATATTTGTTATGTTTAGAACTGCAAATAATAAAACTGGGTCCTTCGGGTGCATGCGTAACTGCTCATATGATAAATTCAACGGACCTAATAGGATGCCACACTACAATGGTCTCCGTTACAAACACATTAGATATTTTGAGTCACTTAAACAACTTTTAAACTGCATGCTTACACGAGACTGGCATAAAGTCACAATAAATCTCCATACTACGTGAAATTTCAATAATCTTCAAGTAAAGAGTTGTTCATAATTTTCACATGTTACTGTTAGAATATTAATTTTTCATGTTTTATTTTTAAATTCGTAAACAATCTTAAAAGTTACTGAAAATTTATTATTTCTGGGGAACAGCTTACTTCAGTTACTTCACTTAGGTTGTGGTTCACACCCGTGACGAACTCAGGAAAAAGAAATTCAGGTTTTAATTTTTTCGCTTCTGGCTGTGAAACAAGAGTAATCGTCTGAGAAATACCGTTTTGAGTATTTTAATACACTCGTAATTAATAGTATTCACAGGCTTGTGTATCCCAATAACGCTTTGAAGTATAATATTATCTCTAGTTTTCTGCTAGTAAATTCTTTTTTTTTTTTTAATTTCTGGCATTACTGTACCCTTTATCGTTGGTCTAGTTTAATATTTTTTCAAAGTATATTCTTATTCGAAATTTGATGTATGTTAACTAGGCAGTATATAAATATAACAACTAAGTTGCTCACGAGTTATGGGTAAAAAATTTAACTAACGTCGAAATGAAAAGTTGGGGAGATACGTTGAGAAGAAGTTTTACCCTCATCAGAGGTCACACGAAACCCTGTGATGTTTGTAACAATCGACTAAGTAGTTTGTAGGGGTGTCGCACAGTGACAGTCAGGTGAAAGGGCTCTCAGCGTTAATTAAGAATATTCTCCACTCCACGCACTTGCGCGTCAAAGAGCGGCGGGCCCACCCAAAGGCTAAGTAAGAGCCGTTTTTTAAAATAACTGAAGCCTGCATAAAGCCGGCGACTATGGTGAGACCAAGAACAAACCTCGTTTACCTCTTTCCACCGCAGTGAATTCGGGGATAAACACACGTTCATATGTGTGTGTTTACATCGATGAGAATACACTCGTACATGGTGTAATTGAGGAAGAAGAAGCATTGCAGTAATCATAAAAAATATTAGCTGAAAATATGTGCATATCTAATGGCGTATTGTTATTACAATTTGTTTTTAATTCATCGCTATAGTCGCAGTTACTTCATATTATCCACTTAAATTAGTTATTAATATACAGATGATTGTTTATTGTCTATAAAATTAAATAACAAAATCAGCCTCTGGGAAATTGTGAATAAATATTTTCTTTTAAATACATCAAACTTTATCCCCCATTAATCATGTTACGTTCAGTGTTTTAAAGATTTGACGCCTTTTTCAGTTTTTTAATAAAAGTAGGGCATTCTCAAATTTTTATTCATAAATGTATTAATTATTACCTATTTTCTTTTAACAAAACAATAAGTTATGAAAGTAAATAGTGTGCGTCGCATGTTCACCAGTATACAACAATAAAATATTCCAAGAAAATCACAAAACTTTGTTTCCACTTTATGAATTCAATGTATCAATTCTATTTTTATCCTTAATTACTTCGCAGGGCACAAATATCTAAAATACGAGTATAAAATATATTAATTTTCTTTTGGTATTTTTCTATGTGTACGTTTAAAAAAAAATCCTCAACGTTTAAATAAATTCTTGTAAGTTAGTGCAGAAGCTAATCATCTCGAGCATTATCTAAAACAGTTATACATAACTAATTAAAATAAAATTATCCGCAACTAACAAAACCACAACATATAATTGAGATCACGTTGTTAAACTCATGCAAACGCATTCTAATCCAAAAAGTTTAAAACTAAAAGGAAAATGAATTAAAAATCATTTTAACTATATAAAAATAAATACTATGAAAGTTGCCTTTCTGAACTTATTCTTCAATATAGAAAATTTAAACATTTTCTCAGATTATTTAATTTTTTAAAATAAACTTTGCTTAGCAAATAAATTGTAACTTAACACTTAGGAAGTATGTTGGTGGTATTTCTGGCAATGCTCATTATAGAATATAATACTTTAGGTGTTTTAATATATTTATTGCTTCCTCACACCATAGTTATTTAGCTAAATACGCCTACAATGAAATATGCATTTGAGTTAGGGCGCTGAGTTCATGAAAAAAAAAACTATATGATACGTAATAAAAAAACTTCTGCATTATGTATCTGAGTATTTAATACCAACATTATCATCAGTAGAATATTTACATTTAAGCTCAGTTTTCACATCATCACCAGCTGTTCTGCAGACAGCATTGCATTCTCACACTCCTGTCTAATTGTAACACCTTGGTTTTTTTTCACTTTACATGTTACCAGTACATCTTTGTCATTTACAGAGTCTGTAGGTCCATGTGGCTCGCGCTTCCCATAGTATATTTCTGCAGCCCTTTTAGTTACTGCAATGCCTACTGTTTTGAAACGCAGTGCAGGCCCTGGTAATATTGTGAGCACAAATATTGCCTGGTAGACACACATACACCTCAGTCGAAGACACAGATGGTAAAACTGAAGAGGAAGAAGACGGAGCCCAAGAAGTCGATGGTATGAGCTAAGAAGTCGATGGTATGAGCTAAGAAGTCGATGGTATGAGCTAAGAAGTCGATGGTATGAGCTAAGAAGTCCATGGTACAGTGTAGCGTAACACAAACCACAACCCCCAAGAAACAAGAACCTATAATCAGTAAGAAGTTAAAGCTTCATGTCGGATGCTTTCAACATGACATCAAGCACGTCTCTTTAAAATATCGCTTCGAATAAACTGGTGTTGGTAGAAGATATCGCTTCGGTACACCCTACCCACTTTTAGGTCTATAAAAACAGTTCGTACCACCACACATCGCCCAGAACTTCTTTCTCTCGTCTAGAAGACATAGTGAAAATGATAGGATGCTGTTCTAGTGGTCAGAAAATTTTCTCATACATCGTGACCTATGGAAAGTTTAAATCACTTGCAGCACTCGACAAAGAAACCGAGCTTCCATACCTGCCTAAAGAATTCCTTCTGACATATGTACAAAACTAAATAAAATATGCCTAATAACACCTACCTGTCTATCTGCAACATGACGAAGAGATTCTTGGCTGTCTCAAAGCCTAGAGTGTTTTCATGGTAGTGCTACCATTTCAGACACACCACATTCCAGAAGCTGGTGTAAGACACATCGGGAGCCAGCAGCAGCAAAAGAAAAACAAGGCACCACCAACACTGAAAGATGAACGAGCGTAAGGAAATTGAGATGTCGAATTTTCAACTTCACAGGCTAGGCGGCGATCGAACTGATAAGGTAATATATTCCAGTCCAGCAAGCATGCTGATGTTTGAACCACACAGCCAGCAGTCAACTACTGAGGCAGCCCGAGATGAGCAAAGCAAACTAGCATGCAGTGTTAACAGTATGCAAGCGAGCATAATAAAAAAACGGATATAATTTCGTCGGCGAGCGTGGTGGTGGAAAGCAGAACATTACGACTACAGTCATCTACTACGATCGTGTACTCTGCTACAATATGAAGATGGAATAAATGGTCGAATACTTACCATCTGTAACACCGTCAGCATCGTCAACAGCAAGGGACCCCGAAGAGTCGCTACAAGCATTACAGAAACAATGTTACTACAGTGGAAATACGTTTACTAAAAGCTGTAATGCAGGGCGACATGAAAGAAACCATTGCATGTTCAGGCCAGCATACGTGGCATTCCACTGTGATAACTGCGATGCGGTGTTTAACCACAGTGATAGCCTGTATAGACATAACAAGAAATGCAAAGGCAATGTTTGACGTTCATCGGGAAGTGTGTGCAAGTATTGCGGCAAGACATCCTGTAGCAGCTCCAAAGTCAAACGACATGAAGATTGTAACAGCTCATTTGCCATCGCCTACAAGACTTACTCATGTGATAACTGCTGTACCGGTATAAATGTTTTGCTAGAATCAAGAACAAGATGAGCGTGTATAAAATGTTATTATGTATTCTTATTATGTCAAGTCTGTAAAATAAAGGTGAAGTGTATGAATTATTTTTGGGTTATTCATTTATCTTAACCCAGGCTAATATTAGGTTCACCTCTAGCACTAGGAAAAAAATTACCAAATTTTGTCTAAGCATGAAAGTGAATTAATATTTTTTGGATAGTTTCAAGTCTCGAACTCAGGTCCCTACCAGTGGCTTGCTTGAGCAATACACAGATTCTCTCGCCATCTTCTTTTCTCCAGTCGACCGCTAGAGTGCACCACCATCGTCTGCTAGGGTCGCAGTAGTCTTCGGCCATCTTCTTTTCCCCTGTCACCTGTCAGACGGGACGCCAACATCGTTTGCGTTACCGATGGCGGTCGCTAGGAGCACTCGTGTCGACACATATGACTGAATTCCGATGTGCAGCATACAGAACACTCACCCATGCATGCAGTACTCGGTGCAAGTAGCTCAAAAAATGCAACACGCACTAGGATTCGATCCAACCGCCAACAATGATGGCTGCAGTTCGACGGTACCGATAGCGCAGAAGGACTACAGCCGCGTGGTTCGACTGTTAGGGCTAAAGGTCGCAATAAACAGCATCAGCCTAACACGTGAGTTGGGGTAAATTCGTGCAACATATAAAACTGTCCTATACATAAAAAAATTAAATCTCATCAGTCTGTAATAGCGATATCGGTGTTGCTATTGCGACGAGAACTTTAGTAAAAAGGTACAATGTCCGTCAACGGGAAAAATATCTTATATTCACAAGGACCAACCTCAAATAATTGTGCAATATGTCAAGTGCAGTACACTATTTACCAGTGGTGACAATTTGAAGACGCATTACACGACTTGCAAAGGATGTTCTCTTTTGCTTGCCACTAAAAATCATGCATTTAAGCCAGTGGTCATGTAGGAGACTATGACACTCCTACATATTGATGATTAGATATAAATAAATGCAATGGAAAATAGTTATAAACACCCACCAACCGATGCATATTGTGCGAGCAACGAACGCTGTACATTATGTTAGACAAACAAAATTACAGTCGCGAAGCACTGTTACCAGCAGACATAAAATAGGCAAATAATTATAAACACCTACCAACCAGCACGTATTGCACAAGCGACGAGCACTGTAC
This sequence comes from Clitarchus hookeri, assembly GCA_002778355.1. Taxonomy (NCBI): domain Eukaryota; kingdom Metazoa; phylum Arthropoda; class Insecta; order Phasmatodea; family Phasmatidae; genus Clitarchus; species Clitarchus hookeri. Next base: position 277,362 of record NQII01001018.1, on the reverse strand, counting down.
TTCGCATCAGTCGTTGCTAGACAAGAGCATGCTTCTGAAATCTGACGTGGTAGCCTTGGTTAGTATAGCAGAATAGCAAACGATTTTCCCCACGTACATCCTCCGACCGAGCTATGCTACAGTACAGAGACACATGAATTCCACTACCAACCAATGCATAATGTGCGAGCATCGAGCAACGCACATCACATTAGACTAAAATAAAATACTATGACAGAGTCGTGAAGCAGTACTTCTGGCGGCCTTCGGCTGAACTCATCTCCCCGATGCTATCGCGCCCCTGCTGGCGACGAGTGAACCCACTCAAATGCGCAAAATGGCCGCGCCGATACCAGTGCTCCTAACCACCAAATCTAGAACTTCACACACCCTGGTTGTGGGTGTGGGAATCAAAGATGGTGGCAGACGCGGGAATTAACGATGGCTTAACACACTCTGGTGATGGGTGCGGGAATCAATGATGGCCGTCTGTAGCAGAAGACGTCAACGGTAATGGAGGACGCAAAAATCAAGAGAGGGATGGGGGTGAGAGAGAGAGAAGATAAAGGATACTGGAAGGAATATGATAAAACCCCCTTAGTGATAGAACAGACGTGAGGAAAGAATGTCAGGATGAGAAACACAATAACATCTGAATAAAACAGCAGGAGAAAAGGAATCGGAATGACAGAGCGGTACAAAAAGAATCGGAATTCAGAACATAAAATGCCGAGGTGGAATGATAGAGCAGGAGGGATTAAAGGGAAATTCCAGAGGGGAAAAAAAATCCAAGATGGCTGCCGTGAGTCCCCCTGTCCCCATCCAGCATCCAAGTTCGCTAGAGCCCCATTTCCCCACTACTGTCCACTTAGGTCTCACTTAAATTTCTTAATGCATTAAAACAATGCGATACAAACACAGATGCCAGATTAATGGAGTAGCAAATCTTTTTATAAAAATCCAACAGCGAAATTTGTGACTGAAATGTGAAAGTCGATAATATCTATAACACCGAATAACGATTTATATTGTACTAAATAATTTGCTGTCATATATATATATATATACACATATATATATATATATATATAAGGCATGTGGGGGCTATAAAAATGCTAACTGGCAATCTTTCTTAACATGTGCTCTGATGACAATCAATTTATTCCACTAAGAACTTCTCTTTCAAATTTATTTGTAATCATAACATTGTATTTATTTATCTTTATTTTATTTGTTTATCTATCATGATAAAATCGTAAAGAAATAGGACACTATGAAATGGGACCTGCCTTATCCAACCAAGTGATATTATAATTTTTTTCCCCACATTTTATTTGCCTGCTCTTTCGTGGGCTGGACAAGAAGACAATTTCCGTGTCAGTCCTTTGCAAAGTTACATTTATTTTTTTATGAGTACTCCCCCGGCTTAAAATTTTCTTCTGTTGCGGCACATTAAGCAAAGAATATAAGTCCTGCTTCCAAGCGATCCTTACTGGTGTGAATAATTTAGTGTTATAAACATAAAATGTGTGTTGTATTATATTCCCTCACTACAGTCGTGACGTAAACTGTACAAAAGTCTGCATTTTTAGAGATATTTCTGTGAAGGGTAGTTGTCAAGATTATTTATGTAACCCTACAAGTAAATTAGGGGACATTTAAGAGCATATTACTGTGAAATGTGTAAACCTTAAGTTTAATTTTAACGATATTTATTTTTAAAAAAAGTATATCTACAGAAATTGTATTGTAATTTTCAGAAAATGGTGTGCTATAAATATACAATATATTATTTACAGTGTTAGAAAAACTATTTTCTTAAATATTTCCTAGACATTTATTTGCAAAACGTAAAAAAATAGTTACTGTGTTGCGAGCAGCGTTGGGTAGGGCACGATAGTATGTGGGCACACATGAGAAAATACACCGGAACATGTAAAAGCAGCAAAAACGCAGCGAATGGAAATTTTATTTTCGTTGATCTTTCTCATTTAGAATATCACGTTAGAGAATTTATTCATATACCGCTTCGGCTCTCAAGACCTCGATGTTAAGAGCTGCCCAAAATTTCTTCACTCATTCGTGTACCTCTACTCCCAACGTACGCGATGCCAAACTGAAGTAAAGAAATTTTCCCTTTTTTTTTTTTACGTACATTTATTTTAGAGTAATTAGTACTTGTAAGCTTTACATGTTAAGTGGTTTTCGGTTATGTTATCTTCTGTTAGGTTTTATATTTTCTATAGTGTAATGTAAAACAAATATGTTTTTATATTTATATTTTTTTAATGAATATTTAAATAGAGAAGAATACAAGCTTATTGGATGTACGAACTCCTAGCGCAATTGAAAATAACTAATATTAATTCATATTATTTTCAATTAGCTGTATTTCCCAAATTTTTTTGCTATTCTATTAATTTCAGAAGCCACTTGTTCTTCCTGATTAGTATTCTCGTATCATAATTAACAGCTACGTTTCTTGATACAAATAATTTTTTCTTATGTCTTAAAGAATGTTTAAAGATAACATCATTTAATACTTGATTTTTTCATCCACACATTTTATTTACATGGTTTTATCAAAAAAATTACTTAGTATGATTTTGCATAACAATTTATTTCATTCAATATATTTTGAAGGGGTTAGATTTATTGATGAGATTTTTGAAAAGTGGTAAATATTATATACAGTAATAATTGGTGCAGTCAACTGTTTAAGATTTAAGATAATTGCTAACTTTCTACGAAAAATTAAAAATACAAGTCATAAAATAAACAGATACTAGAAAATGCTTGTCTTAAATTTATCAAATATTACTATAGACATCTTTATGATATTAAAAATGTTATTACTTGAAGAAAAATATAATTTAAAACAGATATAATAGGGGCTTTCAAGAAGATTAAATTAGCATACAGTTTTCTTTAAATGCTGTTATTATAAAGATGTACATATAAAAATGTTATACATATTTAACAATTATAAAAACTTAAGAAATTTTTTTTCGAAAAGTGCGTGTTGTATGAATGATTCCTGTATATGATGTGTTTTTTTTAATTAAGATACACGTCCATTAAAACATGCCCCATGGTAATGTATCAAGTAGTTTTGATTCTGTTCTTCACTTTATGTTGTCCAAAATGTGTGCACTGCGAAACCGATCCGCAGCTCTGCATGCTTCGTTATGCAGAGCGCTTTTTATGGAAAAGCAGACGGGTTCTCGACCTTGGGTGCGCCAGGCCAGCTGCCACGTGATCTGCTGGTGCAGGCGGGACCCCAGTCCAGTGCACAGAGGAATGACGAGTATGTCTTATTGAGTCGCGCGACTTCATTCCTCCGCGTTCCTTCATGAATTCTAACTGCCATTTGAAATGATGATTTGTTTTCATCTTTTGTCTTCCGTGGAATCCGTTAAATTTTATCCGCAATACCTTGCCTCCTTCATAATTAGCGCGGATTACCCTGTAATAAAATTCAAAACATCATTAAAATGGAATGTTGTGATATGCCACCATCCAAAACCAGTATTTTGTGGTATTTTGTTCGTTACGAAAAATTAAATCAGTGGAGAATGCGAATGCAGGTGATTTACTTACTGTCAATTATTTTACTTTTTTTAAAGCTTGTATTAAGAAAATTTTAATTCCACTGAATACATTCTTTAGAAACCAGGAATCCCCACAAAATAAAGTATACACTGGCAAGGAACTGGAGAGCATAATTTTCGTATATTTGGTAAAGTAAAAACATTGCTATTTGCTAATACTGAGTATTTTATAGAAATACGAGTTAATATAGGCAGTTGCATATATTTATAGCTTACTAGGATTAGAAATTCCGCGTATTTCACCAGAACACTATTTATTTATTAGCCATGTAAGAATACACATTTGCAACTACTTGTAGNGTCGTATTTAATATTCCACATGTAGGCTACATCACATCATAAATTCCCACAATATATACATAAATTGCATATGAGTCTCAAATATGCATAACTTGAGCTTGTTTTCAAAGTTTGCAGTGGAAAAGGACACGTCCAATAAGATACAATTTTAGAAAAAAGATACCTAAAGCAAAATTGAGATAAAATTGTTGTCAGTTCCTGAGAAAACAGCGACAATTTCTACACTGGTAGTATGTTTAAAGTATTTTGAAAATGACAGAATCGTAAGAAACAAGCTGTTAAGTTTTCCTTTAGAATTGCTCTCCTTCTTTCCATATATATATATATATATATATATATATATATATATATATATATATATATATATATATATCCGCGAGTGAAATATGTCCTCTGTTCGCTATCATATAAGCGTACGGGGAAACATTTTGTAGCTTCAAGAGTGAAAATGTAGATTTTTAGCAGTGGAATGTCCAATGGGAAATTATACCCAAACGTTGCTCTTTCCCCAAAACAATATTCTTTTATGTTTATGACAAACATTATATCCGGTTTTTACTCCTAAGACTTAATGCTAGAAATATCTGGCCTGATAAGTTTTTTTAGAGATAAATTATACACACACATATATAAAATTTTATTTATTTAATTGTAACGAATAATATGCTACATACACTGTTTGAAAATGGAAAATGAACACCCGGATGCAGTGGTCCCACATGAATGGAGGTTTTATTGAATAATTACATAGATTGTACATTGTATATCATAATGATCACAGAGTCTCTCACCTATGGACAAAGTATACAGAATGTCTTGAACAACAATGTCAGTATCTTGTGTAACAGCCTTAAGCGACAATGTAGTCCTCCAGTCGTGCGTAGAGACGATCATACAGGTGTTGGATGTAATTTTGGGGAACAATGTACAACGCTAATTCCACCTGTTGTTGCAATTGGTGGAGGTTTGTTGCCGGTGTTGCAGACAGCACCAAACGCCATCCCATCATGTCCGACACATGTTCAATGAGGGACATATTAGGTGATCGTGCTGGCCAGGGGAGTTTACGAACACCGTCGAGAGCGCGTTGGGTAACACGAGACGTGTGTGCACGGGCATTGTCCTGCTTGAAGAGGACATCTCCTTGGCGTTGTAGGAACGGCAACAAAATGGGCTGGATGATGTTCTGGATGTAGCGTTCACTCTTCAGTGTTCTCTCAATGAACACCAGAGGCGTACTGTCATTGTAGGATATTGCCCCCAGATCATGATGCCAGATTTTGTCCTGTATGTCACTTCCGTATACACTCTGGTTGTTGCCGCTCTCCTGGTCGACTCCGCACTCGCAAACGACCGTCACTGGCACCAGTGCAGAATCTGCTCTTATCACTAAACACAACTCCGTGCCATTCATCCCTCCAGTTGCGTCGTTCGTGACACCATCTGAGGCGGGCTGCACGGAGATGAGGTGTGAGAGAAAGCCTGGCAAGCGGCACCCTTGGTCCTAGGTGACATCCTGGGTGCAACAGGGGCCCTAATCTGTGAGGCGGTCTCCGTGCGATCAGCAATGACTGCTTGTATGATGCTGCGGTCCAGGAGGGAATCCATATGCCGCCGCCGTCCAGAACCAGGTTGACGAGCATTTGCAGCATCATTAGACCACCGTAAGTAACATCCAGCCTCCCTCAGGCCCATAATACGACCTCGTTCAAAGTCCGTTAATTGTACGAAGTGTGGTCATCTATGCCGTCGTGGTATGTCTACAATGCTTACTACACACAGGCCGATGCTTGAAACAACAGACTACTCTTTCACCGAGTCAACTACAGTTGTATTGGGCTCAGCGGTGTTATGCCTAGTACGCGGTTCCTACTCTGTCCACATCACAGCACAGTTAATCATTGCATGTACTGCCCTCTATCGGTGTCCTATGTGCATATGGTGTGTCTACGTCACCGATTTAGTGGTGTTCATTTTTTATTTTCCACCAGTGTACTATATAGCAAACCTTCCAACTATTCTCCACTATACAGTACAAAATAGAGGTGTAATATCTTCAACTTCTTTCGTAATTAACATGCTATGTTATGAGGTTTGCAATAATTAGAAAAAAAATTGAAATTTACAAGCAAAATTTAGTCCAGTTTTGCTACCGAGAAGAAATTTGTCATTTGACCACTTAGAAATAAAATGCTCCATATATTTCTCAAGATTTACTTTTTTTTTCTCTTACTTCGCCACCACGGCAGATATGAAAGACAAAACCCGGCAGACCGTGGAAGAAAATTATGTGTTAAATATTATGAAATAAATTAACTATCACAATAGGGCTACAAGATTCCACCCCTTCCCCCCCTTCTCGAGAGGTTTGAATAATTTCTATGTGCTTAAGTTGTGACTGAAAAATGAGAATGTTGGTGTGTTACGGGAAGTGTGGGACGGAAGCTGGTCGGATGTCACACGGAAGACTTAGGTTGTCCAGACAATAGAGTTCCAGTGCAGGTGTATATGAATACCCATGGTCGAAAATGCTCAGCATTCCTCCATGGTGTCTTGAATGTCTCTGCACTTTCCACACTTATTTTACGTGACTTAACGCTGCGCGTCCACTTCACACACACGCGCACACGCACACATACGCGCCAACTTAGTTTATGAACTGTCTCGCTAACTTCGAAATCACACGTTTTTAAAAAACTGTTAACTTAACGTTTTGCAATCTGTTTCTCTGCGGGAGATAATTTCACTTCAGTATAATTTGAAGTCGCGGCATTTCGTTTAATGCAAATATTACTTATTAGCTTTTCGTTATAGCAAAAAAAAAACTACATTTTCATATAACTATGTTTTGAGATTGGCTATCCTTAATGTATAAGAGTTAATCAGTGAAAGTTGTTACCAACTACTCTACCAATAAAACTGTAGGTTTGTAACAATCTCTCATTTGTCGTTTGCAATCCTGGCACTTTCTTGTGTAACGATTATATGGAGCTATATGCTCTTCACGGTTAATTGGGCATTATAGAATTCTACCTTTAAAGAATATCACCGCCTCTATCGGCATTATAGGCTTTTTTAACTGGCACACCTACTGGCATGCGCCCAGTAAAGTTGGTAACGGCGGAAGGAAAGTAGTGTTATGTAAACATATCTGAATGCAGAAATTATTTCTATTTTCTCTTCTACATTCTGTGTTTTGTTCATGCATATATGTGTAAGAATTAGCAAAGTTTCTTAATTATTTCCGTTTTAATAATTTTACACTTTGGCTTGACTGAAGCATGAGTAAAGTGTTCAGGCCCACAGAAATGTTAATTTTACGTACGGTGGAAGAATATATAATGTGCATACAAGTATATCTTAAGCAGGACTTTAAAAAGTGCTCAGTTTACAGTAAACAGCCTATACGTTTGCTACTTATGTACATCAAAATGTTTTTGGAATACTTATATTTCCTACGCTATTTCAAATTAAAAAACATCCAAAATTTTATGACAACACATGCCTTACACTGCTCGGTATCTTTGAATCGTCAGCCAGAATACCACATTATTCCTCATTGAAGAATCGGGAAAAATTTTTTTTTACAATTAAATTTCCAGCCCTATATCAATTCTGAATAGCCTATTAAAAATTTTTAATTTCCCAATCGTAATTTAGACTAACTTAAAATTTTTTTTTGCTTTAATTAGTAGTCCGATTTTGAGAGAATAGGTATATGATTTTAAATCAAGAGTTTTATTTTTACTTTAAAAAAATTCTTTCGTTTCAAATAAAGAAATAAAACTTAACTTATTGCAATTCCTGTAGATTTCCTCACTCTAAAATTTATGTATTTTACCAGTGCTAAATCACCTTCTACATTTTACCTTACAACTGAAATTTTGTTGCAACGCACATTGCAGTTCTACGTAAACAAACATTTTTCTTGAAAACAGAGAACGATGTTGGACACTAGAGGAGATTATGACTATTCGTCATGTGTCTCTGAATCATGTTATTTTTTCAATGTGTTGATACATTTTATACGGTTCCATTTCTGATAGATAAGTCGTTAATAATTCCGCAAAATTAAAAATATATTTCTTACGGAAAGTTTTTCTCCCGGAAAAATATAACACGCATTTCCTTTTAATTTTACGTAAGATCTTATGCGTGTGTTCGCAGGGTGCCCGTAAACATAATGAATTTAAAATATCTAGCATGCTTCTCTGGTCAAAATATTTAGTTTTTAGTTCGCACAAAGACCAGCTTTCCTTAACGCGAACCTTCCCTAATGCCACACTTGATACTTGGGTTTGTCAAACTGGTTTTAAAAGGTGCTCCCGAAACAAACCCTATACCCAACTAGCTATCCACCATACACAGCAGTTCACGCACAACGACTGCAAACGCGTAATTACGTCACATTTTTAATTCTGTGAAAATTGCGAAGTAGTGCGACTTTTAAGTTTTGTAGTTATGTGAGGTATGTACCTGCTGTATAAAGCCACTAGAAAGTTGGGTATATGGGGAAATTTACGGAATATTCTTTTTATTGTCCATTCACGGTTACTTCCAACTTTTCTGAAGCCCTGTTGAAGTTCTACTTCGAAGATATTCCTCCGCCTCATGCAAACAAAGCTTAACCTAGTCTAGAAAATTACACCTCATTCGTGCGCATTCACTTTAATAATGTTTTACATGAGAACTATTTAGTACTCGGGATTATCAACACACCGATTTTTTCACTGTTTTTATTCATACAAATATCATAAATGAAATATTATAATTTGTATATAAAATATAGATNAAAAAAAAAAAAAAAAAGGTACTTTTATGTCAACACAAGTACAAAAGATTGTGATACATGGGATATTAAGGAAACAAACAAATACCTTATACATGGGGTTATTTTTCAAATTTTTGATTCAAAAAGTGCCATGAAACTGCAAATAGACTATAGAGATGTAAACAAGCTAGAAAATCCAAGGATCTCGTATGGCGAGGAAAGGTTCACCTTAGGACGTTCAAGAGATGCAAAAATGGGTCATTGCAGCGGAAGCTTATAATACTGGAAAAACACAATCAATAACACTTAAAGAACCACAGAGGTATCCTTGAGCGCAATATAAGTTTATACGCGCGAGCGGAAGTGTGATGCGAAGGAGGAAGGGTCCTTTGTCGGTAGCTCTGAGCAGGCCCCGGAGTTCTACCTGCGTAAGAAATCGATCGTGCTTCCCCCTTGTGCTAGGAAAGCGAACTGTTATGGCAGCAACGACCTGCTTCTAGGCTCTAGCGCTAATGCTTTGCAACAATTAGTAATATTTACAGGCAAAAGCCAGAGAGCTTTCTTTTCGTAAATTGAAGGGTAAAAATGTCGTGTACATAATTGGCACCTTACAAACAAAGGTATTTGTATCAACTATTCAGTTATTTTCCCATAACATACTGATACAAATATGACAAACAAATACCACTGCCAGAAGTTTCAGTAATACTTAAAAGAGAAATAATATTGCTGTAGTACATTACCGGCTTCTTCGGATTTTTTGAAACAAACATTTGAAAAATTACCCTAGGAATAACAGCTCGAACTGGTTTTTAAATAACTTGTAAACCGCTTAAGAGAGTTATAGTCACGCCCGCCGTTACCCGCGCTTATTTGAATTTCTTTCAATTGATATTCAGAAGCACTGGGCAGAGCACAGGTCTCCCGGATGATGCACACTTCCACACCACCGGACGACCCAACAGGGCAGTTTGCCAAAGAGTTAGAGAATTTAGACGCTGCCATACTTCACCGGGCGATGTCGCCTTACGCCGTTGCTTTAACCCCATATGAGAGAAGCTCGCGGATTCGCTCCGCCCCAGCCGGGTTAGGGTCCTAGGTCGCCCGGAAGGGCAAGCCACCCCAGATGGCCCCCGGACCCATGAGAAGCAACCTATCCCTGAGGCCGACAGTCTTTTAATCCTATCAGTGAGGCACGCCCACTGGCAATCCGAGGATGCACCGGGCGAGTCCTTACACCCCGCGGGTTCGGGGCCGGTACAGCATCAACGTCGGACCAGCAGCCTACAACACCAATAGGCACCCTGCTCTACTATCAGTTCGACAGTTTTGCATCCTACCTAGGAAAACCCTGGGCAGGCCAGGCTGCCGAGAAGGCAGTATTATGTTTTTGAATAAATGAAACTTTAAATTAGTATCTTCTATAACTTGTTGGCAGAAGTGCCGACATGACATGGCGTGTTGATTTTCTTGAACGAAGTGTTAATTTTTCTCCCTGGGAGAAATACTTAAAATTGCCTCAAGTTTGTATACGTAGTGTTTTTCAAACCTACCTAGGCTAGTTACAATGTTGTGATAAATCTGTGTTTTGACGGCAGGAATAAATATACTGTAACACGTATGTCGTGACCGCTGCCTGTGAAAGTGCATTGTTGTGTCTGCATCGAGGTAGTTACGCTGGGTGAGTATGTGTGTGATTACAAATACTGGACGTGCGACATTTATGCGTTTTAACAGTAAACATGTATCTTTATGACTAAATTATTTGAAAGTCACTTAGGACTATTTATTTATCACTACATTGTAACTTCGACCTCAGTGTTTGAAGCACAATTGTGCAACGTGCTTACGTTTTTGTGATTTGAATGTTTGCCACAATCCCAACAAATTACCTACTAGAGCCAGCCAGAAAATTTTAAATAAATAATAAAATAAACCTAATAAAAATTAAGCACCAAAGCAAAGAAATATGAGCGGAATAATAGATATGGTAGGCATATTTGTGTGCATATTCATTTCTGTCTTTTTATTTCGTTGCTGCTACTTACAAAAAAATTAGTGACACGAGTTGCGTGCTTGAATTTACTGTTTCTTTCGTTAGACTAGTTGATCCTTCGTTTCTAAATTTTTTCCAACTGGGGCCGTCCTTTTGACGAAATAACCCAACACATATTAACAACAAGACGTTAAATGCGTACTACAGTTCTTTCCCCCACAGTTGTAATAGGATTAAACAAAATCGCGGCAAATTATTAACGTGTGTTATGTGTAATGTGCTAAATCGTGTATAACACAAATATGTAAACAATGTAAAATAATGACCATAATAACTATTGTCAAAATCAATATAGTTAAAATGTGATAATGCTGACCTAAATATGGATATGGGCCTAAATTGTGAGCATTCATTCGTGATGGTTTTTCAGTTATGGCAGAATTATTTGAACACCTGAAAAGAGTAAACAAAGCATTTGACAGTTAAAGCGCAGAAGTCACATGGGAGTCTTTATGTTTACATGTAGCGGAAGGATACATAATCGGTAACCAAAAGTAGAACTTTAGTAGGGTTTCAAAAAATGTGAAGTAACCGTTAATGGCTTATACTTGCATTTCGTTTCATACCGAAACTGCCACTTCCTGATATGTGCAAAAATGAAGGGGTTCATTGAGGAAAAAAAAGGGTGGGGGGAGTAACCGAAGGGATTTGGTCTTGAGAACCGATAAAATAGGAGGGGAATAAATGGGAAATGTAACTTCTCAGTAGTCTCCCAAGTTTGCGTCTAACGAATATAATAATAATAATCATAATTAATCTTCAAAGCTTGTAATTTTTATCGAAAAATTTCTTGCATATTTTGTTTTTACTTTAATGAGAATTTAAACCAACCGTTTACGTAAGAAGTCAGAGGAGTGGGTCCACTTTTTTAATTTTTGCTATACTTTTAAAATGAATATAATCTTATTTCATCATGAATTATTCATATTTTATGTTACGAATTTATGGATTCCCAACTGCAAAAAGTAAGTAATAAATGTTATTTGCCAACTGTTATGTATTTAGGGTGGATGATTATGTATTATTTCCCCTTGTAATTGTTCTAATATGCATGCGCTTCGGTACCGCTAACGTCTGGTGCATATAAGTAGGTGTAACCGCTCGACCCTCCTCTCATACACAAACACACATGTGCAATGCACGTCTACTTCTTGAGACATTTTTGGCTTCACCACTGGTTCAAAGTGAGCAGATATATTCAAATTTTTTAAGTAATAATGAAAAAAATTCATACTGAGTGTACAATTTCAATAATACTCATTTACTGTAAACAACAAGCTAAAGGTGGTTTTAAAGATACACGACTGTAATAGAGTATTGTTTTGGTACACGGCGTACTGGAAGATTTGCTAGATACAATCGCATCCCTCGTTAGATGAATTCCTGTATTAATTGAGGTATTTCGCACTCTGAATTCGTTCTTGAAGTTCTGCCATTTATAGACAGTGCTGTGGAACGTTCATAACCTTACGAAAAGTAAACAATTTTTTCTTGAGAAAGGCTTGAAAAAAGTTATGTTACATGAAAATGTGCTAAACGTTTTCAACGTAACTCTATCTTCCGGCAAATATTCCCTTGAAAAATTTTGACGCCCATTAATAATATTAATTGTATTTGGTTCTGTATTACTGTTTCTTGATCATCAATATTGAAAAAATGTTTTAATGCTTATTATTATGCAACAGCATACTTTGGATAAATATCAAATAATGATCGTTTTAAATCGCCAGTGTAGCTACCAGGCTTATATAAATATAAATATATATATATATATATATATATATCCCCTTCACCCGGTTTTCTGAGGTATTAATTTTAATAAACTGAATTAAAAACTATAATAATTTATATTAAAACAGTTAAAATAGATAAATTGATCTGACAGATTTTTACCACGTCTTAAAAATGTAAGAATCGTAATGGAGAAAGAAAGTAAGTCTGCTAACTGCTAATTTTATTAGGTTATAAGGATGATTTCGATATATTCATACTACCTATGATGCAAAACCGGCTTGATAAAAAGTATGAAATATAAAAAAGGTTTTTTTAACCTATGCAAAAATTAAAAAAAAAAAATTGTTTCTTATCTCGAAAAGTGACAACTTTGGACTTAGTGGTGGGTAACGATATCGCAGTTTTCTGTATGAATTTAATTTATGTTAGCATAAGCAAATCATGCAGAGTTGATTTACATCTGAAATTTACGGTTTATGATATACTGTAAGTTAGATGCAGTGAAACTAGAAACAAAAAACATAGGTAACGCGACAGGTTTACAGAACTGGGACATTGGTACACAGTTGATAGCAATTGTAGTGTATATATATATACAAATGCGCAAACTACTTATAAGTACACATACTTGTGTGTGTACACTACAAATACAGTTATGGAGGCGAGACTTCCCATGCGCACACTGTACTCGTAATTACTATATTATAATCTATAAACATGGCAGTAGAATGTTGGTTCGGTAACCACGTAGTAAATCATTTTATAAAGAAAATAATGTGTTATCTAAAAAATTTATTTAACTCGACTGTCTTATTGGCATTTGTGAAGTCAGACAACAGGTCACGAATTAACATTGTTGAACGTGCAGCATTACATAATTAATTTAGTTGGTTTACTCAGCAGTGATATAATACTAATTTGTATTTAATGAGAACTTTTTACCAATTAATATATGACGTAACGCCAATTCTGATTTATTATCTATTAAGAAATATTTGTTGCACCTTTTCGATATACAATATATTGTAAAAGTCTACATCCATCTCTTGAAATGGTATAAATATACATAGCTTAACCAAAAAATATGTACTACAGTAGGATAAAAAATTTCCATATATTTGCGAAATGTTTATTATAACGTTCTCTTTTAATATTTCACATATATTACACGTATCCTCATGGAATTGGACATAAAAAAAGAGTTTACAGTATATGGCTAATTAAAATCCATATGTGACACACTAGAGTTTGTTGAAAAAATTGCAATACATTTCGGTTGATCAAGACAACTGGAGATCAGATCATAATGAATACATTTGCAAGTTTGTGCCCAGACGGGTACATGATTAAAGTTGACCGATGTGAAATCATTACAGAATCATATCACATACCAATATCATCAACACGACATGAGCAATTACGTAGAAGGGGAGAAAGGGGCTACTTGTTACGAGGCAGACCACACGACAGCCACTGATGTCATTGCTTCAAAACAATATACGTAAATACTGTGTGTTACGTTAAATATGTGGGTTTTGCCAGTAATTGAACATAGATTTGTTTCCTAGTCTCTAGATAGGTAAATTCGTGTACCCGAGTAGTGCGAGTAAAAAAAAAAAAAGAAAAAAAATACCGCGCGGGTTTCATGCGTACAGAGAACAAGGTGTAGAGTGCGCATGTTACCTGCGCGGTAACAAGTGTCTGCAGCAATATTCAACTGATTTTTCCACACTGTAACTGTGAAAACCACGTGCATTGAGTTAAGGTTACGGCTATTTTACATACTCAAATGTTTAATAGAAAGTATTTAATGGTGATATTATAAGTGTGAACTATGATGTTGATAAGAACGATGATTCGCAAGGTCATCAGTGTAGAAGAGAGCTATGTTGTTTTGATTTATGTGTACATATTCTGTTTGCAAGGTATGACTGCTAAAGCAGGAAGTGGAATTTTGGAGTTCTGTTTTTTCCGTAAGCGTCATAATGCCGGTCTTGGCTGAGATGTGTCCACGTGGTATAATTTGTTGGAAGACAGTGCCGCTACATGATGGTGTTGTTAATCAGACTGCTGTTATTAGTATTCATACATCGCCTGTTCTGTTTTCCCGTAAGAAAATGAAGTTCGAGCTTGGAGATTAAATATGGATTTATAGGAAGTTAATTGGCACACTTGGAAATTTGCATGTTCTTGGTCATTTAGAGCTTGCGACACTACGAATCATCATCCTCATCAACATCATAGTTCACACTTAGAATATTACGATGCACTTTACGATGATAATAAGATCTTCTAGTTCGGTATTGTCTTCGTGGCTTGTTGTCACGTTATCAGTTGCATGCTCCATGCAAGAGTGGTGTAACACTCATTCGCTGTAGATATTACACTCAGAATGGAGGTTAGTGCCGTAAAAGATACTGTTGCAACGTACCTGCTTCACTGCGTACCGCCAATCGCCCTGCACCAAACGTCAACATGCCACCACATCACCAGAAGAGAAGATCTTATTATCCACGTAAAGTTCATCGTAATATTTTAAGTGTGAATTATGATGTTGATAAGGATGATGATTCATGGTGTCGTAAGGTCGTCAGGGTAGAAAAGAGTTATGTTGTTTTGATTTATATGTACATATTCTGTTTGCGAGGTACAACTACTAAAGCAGGAAGTGGACATTTGGAGTTCTGATTTTTTTTCCGTAAGCGTCATAATGCTGGTAACCCGACGTTTAAAAGTTTGGCTGAAATGGACCCACGTGACTAAGATGAACGCGGCGAGCGACATCGGTGAAGAGGACGTACGTACGACGACGGACGAGGTGTTCGTGGTGTACATGGACGAAAGGGCGGGAAACCCGTCGAGCGAAGGCTACTGTGCGTGAGGGCGCTCGGAGAACTCTAGATCATTGCGGACTGGTGGGACATAGACTAAACTGAGGTGGGGCTGAATAACATAGGATACGGACTTCATTGTAAATATTGGAACTAACAAAAATGGGCATATAATTTTTTAAATAATTAAATAGGGTTTGATACACTGTACATTAGGACTTAGTTTTAAGTATTTTATTACGTTTATTTCCTTGAGTTATTTGTAAATTGTATTGGTTGACGTCATTAAACGTAAACAGCAAGTGATGTCAATTTATTGTGAGATGTTGAGTCGAGAGAATTTTGTTTGTAGTTATTGAAAGTAAAATAGGAAATTATAATTAACACTTGTATTTAATTAAGACCACCATCCCTTAAGGGGGATCAGTCCCCACCATCTTGGATTTATGGAATTTTCGCCAGAAGGTGCAACACAAATTTTATATTTTATTTTGGGCGTCCACAAGGCACAGGGTATTATTTTGAAAATGTTCTAAAACATGAATTGATAGATTTCTGTTGCCAGGATAATTTCTTTGACCGGCCGCAAGAAAAAAAAACTTATTTCTTGCCAGCAGTCGCTAGTAAAAAAATATTTCAGACTGTAGAGATGTAATAGTTTGGTAAAACTTCAGAAGCTATTATTTATGCGGTGTCATGCAAAAAATGTCATTTAAAATTCTTAAAAGGAACTTATGGCAAAATAGTGAAAATCCAAGATGGCGGGGCTTGATTACCCTTAACGAACCTGGTTTAGCCCACTGACTTCTGAGGAAATTGCAACAATATATATAAGTTAAATTCCAACTGAATGAGTTTATTAAAACGTATTGGAGAACTCTGGGTCAAAAATAAATAAAGAAAGAACAGTTTAGGAAATCCCATTATACCTCATTTGGGGTGAAATTGGGGCACCTGCCTAGAAACAAACAACTGGGGTAGAGAGGATTCTGTCGTTAAAATCGTTAAACCCGCAGGTTTTAACTGCCTGTATAAATGATCCATGGAGGGTAGAATCTACTCCGATTGCATGAATAATGAAGACGCTGCAATATAGTGTAGGGAAATAACAGTTCCACTAGTAAAAATAATACACATATGAAACAACAAAAGTTATATATGTATATGCTAAATATTCTTAACTTCCACATTTACTATATTTTATTTCCTTTCCGGTTGGCTATTGACCGTGAAGTAATGTGTGGAGTGACTCCAACTGGCCGAACATACATTGTTTAGCAAGAGCTGAAAACTGCCCCAAAAGGTTTTGATTATACCTCTAATAATATTATAAGAGAACATTTTCTATTATCTCTGAGAATTATCAGTTTATACGTCTGTAGCTATTTGAAAATTAAGGTTTTTTTTAAACCTGTTATCAAAAATGATTTAAAATGCGTTATGTTAAGTATGGAAGAAATTATAACAACATATAGATTATGCTTATGAGGAATTCAGTATACGTTAATGCATATGACTTGGATATTTTAAGTCTAATAATTATAATTAATTTAAAAAAAATCACACTGATGGTATTAAGGTTTTAACATTACCACTTCACCACAAACTGCCTAACAATTTTCATACACACACACACGCGCACGTACACACATATATATATATATATATATATATATATATATATATATATATATATGTGTGTGTGTGTGTGTGTGTGTGTGTAAGTACAATCAAGAAATACATACATCGGAGTAGACGAAGACCCTATTATTTTTATTTTTTTCGATGCACCATCAATGTATTACTATTTTCCCGCGTTCCAAAAAGCCCGTGTCATTTTGCCTCGCTTGTTCCGTTTGTAAACTTTGCTAGGATATATTCCCTTGCCCATATTTAAATGAACTTCCTAACGACACTAGCAGAATTTTCCAAAACAATTCGACAGTTCAACACGCACACCTATCAAGATTAAAAACATCACTCACAGTAGTTGAACACTCTGAGGATTTGCACGGGCTACATGCAGTTGCTAGAATGTCCGCTAGGAGCGCCTGCGACAAGTCACTTCAGACGGAAATCGGGCTCGCCATGCGACAGCAGGATGTGGGCGCACGCAAGGCAGTTACTGCGCGTAAGTATTTCGTGACAAGCGAACTAACCACTCAACTTACACACTTCAACCTCAGATGTTATTTCAAGAAAATAAAAATATGCAGTCATTGAATATAGAATTACACGTAACAATGGATTACTCAGTTTTTCATATGCTTCAGAATTTTGTGGTAATTTTCGGTATTAAACATGCACACGAGAAACTTATTTTTTAAACAACATTGGTTAACTTTAACCAAATACATTCTTTTTTCATTAATTTGACTGTAGTTCCCGAAACATATTTTTTTTATCCTGAATCTAGTACGTAAACAAAATATTTTGTTCATAATCATATTTATTTTCAAATTTTATAGGGTAAACATTTATTACCCAAATAAATGGACACTAAAACTATTTCAGTTTTCATATATTTTGTTGTTAAAATTACAACAATCAACTCAAAGATTTTAAACTCTTCGCTTCACTTGAACAGCTTTAATAGGGTAGATCCTTTCCATATTAAATGTTTCTTACAGTTGTTCGTAACGAAAATAATTAAAGCTAGACATGGCATAGAGGGCTACTTACCAATTTTTTTTTTTTTAATTTGTACGGTTTCAATTACACATGTATTTTTTATTTGGGATTGACATTATTACATAATTATGAAATATTTGATTATGCTTACAGATGTGAAACTAATCGTGTAAGAAATATAAGTGGAAATTTTAAATAACTAATAAGATGTTTCCAATGCCTTGACTACCTTGGTTTTTAAATATTGACTCCAAAAATTAAGTTATGGAGATAAATACTACAATCCAAGATGGCATGGATACTTTCCCCCTTAATCCTTAGGATCTTTCATAGGGAAAATATAGCATTTCGCGTCTGCTTGTGTGCGAGTCGTACGCCTGTGCCTGCGGAAGTGAGCCTTCGCTGGCGCGCAGTCGAACTGGCACGAGCCAGCTTCCTGCACGCCTTTCAAGGTCACTGCCTTGGAAATGCTACGCGTCGCGCCTCCCGCATTGGCAGCTTAATTGCGTCACATCGCTCCTCCAGGGTCAGGAGGACAGTTCCTCTCTTGTACGGCGAAGGTCTGGGTCACCATAACTACTTCGCTCATCGGAAACTTCAGTGCGCAATATCATTTCGTTACCATGAAGTCTATTAACGACTTGTACAATTTTTCATAGCGACAGTTATAATTATCAAGATGATCAGCCCGATTAGCGTGACATAGAAACTTTTAAAGTTAACGTAGATTAAAATAAGTATAGAACGGTTGCAAATATTGCTGATGCTCTGACGACAGGGTGGAAAACATCGCTGTCTAAACAAGCCTGTAGCTTACGTCACCAGTCATCACGATCTAAGGAATTTACCGACTGTCAAAAGTCAGTTAAGGCGGTTGCCTACATAGAGTTATTTTTTTGCAGAGATACCTGAGAGCGATAAGGGCTACACAGGCACGCGCATCAAATGCTCCATCGCCGCTACGCGCAAGGCTTTGAACTAGCAGGCAGCATTTTCTTCGTGTTGCGAGTACCTGTAGTATGGGACTTTGAGCTGTTACCCTATATTTTTTCTAACGGAAAGTGTGAAGTGAATTTATACATATGCTCCTGTCGTATTTTCGCTGGAGTCTGGGTAGTATGCTTTAAGATACGCCAGTCTGAAAAAAATAAAGCGTTTTCAACGCTGTTGAAGGTCTTAAAATTAATATTTATATCATGCGTGATATCTTGAAACTCTCGTTCCATCCTCTACAGGGACATGATTTCTTTTTGAAGGTAAACAATTTTGAAGACGTCTTTAATAGTTTCGTCAAAAATACGTATTTCAAACTTTGTGAAAGGCCGTTTAAGTGACAAGTAGGTTACCGACTTACGTAAATTCATTCTGAAGGATGTAAAATTTATAATGTTATATTTAAGCAACTGCTTTTTACTTAAATTTATATGTTACAAAATGTTGTTTATCGTCAAAAAAATATTTTAATATAATTTAGCTGTTTATTAATTACATCAAACGCGTTTTAGAAATAATTTATTACAAACTCAAACAACCAAGAAAGAAAGCCACCTAAGAGCAAATCAATTATGGAAGACTCTCGTACACAAGCGACGGAGAATTGCTAACTCTAAAACCAACACACTGACATTAAAGATTTATTTTCTTCGCCGTGTTTATAGTTGCACTAGACATTGCTGGAGCCGCGGCAGAGTTAGCAGTTACACACACACACACACGCACGCGGCACAGTATATTATAAGTAACGTCGTACTGGCAGTTAAAGACGTACGTACACCACTTGCCTCGCGAACTTTAAAAGTTTCTCCGCGCTTCTGAAGTCGCCCCAGATACCTCTCAGACGGGGGCAGCGGTGGCGTAGTGTCCATGGCGCTCGCCTCCCATCACGGTGATCCGGGTTCGATCCCCGGCGGGCCCACTCCCGGATCCTCGCATGTGGGAATCGTGCTGGACGGTGCCACTTGCCGGCAGAATCTCCCGGGGCACTCCCGCCTCCCCCGCCCTTGCATTCCAGTGCCGCTCCATTCTAGGGACTTACCTCTGTCATGCCCGGGGATGACGGTCACCTGCAGGTCCCAGCTGGAAAGACCGTCACTCGGAGGGTGTTGCCTTGCCCTGGGTGCACAAGCCATTTATTTTTACCTCTCAGACAGGAATGTCTCAACTAGGGATTGCAATCCGGAAAATCGGATCCGGTATTCCGGCGGATCCGGCATCACTAAACGTTTACCGGATCCGGTGATAGCAATTTTTGGCAAAATTATCGCGCTGTTGCATGAGTAGGTACTTGAAATGCGTGGTGCGTGTGCGTGCGAGTCGTTCGACGCTGAGTCGCTCTATCACGCCGCACCGCCGCGTCGCGCCACGTGCTCAGTCCTCAGTATCATTCGAGTATTCGACTCGCTCGAGTCAACAAATGTGTGTTTTGTTTTGTCACGCTGCTTCATCAAAATGTAAGTAAATATACACTTTTTCTGGTATTTACGCGAGCACTAATGATTTAAGATTTAGGATGAAATGAAAAATAGACCGCGAGAGTATCCGCTAAAAAGTGTTTTATTTAAATATGCATTGTTTTCACTCAATTGATAAATGAATTATGTTTATGTTACGTTCCACTACTTCCACTTATGAGTGTGAGAATTACATGAAAGTATTATTAGGAATGAATTGAGTTGAGTTACGTAAATGAACGAAAATTTACATTAAAATTGTAATTAAATATGTTATGTATTTTGTTTGTTACAGAGGTAATACTCGTACTACTAGCCTAGTTGACAAAAGTTTAAAAACATGTCACTTTCAAAACCAAGCTAAAATGAGGAGGATTATGGTGGGGACAGTGAGAAAACTGTATGGCATTGTTTAAAAAAAATGCAAAAAGACAACTCTGTGAACGCGAAATGCACATTCTGCTCTAACATACTAAAAATAAGTAAAGGTTCTTATAAAGGTTTAAAAACACATTTGAGAACAACGCATTGCATTGATCTAAGTTCTGAAAAGAGCCTGTTAAAACGTCCGAATTCTAATTAATTTCCTAAACCATCCACATCAATAACTGATTCAGCTGATATTATTTGTGAGGAGGAAATACCCAAGAAAAAGTCTAAAACAATTGACAGTTATTTTAAAAAGAGAAAACTCGATGGAAAAGATGATCTCGAGAATGGTCTGTAAATATGGTGTGCCCCTCAGTTTATTTTGTACGTCGCCAGATTTGAGATATTTGTTTTCAAAAAGCGGATTTGAACTTCCTAATTCACCAAACACTATAAGATCTATAGTTACAAATTTTGCAAATACCGTCAAATCCGACTTGATAATTGAGTTCGAATATCTTAAGAAACAAGGAAAAATATTCTCTTTGAATTTTGACGAATGGACTTCCCAAAAAAATCACCTATATTTGAACCTAAATGTACACCAAAAAGAAAAAATTTTTAATCTGGGCTTGATTAGAATACATGGTTCATGTACTGCGGAACATACTATCAGTCTAATAAAAAACCGCTTAGAAAGCTTTGGTCTTGATTCTGATACTGATATTATTGGCATGAGTACTGACGGCGCAAGTGTCACGGTAAAAGTAGGTAAGCTCATAAATTGCTTTCAGCAACTGTACTTCGCACATGGGTTACAATTAGCCGTGGTCGATGTTTTATATAAAAAGAATGAAGACAAGGAAGAAGAACACTTAGAAACATCGCCAACAACATCTAATGAATCAGTTACAGATGACGAAGACGCAACGAATGATGGTCTTGAAGAACAAGGAGTTACAGTAACAATAACGGATCCGCGTCATCCTTATCTTTCTAGGGCTGAAGTAATTCCTAGATACAATGATCTTCTTCAAAAAGTGCGAAAAGGGGTGAAGCTGTTCAAAAGGTCGCTTACTAAATACGATATGTATCTGCAAAAGTATGTGAAAGAAGATACAGGTAAACAATTAAGCCTTATTTTGGATTGCTGCACGCGTTGGAATAGTTTTCTGGATATGATAGAAAGTGTGTATCGATAAAGCTTTAATATACATAGGATCTGACATAAAATTTAGTGACCTTGAATGGTCGAAAATGAAAGACTTGATTGACAGTTTGCAGCCTTTTAAATTGGCTGTAGAGGCCCTATGCAGAAATATTCGACCCTGTTAACTGCTGAAAGAACACTAAAATTTGTTTTATAGAAGTTGCTCACTCATGACACGGTGTTAAGTACTGAATTATCTGAAGCACTACGTACAAGGATTAAAGAACGCCGCACTTTAGTAACAGGAATAGTAATATAGTTACAGAATCCAAAGAAATATCATGAAGATACAAACCGAGCTGATGATACATTTACTATGCCAAAGAAAAAAGTCATACGATTAGAAATGAAATTTTTTTTAGAAAGACTTATTCAAGATGATAACTCTAACGAAAACGTGGAAGAAATAGTAGAGAAGAACTTACATTCACCATCACTGAAAAAAGATTTGACATTACAGGAAGAATTACTATTACAAATCCAGCAAGAAACGACGTGTTATACCATACATACTAAAAAAGAGAAAGATTTTGATAAAGTACTAAAAAAGGAAATGACTGCATTTGAAAGTGAAGGAGTTCGAGGAGAATGCTTGTCTGCTATTCATGATTATTTGCTGACAATAAAGCCGACAAGTGTAGAAGCTGAAAGGGCCTTTTCGGCCGCAGGCTATATTTGTAGCTCTATTAGAAGTCGACTGGCAGATGACACAATTACCACCATTTGTTTTATACAATCCTTTTTTCTGTCATAAATATAAGAATGAGACTTGTTAGCAATCTCAAATACCTAATTATTGTGATCTCAGTAAATTACGTAAAGTTAATTATGCTAAATTTTATAAAGTTACTTACTAAAATTGATCTATCTGGGAAAGTGAAATCTAGGAAGACTGAACCACCCGTTATGTGTCGTTAAAATTTAACTAGTTACCTACACTGTACTAGATTTTAATTGTTTGCTCGTTGTCTAATTTTAACATCGGAAATAAAGTTCATTATATATATATGTTTTTTTATAAATTACCTATAAGTACAATACACTCGATTAACTCATTAACAGTTCATTTCGGCGGACCGAAAAGGGAAAATCATCCTGATTTGATAGATCCGGTCGGATTGAAAGTGACGCTGGATTGCAATCCCTAGTCACAACCCTTCCTTTAGCTCCGTCGACTTAACGGTATGCTGTTTGACGGCGGCAGAACGCATCGCTGAGCTCTGCGGTTCGGGGGTTCAGAACGCCCGACCTGTATCCGCGCCGCGGATTAATTATTTATCTTCTGGAGCGTCACCAAACTTTTCTACATGCCACGAGGGCGGGTTTCGTGATTAGGAAGGCGTCTCTGCCGCACTCCAGGTCGCCAGCCTGTGTGTGCGCTCGTGCGTGTGCGTGTGTGTGTGCGTGTTTGTGCAGCCTGGCCTGAGCGAGGGCGTCCCAGGTTTGCATGGGCGGGCGGCTATGTAGGTAAAGTGGAGTAGAGTGGGCATCAGTTGCGCGACAACCACGTTTCTTGTACCAACATCGGACTGCTGTTTATTTTTTTTTTGTAGCACTATCAAAACAAGCGTGGATATAATTTGAGGTTAGAAAACTTAATTCCTTTGAAAAGTTTTTACTTTTCTTCTGACCTAGTTCTACTGCAACTAGAATGCACTCAAAGTAATAACAAATATATATATTTTTTAATTTAGTGATTTTTATCGCCTCTGAACAGCAATAAGGTCTTACTAAGGGCGCACTTTATTGAGGAACGGGGAAGGAATAGGCCAGGTCTGGCAAAAAGGAACCATTCCAGCATTCGCCTGGAGTGTTTTCGGGTAAACCTGATAAGCCGAAATCAGGATGGCCGGACCGGGAACCCAACCTTTGTCCTTTAGAATGCGAGGTGAGTTGTTTACCATGGCACTACCGCACTCGGTTTTACAAATGTGTGGGTACCTTAAAATACCAAACTGAAAC
The DNA here is from genome assembly GCA_002778355.1 of Clitarchus hookeri. Lineage (NCBI taxonomy): Eukaryota > Metazoa > Arthropoda > Insecta > Phasmatodea > Phasmatidae > Clitarchus > Clitarchus hookeri. The sequence continues at coordinate 253,458 of NQII01001018.1, read as the reverse complement.
AAACACAGTCATTCACAGCGATCACGTGATTTTGGCAGTTAAGCGACGGGCAAGTCTATGTTGAGGACATGCACAACATACGAACACCAGTCTGCCTAGTTTTTATACATACACATACGAGATGTCAGGTAATTCGCGGATAACGGACTGCCTCACACGAATCTATGGTCAAGATAAAATATAGAGTACTCGTACGTAAGATTAGATTATACGCTCCGTTTACGAGAAAAACGCCACGTGGTATTCCAATTAGATAAGGGTGATGTGATGTGGCGATGCTGCAATTAATGTGTCATCGTAAGACATACGGCAAGAGAAAGAGCTGAACTCATTAGTGTCAAGGAGGCCATGGAGTTCACATGCAGTGAGTACTGGGACATGGCAATGGTCTTGGGTGCATCCGGCGGCCAAGCTCCGTGCATGCTGCATGCACCCAACATGCGAAAAAGTGCATCGCTATGGGCAGAGCGAACTTCAAGCACCTGTTATGAAGTTTCGACGTTTTTTTTGGTGATGATGTACGCTGTGCTTAAAGTGGAGTAAAGTCATTTTATCTACTTTAATGTGGTTTTTGTCGTAAACTAAGGCCTTTCCGCATTTTTACCAAATAATATTTTCTACTTAGTTTTGACAATAGATTCATGGGGTGCAGTCCGTATCCGCGAATTACCTGACATCCTGTATGCGTACGATCCGTAATGCGATTTCCACACTGACACATGGACCATTCACTAGATTTATATTTATAATGTAAACTCCGCAGCCATGTATAATATACATACGTATTTAATTTATAATTTAAGTAATTTTTTTAATAGCCTGACAAAACTACACTTGTATCTTCATTACGTAACTAACTATGTGATAGGCCTATATGGTTAACAGGAAACTTTTGGAAGTTATAATAGTAAATTATTATGTGTCTATCTTGTATTCTTTCGCCAAGTAAAACAACATTTCGATTGACCTAAATGCTTCTTCTAATACCTAAAACAAGGTAAATTTTTTTAATGTCTTTGATATTAGTGAGTTAATATTGCGCCAATTTCTTCTATAATATGTATTAACCAGAAAGTAAAAGGTTTAGTTTGTCACTAACTTTAGAAACACATTAAAAAGCACATAAGACCCAGAACTGCAATTTGCAACTTCCCCATTTACTAAAACATTACACATTAAATAATATATAACACACGGAACAAAATTTTGTAATTGTCTTACAGAACTAGTGTAAATGCTTCAGTAATAATTTACGTTATGATATCAAATACTACTTAAAGTAATTTTCAAAGTTGACATACATATTGATCATTAGAGCAGCAATGTTTTTATTCCTGTCTTAGGAATAATCAACCCATTCCCAGCATTAAAACATTGAAATACTTTAATTGTTTAATAATTAATACTGTCTTTAGGTGAAAAATACATTCATATCTGCATTTTGCATAATTTTTTGGTACACAACTGATAGAATTTATTTCCATTAATATTGTAATATGGTAATGGTTGACGTTTACCTGTAGGTCAATTGTGTTTAGCACACAAATGACGCTCAAGTTCATCACAAAGTTTTTCCATCGGTTCCAAGTCAAGACTTTGAGTGGGCCAGTTAAGCAGTGACACCCGATTGACTTCAAACTACGATGCAAATGGTCATTATTTATAAGCGTGAGAATTGTCGTGCTGACAGTTTAAAGAGCCTATTTATAATTATTGCCCGAGGGTAGTAAGAAGTATTGGTATTTGAAAGCATCAGTACAATGAGGCAATGCGGTTTGCGAGTTGGGCAGTTTGGCAGTGCCTGACGTTTGCAATGTTAGGTGGGTAGTTATGACCGAGATGTCTTACAAGTGTATTCGACTGTTTCGGCGAGCCTCCTGTATTATATAAGACAATTTTATCATCATAGAGTATTACAATTGAAACGCAGCTACCGTAAATATTTACACCTTAATTTCTCTATTTACTTCAATCAGATATAATTATTGTTTCAAGTACGCATTTATATGTCGGAAAGGTATACCTTTATTCATATACAAATCTGCGCTTCTTGTAAGCAATAGTTCGTAGCTGAGAAAGTTGGTAAATCAGCACGTTGATGGATGACGTGCGAACGATTCGTTTGTCGTGCTGCGGCACATGCCCATACGTCGTCGACCAAGGTTGATGCTGTCGCTCACCGTGTGCTCTGTATAAACAGTCCTCAGGGCAGAGTATTGTCTGCTCCCTTCGGGAAGCTTCTTTTCAGGCAGGAGTCTCGGTGAGAACAGGCCCTGTGCTCTATATGGTCGAGACATTGCGCAATCGTGACCTGGGAGCTTATTCCAAGTTTCGTCGGTAACTGCGGACATCATCTCGAACCTACTGTCTCGCAATCGACGAAAATAATCGGCTGCTTGAAGACGGTATACAGAGCTGTTCGTTGTTTAGCACAGGGATACATTCCGGCATCTTCGGCTTGACTTCTTTCCCCACTCACTCCAAGCTAGACGAGCGTTAGTGTCTCTGCGCATGGTCGACAACGTATCAACAAAATATTTCTAGAATTACTCGTTTTAAAATATCAGAAATCTGTTAAACATTACTTAAAGACACGAATGGTAAGATTTGTATTTATTAGCCCGTGAAAAATAATATATGATTATTAGAAAATAATAACATACAGTTTTCTTTGATTTTGTGGGGAGTGTGAGAAACTCGATAACTTTCGAGCGCATAAAATATTTATTTTGTACAGAGGGAGCATATTTAGGTGCATAGATTTTAACTGTATTTGTGTTATTAATTTTGGCTTAAAAGTTAGTTTTAAAATCATTAAAAGACGCTCAATTTATTAGTCTCCTATTTTTTTAATCAATGCAAGGAATAGGCAACATGCACATTTTTTGCTGGCACTTGGTTTTCAATCATTTATGTGTTAGAAATGTATATACAAAGTATCACGATTTAAAAATTAGTTTGGAAGAAGTTATGACTGAATGAAAATTTGTCTTTTGAAACGCCGGCCAAAACGCGCCAATCTCGCCTGCTCACTCCGTGACGTCATAAGTCAGATACAACGTCGGCCGCCGCGTTTGTTTACTTCAGTGGTGATGCATATTTGGTCAAATATAAATTTTTTGAATTAATGGGAAAAGAAAATAAATGGTGAAATATACCAAAATCATTTAACTGGTTTATTGTACCGCAGTGTACTAGTACATCTCGCAAAACACCTGATAAAATATTTGTTAGTTACAAAAAACGAAACAAATAGGAAGGCGTGGTTTAACGCAGTTAGGTGAGACATTGAGGATGTTTCGTCAAAATCAGTTCTTTTTGTTTGCAAAAACCATGTTGACGTACATAATTATTTTTAACGTGTATATGTTTCCCTTATGTAGGTAGTTTTAACACTGGACTTCTGAATGTCTACTATTTACATCTGACCTAACCTACGTTACGGTACTATGGTATTGTTCAATACACTCCACAACGCGTTTAGCAATTTGTATGTGATGAAGACGTGTGCATAAAAAAATATGTTAACGTATTTCATAATAATAAAGTCATATAAATATGTTTAAAAAAAATTAGCCACAGAATGTAAATTTTACATTTTGTGTGTTTATACATTCCAAGTTATGCCTAACAGACGGGATTTCGTATATATATATTTTTTATTAATTTAATGTAATTTCTAACATTTGTTTCAAGAGCACATGTATCATATTTAGCCTATATTCGAATTGTATGCCTAAATAATAACATGTCACGATGTTAAGCCATGCACATGAAACATAAAATTCTTTGGGTGGGACTCTGAGTCCCTTTTGCCAAAAGTTTGGTTTATATTATAGGGTAATTTTCAAAAATAGCAATTTCTAATAAAATTGAGTTGTTTTGATTTATCTCCAGTTAGCTTTCATAAGCCTAACAATTTTAAGTTAAATAGAAACATAATTTTTACTTTCAAAACATTAAAATGCGTTTTTTTTAGAAATGTTCATCAAATATGATCTTACTTTCATATTGGCCCTTCCCCTTTTTTTCTATGGTACTAAGATGGCGGTTACAAAAAAATTACGAGACTAGGTCCACAAAATTGACACTAAATAGGCCAAAGCGTTTTACGCAATGTTATGGTGTGATCAGGCCTTAGCTGAACGGCCAGCCTGATCACACCTTCAAACATTAAACCAGGAAACGAGCGTGATTGCAACACCACCGAGCAGAAAGAAGACAGTTGCAGAAATGCCCTCCTCTGGCCAGTAAACGGGGCCGCAAAAACAACGCGCCCGATATAGGCCAGCGTAACACCCGGAACAGCGTCTTTTGTCGTCCACCCGAGCAGAGAGAATACCACGTCTGATGGGTGTGTCCGGCCGTCGTTAACCGTCTCGTAGAATCAGCCTCCGGCAAAATTAACAAGGTGATGACTTTCCATTTAGATTATAATAAAATGGCGTGAGGTAAATATAATAAATAATTATCTTGGTATTAAATTTAAAGCTCCCCCGATCAATAGTAACATAAATAATAATTGTATAATCCTAATGTTAATAAACCTCATCTTATACTGTTGTGCTTTACCGAATCATGACTCATTATTGAGCTACGCCCTTAGCAACTTTCAAGTACGAATGGCTTAAAAATTAGTTCGTAACAGCAAGTAAACCGTTACTTTTATAACCTTTTCCCTTCAATAAACAAAAAGGTATAAAACAAATTCGTAAGCTTTTATTACAGATTTTCTTCACTGTATTTAACCTCATCCATTGTATTAAGTGTTTATCAAACTACAATGTCTATATTTCAGCTTATGTGTACAATTCTTACATTTTAAAAAGAAAGTGTTGACACAGATAACGTTACGCCAGAATAATAAACGGTATGTTAAGTACACAAAACATAAGAAACAATAAGCAAGTTATTTTTAAAATGTTTTTTTTGTTTCTAAACACTATATTTGATTCCTCAAATATAGTGTTTAGAAACGAGGTGGAACGCGGAAAATACAGGTTTGCCGGCCGGCAGCGCGGCGTTCTGCCCGCAAGTGCTTGAGAAGTCGAGCGGTGTCGTATAGTGACCAGCGTGCTAGCTTTAGGTCTACTGTCACCACACTGCTCGTTATCTCACATTTATAAAGCGAAAAAAGTGTTTTATTAATACTGAAACGTGGTTTATAATCCGGAAATGTATGCAACCTTCTTTCTCACCATTACATTTTATTTCTAAATAATGTAGTAAGATATATCACATTTATCAAGTATGGGGCGTGACAACACAGTATTCCATATTTAAATTTCCTACTTTGAATCTTAGCAATCGCAAACATAAACACAGATGATAATAATACGTACTACCTCAATAAAACGTACAAACAAATAAGTTTTAACATGTGGTGTACGCCTACTGTGGATTTTAAGATCACGACTGTGCAATATGACACACGTTCTTACCTTTATAATTGTACACCTCCTATTTCAGGTTCTACAAAACACAGGGAATCTAAGTAATCAAGTAGCATATCGGTATCTACTCGTGGCAGATTGTCCGACTGCGCTTTCACAAAGTTACCTCCTATTTAAGTGCTGCGTTTTTGCAACGTGCCGAAGCCGGCCGCCGGCGTATGCCTAGTGACGTCAAACCAATGAGAGAGCGTTCTGCATTCACGTGACAGCGGCCGCGAAAGTTACTGTTATAAAACTAAGATAACTTTGTCAAAACTGATTTTTATGCAACAAACGGCACATTTTTATTTTCATACGCACATGCAAATGTGTTCGTATAGTTTTCAACTAAATTCACGTAATTGGCATGTTGTCTATTGTCACTTTGTTGCAAAATATATTTGTAATATATTAAAAATTTATCATTGTCGGTTTTAGTTAAAGTACATTAGGCTTACTTATAAAATTTTATCATTCAGTTTTGAAATTTGCTGAGCCAGCCCCAAAATATTTCAAACTGTAGGCAATTATGGGCTTAAATACAAATTCAAACAGTTTATAAGATTACCCTTTTAAGAAGTGTTGTTACCACATATATTCACATAATTACATTTCCCATATTAAAAAAAAAGTAAAAACAGGCGGTGGGGAGTTTCGATCTCAACACATTAGAGATATTTACGTTACGTTGTACTTAACTTAATCACTCGCTCACCGAACGCATTGCGTAAGTAACGAATAATCTGTATCTGTGCCGGTGTGCTAAGACTATTGGGTGAGTATTTACAATTAAGTATTCGTATTTTTACGCGCTTGTAATAACATCCCACACGTAAAATAGTCTGTATCATGTTGTGCACAATGTTTAAGAAGGACAAACGTGTGTGATGCACGTTTGTAATAATAATAACCAATATTTTCATGCTTATTCGTATCGTAAATGCATATGTAGGGATATTATAACTCCATACAACACAAACAGGTGCTGCACCGACTTTATACTACACAATATTTATTTCCGTATCATTAAAATACACGGTCACGTTTAATACCGATACCCACCATTTTGGTTTAACTACAAAATTCTAGCCCATCGACGGCTTGCGAGCAGTTGATATGTCCCGACTCCACTCGTGACGTCACTCTACATTCGTTTCAAACTTAGAATACCGTGCGGTGGTCTGGAGCCGATAGTTGTAAAGAATCTATTGTTTTCCGTTGGAAGGAGACACTTAGACACCGCCACCTCCCCCTCCCTGGTTCACATTCTGACGGCGGGGACAGTTGCTGTTTCCAGCAAGATATATATATATACATATAAGAAATGATAAGAATAGAATATATATATATATATATATATATATTATTTGTGTTCAGATAGGTGCTCTGAGTGACGAAATAATGTGAAATTATGTAAATATGTTTAGATAATCAGAATACCACCTTGGTATACCAGATAATTCTAGAAAATGTCACAGAAAAAAAATTAAACAGATAACAATGGACGTAGTTATACATATAATTTTAAGTCATATTGGTTATAGTGTTATTCCTGTAATGATATGTTATTGTTGAATAAAATCCGCTTTGATTTTAACCCAACACTTCTTTCTAGGTGCGTATGTTTTTATAGCAATTGGTATATTTAATTTCTTTTTGCATGCTTTCAACATTTTAAGAATTTCATTTGATTTTTGTAATGCTCAATTATTTGCGTGGTAGTGTTTTAGTATTGAAGCATAAATTTCAATACTTAGAGAAAATAATCGCTACAAGAGAAAATTAATATTTTCCTAGTTCCTACGCACACTCCAGAACGTAAGAGCCAAAATTTGGTTGCTGGCAGCGAGAAAAAAATTTAATATTCCATCATAAATGACGCACGATTCCGCAGCACTCTGACGTACAAAAAACGTTCTCTCTTTTCCCGTTACGAGCGTCTTGAAGTTTTCAACCACCACTCACGTGCCCGTCGAGACTGGGAGCACGGTTAGCGAGTGATATGCGCCCCGCGTCCCGGCAGGACCGGCGTGGATGATCCGATCTGGACGTGAGTGCCAGATAGGGGTACAGCTGCAACCCCCCATTGCATCATACGTGAGGAAAAAAAAAAAAAACTAATCTTGCAGATTTCAGTATTGTTACAATTTCTCTTCAAGTAACTGCGCTAAACCAGGTTCGTTGAGGGACGGAAGTCACTTCAGTGTCTCGGCTAGCCACCGCGTCGTAATCAGTTTCGCACACATCTCTCGCGCGTTCACCTTTTTAGCATCACGCACTTTCGCTTCAAGCACACTTCCTTGTCCACGCCGGATGTCAGGTATGTTCTCGGTTACTTGGTGACGCCTCTGGAATATTTTGCCGACGACGTGGTCGTAATTTATCGTTTATACTAACGTTATTTTAGCTTTGTGAAAACTTAACGCTTCCAAGGAAAGGAGAATATCATCTCAGTGGTGTAGTATGTACTGATTTTGCCCTTCAACATGGGGACCTTATAAATTGCTGGTGCCAGACATTGGAATATTTTAAGTTGTTAGTCACAAAGCGATGTGGCGCAGTGGTAAACGTCTTGACCTCGCGTTCCGAAAGATCTGGCTTCAATTCCGAGCTTGGCCATCCTGATGTCTGTTTTCTATGGTTTCCCGAAATCACTCCAGGCAAACGCTAGGAACTGCAAGCCATGAGCAATTCCTTACCCATCCCTGCTTCTCTGAGTAACTTGTACCTTCCCCAATGACCTCAATGTCAACGAGACATTAAGTCCTAACTACCAAGTTGTCATTGGGTCTGTCGCACCGTCTTACTTGTGCAAGGAGATGAAAAGAACACAGCAAGATTATCGTCCCTAGCAAGGGCCGTGGTGGTGTAGTGGCTAGACTACTCGCCTCCCACCAAGGAGGCGAACAGAATTCGATTCCCGGCGGGGTCACCGCCGGATTTTTGCAGGTGGGAATCGTGCCGGACGTTCCCCNCCCCCCCTTGTATTCCGGCGCTGCTCCGTACTCACCTCGCTTCATCCTCATTTGCTCTCAAGGCCTCGATGTTAAGAGCTGCCCAAATCTCTTCACTCGCTCACTCACTCCTTGCTAGCCGAACTTATTTCCATCACCAACACGTTATGAGGTTTGTATTGCCATTAAGTCTTTCAGTTTAATCATCCTGATTTATATTTAACGCTATTTTAAGGCGATTACCTAACTGGTACTATTTTCTAGTCTGAGGCTTAAAAGCAAGGATGAGTTTAGGGCTTCATTGATACGCACATATAGTACCATATCGGCGCTCTACGCAAGGTTTTGAACTTGTGTGCTATTATTTCGTCCTGTTGTGGCGTGGTGGCCAGGGCGCACGCCTCCCACCACGGCGATCCGGGTTCGATCCCCGGCGGGTTCACTCCCGGATTTTTTCAGGTGGGAATCATGCCGGACGTTTCCCCCGCCCTTGCATTCCAGCGCCGCTCCATTCTAGGGTTTTATTTCTGTAATGCTCAGGGATTTCGGTCACCAACGGGTCCCAGCTGGAAAGACCGTCACTCGGAGGATGTTGCCTTACCCTGGGTGCACTCCCCACACACCATTATTATTATTAATCGTTCTGTTGCGCGTTATTGTAATCTACGCAATGAGCTATAAATTCATTGGTGGAATATCTGTAGCAAGATTCAATACAGGTCCATGATCATAGTATATTTTGTGTCCCGGTAGTAAGTTTTAAGTAGTAGGTTTGAAAAAAACTTTTTTAACGATGTCGACGGTCTCCACAATAACATTTATTTAGCATGCGTGATATCTTGGAAGCATCGTTTTGTCCTCGCAAGGGGACAGTTTCGCCAAAAAAAACCGTATTTGAAACATACAGAAGTTCAAGAGCCGCGTAGGCGACCGTTTAAGTCAAAATGTACAAGACACGCAACCCCCAAAATTTAGATCTGGAAAAATAAATGGCCAGCATTTCATATGTTTACATACGAACTTATTTTGCTAAAACCTTATTATTTATAAGACTGATATTAAATATGGCGAAACAATATATTTTAGATTGATATGAAAATCATCAGCAAAATTGACATGCTAGGCTAAATAGTCACAAAAATTGGAAAGATGGCAGGATAAAATTTCATAGTATATCATTAATGATATTCCTCGGGTGTTCTTTGGATTTGGTCACTCAGTTTTATGTTTTCGAAAGGATCTAATTTTGAAGTTCACTTTTGTAAAAATTCATCTTCTGAAAAATTGAATTTTCTATAAAAATAACAAGAAAGGTTTCAATATAAAAGATGAGGATAGTTTCAAAATCGGTTTTCATGATCGGGACACCATATTTGTAGACGGGAAAGGACCGATAAGTTTCTTGTCAAATCTCTTTATCTGGTGAACGCCTGAGAGTTGTGTTTTCACCTTTCAGCGCGGAAGGCAAAGTAACTCATTATCTTCCCACATACACGGCCTTTAGGGCACATATTTCTCCATGATCACACCACAACCTGTGGTTATGGTGCTCAGCAATGTGTGATGCGAAATCGTCACGCTATTACATAACGAGCAGGTCTGCTTTAAGCATTTTATACGTCACTGTATTATATCTCATTTGTCAAAAGAAAAAAAAACACTTGCTGAAATACTGATTTTAAAATATTTAATATTATTTATGTAACACTTTTTGTTTGCTAATATAATGCGTGTTCGTAAGAATAAATTACGTAAATGTTATTCAAATCAGTTTGATAAAAATTACAAGAATCTGCTTTGTTGATAAACAGAGTTTGATAACTGACTTCCACATTACTTTAAATGGTTTAAAGTAGTGATTTTGTGGAGATATTTTTTTTAAATTATAATGGTATGATTGGACTGTGTCCATTTCTGACTACGAAGCTAAATAAAAATCGCACAAACACAGAACTCAGCAAAACAAAAACCAAAAAAACATTTTTTACAATACCGCAGACAGGCAATAAGAAAAATATGTTTCCTTGTCAATATAAAACCAATATGTTTACAATTAAAACGGCAAAAAGACGGATGAACAACTTATTGTTACAAAACGTGACAGACAACAAAAGCAAACCATAAGAAAAGACAACACGATGATGAAAACTAAAACACCACACAAGTGAACAAAATAGTGCTAAAAAAAACAGGGGACACAGTTAAACAATAAAAACTAAAAAAAATACAACAAAATAAAAACAAAACACAATGAAACACAAGTCAGGAAAAAGAAGTACTTGTTAGATTATAAAACCAAATAATTCAACACTACGAACAACACAGGAACTACAAAAAACCAGAGAAAAGAATAGATAAACCAACAGAGAAGACACAGAACTATGCAAATTTTGATAACACATTAAATAATTAAAAGTTTTCACGATGTTTCGCGGCTGGAATCTGTCCCCTTATTCAGGTGAGTCACTGGTGTTGTAAAAAGGTTTTTTTTTTTTTTTGTTTTTGCCTTGTTGAGTTCTGTGTGTGTGAGATTTTTATTTAGTCTCATGGTCGGCAATGGACGCAGTCCAATCACACCATCATAATAACACGAAATCACCATTGTCATTAAACTTCCAAGATAGAATAAATTAAAGTTTTTAATTCTCAACTGATTATTGAACATCTTGTATCTCATTCTGTGAGGTAAATTGCTTAAAACCAAGGTGTAAAATTTTTTTCCCAAGAAATGACAAAGATGTATTAATGCTTGAATCTGCTGGTATTTTGCGTCAAAGACTGATTTGTGTGTGGGCCAAAGTTAGACCCGGTATTATGTTCGCAGTCTGTAAACGACTGCTTCTTGCATAAAAACCGTGATATACAAAGTAAAAAAAAATGTAAAAAGCAGAATAAAGTTGAAATAAAAAAGGTTCAAATATAAGATAGAAATATTTAGAAATTTTAAATTATCGTGTGTAAAATTTCAAAACAATTATTGATTCTGTTGTAGCAAGAAATATATATATTTTATATGAATTTTTATAAACTACGTAAAAATAAATCATATTCCTCGCCGTTACTGAGTCACCAGCTCATTTCGCTGTATTCACACCTGGTAGTTTGTGCACACCAGTTTACATTAGGAACATGTGGTTACAAATTGTTATGGTTGTTACTAGGTCAATTTCGCTGTAGATGCCCAACGTACGAGAGATGAAAGAGAGATAGATACGAAAAGCTGAAGCCATTTCATTTGTGTGTGTGTGTGTGTGTGTGCGTGTGTTCAAAAGACATTGGGATAAAAGAGGCTTAGTCTGTTCTCAAAGTGACATACACATCTCATAAGAGGACCTGGCAAGTGTAACGCTGTGACGGCGAATAAACCGTGGGAAGAAAGCTTTCAAAATCTTCTCGTCTGCGAAATAGGAAGTTGTTTCAGAGAACGGGAGATATATATATATGTAGAGAGAGAGAGAGAGAGAGAGAGAGAGAGAGAGAGAGAGAGAGACAGATAGTGCATCGTCCACTAAGTTACACGGGTGCTTTTGGCTTTGAAGAAGTGTGTTCATACTGACTATGATAACTTTGAAAGCAACCGGCGCGGATAGAGGTAACAATCGATGTTTGATTCATCTGGCATTTGGATAATTTGTCCGGTACAACTGCTATGCCCGTATCACACTCATAGAATACAAGTGCTTACTGGCTTCATAAGCATGAGTGAATGAAGAAATTTGGGTGGCTCGAAAAATCGAGGTCTTGAGAGCCGATGAGGTTGAAGCGAGGTGAGTATGGAGCAGCCCCGGAATGCAATGGTGGAGGAAACGGGAGGTCCCCGAGAAAACCATCGTCTGACATGATTCCCACATGCGAAAATCTGGGGGTGACACCACCGGGAATCGAACCCGGTTCGCCTAGATAGGAGGCGAGCAGTCTAACCACTACACCACCGCGGCTCCAGACTTCATACGCGTTCGCAGCTTTCATCTTTAGGATGTGTCACAAAGTTAGAGGATCGCCAATTGCCACCTTTAAAGTTATTATTCGGGGTTTATTGACAGTGGGATTTTTTAGTTTAAATATTTAAATAGTAGGAGTTCTGCAAAATTTAAGCCAAAATACAATATTCTAAGAAAACCACATTTCGCAGACACTTCCTAAAATTTCTATAAAAATTATTTTTTGAAACTATTTTTAATCAATTAAAAAGGGAAATGAATATTCAATAATGTTATCCGAATTCCCCTTCCCCTCCACCAAATAATACATATATTGATAGTCCTAACCCGATGGCCAAATCAGTTTTGGCCCACATGCATGCTGAAATCCGAGAATAATAAATAAATCTCTAAGACCACAATTTTAAATTAATAAATTTGACTATTATTAGGCATAACCCGTGCGCAGACCTGTGACTGGCTTACTGATGGCGAATTAAAATCATGAGTGGTGTTTTGTACACGTTCGCTGCACGCTTGTGATTGCAGTTAACTTTTACTTAGCGGCTGTGCTTACAGATAAAATTGAATTCAGGTTTAGTGGTGTCTTAAATTTTCACAAAACTCATCACTGGTTTGTAAAAAAACCCACATACCACCATAAATTTAGGCCACCATTGATAGTTATAGTTTATGTCTGATCAAGAGTATCTAACAACTTCCTACATAACGTTGAGATTTAAAAAAAAAGCTTCTTATCGTGATTAAAAAGCATAGTGTTAGTCTTTAACATAGAACTATCATTGTCATATTCCGGTATTACACTTCTATAATCACGTCAAGTTCTCCTTGTCTACATTGGCGATAAATATTTTTTTAGTGCAGGAAACGATACTTGCTGCAGAAAAGTTCAGTTATTGCATACAAAAACGTAAGGTACGTTCATCTAGAAAACTCCATGCATGCACGTAATGTAAAATAATAATTTTAAGTACATAGTAGAGTAGAAATTTCAATTTGAACTAAATAGATTTTATTTGAAATGTTTGCGTTCAGAAGTAATTTTTCTAAAATTGCAAATTCGCTTTTCAAAAACAAACAATAGTTATATATATATAAAATACATCGTGAAACACGTATTTGGTTACTTAAATATTTCTTTCAAGTACACAGTCCACACAAACGCATTTGCGACAGTGATTAGGAATGAGAGTTCGCTAATAGCTGAACTGTAAATACGGCTTTATTTCAGACTAAATTAACATTTTAAGAGCGGTATACAGAGACCGGCAAGCTCATCGTTTAGCTCGCAGGGTTGGAAATGTGGCGCGGCTGGGCGGAGTTTCGGGGCCGGGGCGTGGCCAACTCAGGGCACGTGATGCCAGAGTTAGGCGCGTGGAAGGGACAGTCTCGTCCTACCCTCCCTCAAGTCGTGTGTCATTCGCTCTCAGCAAAAAGTAATATAAATTAGGTAAGCTATTTTAATATGTTTATATAGCACGAGCAGCAAGCATAATATAAGGATCAATTAAAAAAATGTAAGATCTGCCTGGAACTGAAAAGTCAGTACGTAACTAAAAATAGACAAAACCTCCCTCACTGTCCCACGTATTTCCATATGTAGGAATGGTAATCGAGCAAAGGTGCCGCATCTGTATTTCCATATAGCTATCGGAAAAAAATAATAAAAAAATAAAAATAAAGAAATTGGAATTAGACACTCTTGAAAGGTAAGTAAGACAAACTTTCGCATACTTGCATACACTTTGTAGTTCTTATATTGTTGTTAGCCTGTAAATCGTTTTAGCTCTTATATTGTAACTAAGAAGTTTATATAGATACTTGACAAGTTAGACGACTAAGCCAGTTCCGGGTTTAATTTGAGAGTTTAGAAATTTTGGGCGGCATCAATAGTCTTGTGTTAGGGTGAGGGAGGATGAAATTGAGAAGGATGTGGAGCAACGCTGAAATGCAACGCCAAGGAAAAGGAGACACTCCTGAGAAAATCCGCCCAACAGAAGTACCTTCGAACACTATTTTCACGTGCCAAAATCAGACCGGAACCCCGTCAGGAGTTGAACCGAGATCGCCTGAGTGAGAGATGAGAGACCTTGCCACTATACCAACCACTGACCCACGTTCAACTTGGAAAACTCAACATTCGTCTATAGTCGGTTCACGACTGGAAGAAACTTTTGAAAATCGACCTTTGAAAAAACACCCTAGCCGGTAGCTACATGCATATAGCATTACAAACAGCGGCGAGCGCGGATACAGTTATGCCGTTAGGTTGCCAGTACAAAGAGAGGAAATAGTTCTAAAGTTTTAACGTAATTGTTAATTTATCGCTTACAAATGGGTTTCGAAAAGACTTGTATCTTATTATGCCAATTATTAATGACGTGATGCTAACGTACTTTGATTTCAATGTTTCTTGCATACTCACATGATCACGCTCAAGGTGAAAGTAGAGCGGCCATTTGTTTACAAACCTTCGTTCCGTGTGTTGTTGGCGAGATGTGGTTGACACACGTGCCAGAGAATTGGTGCGATTATCTTGTTTAACCTATAATAATTCATTTACGGTTTTTTATATTTTTTTTACTAATATCCTCTCTTTATTATTTCTCGTTGTGCCGATTTCTTTCGTTTCTGATACNAAGAGATTACTTGTAGTGCGTTCTCACGTGTTTAATATTTTTTAAATTTATTTCAGGTTTGCTTAAAATTTTATTTCTGAACATGTAAAAAAAAATCCCCCAGTCAAAATCAAACCTATACACACACACAGAGAGAGAGAGAGAGAGAGAGAGACAGGCACGCACACGAAACATCTAATTTTTAATACTCACATTTTGGGTTTATATAATGAAATGTTTTTCGCTTGCATCACATATTCTTTTGTGTGAAATTCTCAAGATTAAAAACTTTACGCTTGTGGAATATCCATTAATAATATGTACACTACTTTTATGATGGGTACGTGCATGTACGAACACATGTACACACACAGTGGAATGTGAACATTGCATGTAAACATTGTCATGTGACTGCCACATGGCCATATTTGTTTACCCTTTGGCAGAAGGATACGAAATGGGCTTGAAAGTAGATCTTTAGCAGGGCTTCAAGAAAGTCTCTTCCAGTCATGAACCGACTATAGTTGTGTGTCAAATATTCTGGCATGCAGCAGTGCGAAGCATGTCAACAACCCAGTACTGCGAACAATCGCGCGAGTGATCTCTCTGGATATCTCAACCCCTCCATCCTAAGGCTACTCCCTCGGGCCAGCCTAAAGGACACGCCTGTCCTTGAGAGCAGACAATATCTCCCCTTCTGCGACAGGCCATTGCCGGCCATCCCCTCCTTTCTCATGCATCACTCGCGGTGAAACGAGGATAATCACATATCGAGTAGGCACTAGGCAGCAGCACGAGATGGGACTCAAAATGCGCAAAACATACGTACAGTTTAAGTTAAATTTCTTAAAATTCAATGCTGTGACAATACCTATTTTCACACGGTTTTCCTCAGAAAACTATAGCTGATACCACTATTATTTTTGTTTGAATTACTTATTTTCCAATTAACTGAAAATCATGCGCACAGTAACGCAATTTCATCATTTAAAGAATTATGTTTAATACCAATAGAATGGAAAAGTATAACAATAGCTCGAAAAATTCAAGTTTTTACTTATACGGAAAATAAATTTCGTCGCCATATCTTTAAAAGTTCCAAAATAATCATTATTACAAGATCACTGCGTGTTTCTCATTCGAGATAGGACTATATAACACTCTTAAATACGTTGCTGTGTGTTCTAGTTCGTTCATAAATTACGTTATTACCAAGATCAGTTAACAGTTATGAAGACTTCTCCTTTCCTGTTCCGTGTCGATTAATTAATTTTAAATAAACATATTTTTTTTACATGTTCAGAAATGAAATTTAATAAGAGAACATAATCACAATAATTATTTTGTCAAAAAATTGTTAAAACAATTTTATTGTCTTTCAATAAATTTTATTTTTTCTACATTGTTAGATGTTTCAATATATTTATGTATAAAACAGTAATAAGGTAACTTGAACTGAAATGTAACATTTCTGTCAATGTTATGAATAATATTGTTCCCTTTCACTAATGGAATAAAGCACATTGGCTACGTATATGTAAAGCTGTAAAACTGGATATATTTATTTACGTACGTTGCCCAGTGTTTTAACTGTGTATAATTATAAACATTTACAGTTCGTTAGAAGTCAACTTAGCGTATGCAAATAAGGCGTAGTGCTTAGGTGCAAGTGGTGAAGGTTCAAATCTCAAGACCTCGCTGTTAAGAGCCGCTCAAATCTCCTCACTTACTCACTCGGCCGTGCTCTCGTTTTTTTATTATAATCAAAATTGTTTAATGTACGTAGAGCTAAACAAATATTTAGTTACGCCACCACAGGGCCAATCGCATATATTTAATAATTTTTAATAATACCTGTGATGTCGCAAAATACCAGCTTTTGCCACTTGTGTATAAGTCGTAATTGGGGTGTCTATTTCTATGGCAATGAGTGTACTTATACACCTCAAACGGGTTCCGAATATACGTTAATATTTTAATAGGTATATATGCCACCCAAGTTGTTCGGGTATAAATTAGGAATTTTAAAAGATTTTAATAAATGCTATATTAAATTTCTATACAGTAATATGTTGCACTTTGTTTTTTTTATATTATTTGTACAGAACAACCTCAAACTGAAAAACGAAAATATATTCTTGAATAACTTAACAACTTAATTTAAATATTATTCACTATACTGATGTCGCACACTAAATTAATTATGTAAGAGTATCGAATACCTGTGACAGGAAATATTAGTTACAAATAATGCACTCAACAGTTTTACCAACATAATTATATTAATAATATTCTGCACAAATATACAGCTGATACAAGAAACGTGTTCTGCAGTGCTGAGAAAATAATTGATTTTCGTTCCTTAAAAAAAACTGACTTTAAATTCTTTACCTACAACCTCGGATAGTAGGGCCGTAAAATACAGAGGTTAATAAAGCGTTTTTACATCTTTCACCCGTTAGTGATAGTCCTTATAGCAGCTCGAACATCACCACCACCTTATTCTACGTGTTTGAACATCAGATGTAACACACAACCTTCTTACATTGCAGCAATTTTTCAGATGCTTCCACTATACGGAAAACTAAAAACGCACGCGTAGCACCTGTTTGTGAATATTTGTTTCATTGAATTGTAAATAGAAATTCGACAAGCAAGAAAAAATATTTATGGAGTGGTATGTTTTTCTTCCGACGTGGGACAATAAATTTGAAAACATTATTTCCTCGCTTTACACGCAGTGAATTACCCTAATAAAAGATGAATAATATTTATAAATACCATGAGTAAATAATAAAACAGTTAAAACTTAAGAACAGTAAACGCGCAGTTTCCTAGAATTTACGTACGTTTCTTTGCTGATAAATTTAAGCGTTTGTATGTGGTCTTTGCATTTCATTAATTTAATGAATATTGACTTACAGGCAGTTTATCAAAGGCACATATTTGATCGGGAATAGAAAAGTAAACGATTTCTCTTTTCAAGTACATAACGAATCCAGTGGAAGTAATGCTGAGGTCGAGTTATGTAAACCCACCATACGGCTTCATCTTGATGGAACGGACGTAAGGCAGGATAAGTTTGGATACTCGACTTTCTACTACATTTGGATATTAAACATTGATAACCACTTTGTACACACGTTCACTGGGACTTCTGTTATTAACCTCATAATAAAATATACTCGTTGAACTCATGTCAGAGTTCTGAACAATATTATTACCTAACTACCCTCCCTCTTCGCAAACAGTCAACATAATTGATGATTTATAAAGGGAGATTAGGTTTTCAGTTACACCGACACTCATGAAACAGACGATTGCAGATTTGTAAGACAGTGGTAAGGAAATTTATATTAGCTTCCAGACTGGAGCCAAGAAATAATTTTAATTTATGTATATAAATCACTTTCTCATTTCGCAACCATAAAATATTATTTACTTTTTCTTTATTTATATATTTATATTTATAAAATCACACAAGTTATCATTTCATGAATATTTCGGTGAAATTGTATACACTAACTCAATACAAGAGATTTGCATAGTAAGCGTTGACAAGAGAATGAAAAAATAATAATTATAATCACAAAAACAGGTTTAGGTTATTCGGCTAACACGTGGGAGGAGATGCAGTTGTTTACAGAGTAAACAGAAAAGTGGGTAAATTTTCTTGTTTTAACAGAGACTATTGCAGTGGTTAGCACAAATACCTCAGCTAAACTGAAATTACATTTAAAAGCATTAATACATTTTCCCGTTCAGCAATATTCTTGAAATAATTCCTAACCAACATTATACTAATAATAAAATTTCTTAGTAATTTAAGACTGATAATTAAGTATCTTGGAGGTAATTAGAAAAATGTGAAGACAGAAATAGGAACTTATTGTTATGAATTTACTTTTAAGTCAATTCATACATGAAAGGGGTTATGGGCGTAGCTAAATAATGAGTCATGATTAGGTAGAGCACAGCAGTATAAGATGGAGTTAATTGAAGATAAGGATTCAACAATAACTATTTACGTGACTATTGATCAGGGGAGCTTAAAAAGAACATCAAGAGGCTAGGAGGAGGTAAACGACGGCCGGACACACCCATCTTCAGTGGTCTTCTCGTTTCAGTGGCCCGACGACAAAAGACGCCACTCCCAGTGTTACGCTGGTCTATATCGGCGCTTTGTTGAATATTTTCGGTCCCGTTTACTGGCCGGTGGAGAGCGTTCTGCAACTGTCTTTCGCAACATGTTATTACAATCACGCTCGTGGCCGGGTTCAATATTTGAAGGTGTGATCAGGCAGGCCGTCCAGCTAAGGCCTGATCACTTCATAACATCTCCCCCAATCTTCACTAGCGAGATGCCCTCATCTTGCTTCAGAATCCGTGGGGACAGTGGAAGATAATTTTGAATTTGCGTGTATCATCGTCTGGCAGTAAGACTGTGGATCGGGGTGAAGTCCTCTTCGCTACGGTAAGACATTTTTTTTTTAATGAATTATGTTTAGTAGACAGATAAGTTAGGTATAAGGAACTGTCAATTGCTTTCGTGCAGTCCTCGGGCAAGGTGGGCCGAACAAACGCTGTGCTGTGTGTTTGCAGTGGCCTTGCGAGCGTTGAATTTGCATTTTCGCTGGGGTGTGCAAAGTGTCTTTCACGCTAAAGCGCGGCAGACCACTCCGGGTGGGACCAAACGCGTCAGCCCTTCTTGAGGTTGCGAGTCCCTAACCACTACGTGGCATGGATCTTTTGATACATTAATCCTTGTATAACATTGGTCATTATAGCGGAAAAGAATAATTTCAACTCAAAAGAATTCGAATTTTTAAAATCAACTGCTCTCCCCGTTACAACAATTATTGTGTTTTGTTTGTACAGAAAATGCATTTGCTGAAAATAAATACATCTCAGAACACTGACAAAAATAGTGATGTGATAGGAGAATGTGTACATACTACAATTGTACGTAACGTCACGTTAGTAGGATACTGATGAGATGGTGTTAAAACGTAGAATGTAACTAATTAATAATTGGAACTTCCATAAAATTCAAAAATAATAGAAATGTTACAGCTGCTTTTCTACTACGTTTCAATACTTAAGAGGGGAATGGAAAGGAGAGTTAAAGTAACATATACACAAGTATTTAAATATAACAAAACAAAATGTTGAAGTAATAAATGTTACTTATTAAACAAGAAATATGTGTCAATAACGGATAATAATATATATTGAATGTGGTAAATTGTGCAAATGGTTCGTTTTCTATAAAAAATTAAAATCTCAAATTACAGTGATAAGAAAGTCATTACTTTTTCCTTAAAGACTATATTATTTAAATGACCACAATTCAGAAACGTTTTACGAATGAAACGCCTCTATTTTATAATGGTAACTCTAATAATATATTAATTTATTCATAGAAGTTGTTAGTTGAGTAGGTACATGAAAAAAAAAAAAATTTTCGCTAGTCGCAAACATTGGAATATTATTTTTTTCCCCAAATTCTTTTCAATCGTAAAACTGATAAAAAATTTTTTTTACACATTATAATTTAGAAACCTTTCATTTTGGAGGCCTCCTATTAGCAATCGCTAATTTTTTTTATGCATTAATAAACTTTTTAAAGTAAAGTTTGCTGTGTACGTGTTACTGTTACCTGCAGGGTGCGGTGTGAGTGATGTATGTAAAATATGGTAACCGATTGTTAACTTTAAATATTTTAACGTACGACTATCGAGCTGGGTTATGTGCAAGTACTGATGCTGTGGAATGAACGTGCGCGACTCGACGACGTTTCTGCGTGTGACGTCAGAACAGGAGTCCTGCCGCCGCTACTATTGTGGACATTGCTTGCGCCACCCTCCCGCGGGAGTTTGGATAAGAGGGCGTGACGTCACTGCTGGTTGCTGCTGTTCATGAACGAGTGGTACCGTTGTTCTGAAACTTGAAAGGAAATGTATTAACATAAAGCTTTCACTGTCGAAACATCTTATATAACATTTTTACTTTAAATATTTAAGATCCCTCTAATAGTTTATGCAGATTATGGTTATTTAAAATTAAATTCTGAATTGAATTCTGATTTTATTACGATTATATTGTATTTTTGGGTGTGTCCTACCTTGGAAGCTTATGTATTTAAACGTGAGCTAAAGCTAATTTATTTCTAAACTCTTTTTGTCAATTGTTCTCTCGGGCGGTATATGAATAATAACTTATGTTCCAACTTTATAGTTACGTTACTGTTTTTGATACAGTTATTAAATAATACCTATAAATAAGGACGGTTATACTAGTACCTGTTTTCATACACATTTTTTTGTCTGAAAATAATTTATTGTAGTTAGTTGTGTGCGCGGATAAAGCTCATAATTATTAAAATGTTAATAGGTTAGGCTGGACACCAACACATAGTATAAGTAGAATATAATGACATTGGTAATTAAAAATTTAAGAAATTAATAGAGGAGAAGAGCGTATAGATAAAGAATAACTATAACAGTACTTCCACACCACAAATAAAATGTTATCAAGGCAGAGGGACATCAACACAGTGTAAAATTAGAATATAGTGACACTAATTATGGAAACAGAATATAGTAGAGAGGAAATGAACACATAAATAATTAAGTAGGTACTAATTACAATTCCACTTCCACACAAAGGAGTAGCGTACGGGGATTAGGGAAATCTGCTCTCAATGACTTACACCAGGGAGGTCAAAAGCGAAAGTACCCTCGTGGTAGACTTTAAAAGTACTGTGCAGTACAGAAAGGACCCACAGCAAAAGTCCAACGCATCCAGATTGCGCCCCTACTGCCTGAACTCTTTCAAGGTCAGTAGAGCACAGAAAACAGGCCTCTCTGGTCGGATCACCACTCCGCCAGAGGCCCAAAGGTTCCTCCGCGTGTGACGCGAAACGAAAGGTTTGACCTCCTGAGTAATTACTCCTGACAATTGGGTGGATGTGGGTAAACCGTGAGCGGACAGACACAGTCGAAGTGGGTGTGTCACGGGCACTTTTCCCATTTCGTTATATGCCCTTGACATTGCACACAACTATTTCTTCTCACGTCAGGTTTAGCAGTCTGCGCATCAAACAATACAGTGTGACTGGCACGGCGTGTCGCTCGCACGTCCGAAAGCCACGAGGATTGGCCAAGTCCTCGGATCACAGAACTGCATGAACCCAACGGAATTCATTCTCTTCGTGTTCTTGTGGCACTGGTTTGTGGGAAGTACGTGAAAATACTGGGAGTATGAGGAACTTTAAACTAGAACAATGCAAGTAACTTTCAAAGTGAGCAAGGGGAAACATTTGCGTTGCGCGCGTTGGAACGCCTTATCGCAACACAGCTGCGCTCTAACCCCAGGGAAGTGCTGATACGGGAATCTGTTGTGTCGGCACTTTGTAACTGGGTCACGTTACCTGGCATGTAGTAGCGACGTCTCATCCTTCCACATGGCAACTTATAACGTAATATGGGCTTTATGTCAGAATACTAAAATCTCGTAGTTATTCCATATTCCTATGCATGTTATGAGAAGTTTCTTAAATATATAGTATGTCGACTGCGGGGAAAGTGTCAAATAATTTTACTTTATCTGTGCACAGCAATATTTAACTACATACAATATGGTGTACTGCATGG
Source organism: Clitarchus hookeri (assembly GCA_002778355.1). Classification (NCBI taxonomy): domain Eukaryota; kingdom Metazoa; phylum Arthropoda; class Insecta; order Phasmatodea; family Phasmatidae; genus Clitarchus; species Clitarchus hookeri. The sequence continues at coordinate 230,858 of NQII01001018.1, read as the reverse complement.
AATTTATTAAATTAGAGCTCCAGTTGGAAGTTAATTTAATGAAAATGCTCACGGGATTATGAATTACTATCACAGTATTTGTTACATTTTCAAACTACTACATCCAGCGTACACAAGTAATTTATTTCTTAATTAAAATTTATAGAATTGTGTTGCTGAGGTAAATTGTTTACTAGTATATATAAGTAATTAGGGACTTGCGGTTCACTCTGAAATTCTGTAAATTATAATACCGTTTGTTATTAAGGTTTCAAATAATTGCTTTTATGTTTAGATATTGGGCTGTAAAAGGTAAATTAGTATTTAAACCCAACACATTTTAAAAGTGGATATTATGACATTATTTAAATTATAATAGGCTAAAATTTTTAATGTTAAAAGTGTACGTGGCTGAAATTTTGCTATTATTAATACGAAAATTAGCGTTGATAGGTGGGGAATTTATAGAGAAAAAGGGGGGGGGATGGTAGAGAAGCTGATGCAAGGCTGCGAGAGGGTAGGGAGGAACAAAGTCTCCACCATTGTTATTAATTTACCTTGAAGTAAATTCACACCTGAAAGTGGTTATGGGCGTATCTACATAATGAGTCATGAATAGGTAGAGCACAGCAGTTTAAGATGGAGTTTATTGAACATAAGGATTATACAATAATTATTTACGTGACTATTGATCGGGGGAGTTTAAATAGAACAACAAGATGATAATTAATTTTTTTTAAGTATTATTACCTTACGGCATTTCTATTACAATTTCATTGGAAAGTCCCCACCTTGTTCATGTTGCCGAAGGCTGATTCTAGGAGGAGGTTAACGATGGCCGGACACACCCATTTTCAGTGGTGTGGTATGCTCGTTCCAATGGCCCGACGAGAAAACACGCCGCTTCCGGTGTTACGCTGGTCTATATCGGTCGCGTTGTTAAATATTTTCGGTCCCGTTTACTGGCCGATGGAGGGGATTTTTGTAACTGTCTTTCGCAAGGTGTTATTGCAATCTCACTCGTGGCCTGGTTCAATGTCGGAAGGTGTGATCAGGCAGGCAGTCCAGCTAAGGCCTGGTTACTTCAAAACAGTATTCGCAACGGTTTATAATTAGAAAAAAATATTAAAAATCGATCAATATTCACTGCATAAACTATTCGTAATTCACAAAATTGTATTTTACGAGAAAATCTTTGTTAGATAGTGTTATACTATATCTATTTTTCCAAGCAATTTCCACTGGTCACAAGGAAACCGAGCACAAAATTATAGAGGGATTCCGACACACGTTGATCTTTATTGGTCTCAAATTATAGCCGCAAGCATAATATATTTTACGTTTAATTTTCGCTGCATTCAGAGTTAGGAATATTTAAAAAACTGTAAAGCGTTTTCCTATTGTTGGGCTGGTCTAAATATTATTTAATTTTAATGGTACGTATAGTACCTATGGCGATGGTAATCTGCTCAAGACTGCCATCTTGTAAATGTTAAAATCAAGTGTATTATGCAAGACATAAAACTGGCAGAATGAGAATTTAAATACGCTCTCATTAACTTAAATTAATTTCATAATACGTGAATTTTTTTAGAAATGGCGGATTATCACACTATAAGCTCTAATGTTAATGCGTTTAAAAGCAATGTTTCTATTTCGAGCAGGAACGTTACGCTAAGGGCGCTGGTCTCCAAATAATTCATGACTTTATTCTGATACGAAACACCGTTCAACTTGTAGACATTATTTACACGTATTCTTTCCTAGCATAAAAAAATTTATATCGCATAGTTTTTGCATCGTAGCATGTTAAAAGTACAGTTTTAGTTTTTTTTGGCACGTACAAGTAAAATGAACTAAACAATTTATGAAAAATTTAACAAGGGAAACTGAAAGGTCAAGTTTTAATTGATTTTAATGTATGCTTTGTAAAACGTATTTTACAAAATATCATAGAATGCAACAAATAAAAAATTGTGCAAAAAGTCCTTATATTGAGGAGTTTTAAAACATTGCGAAAACCTGTCAGTGTGATTTTGAAGATTCATTGAAGTAACTCATGGTATTTTTTTCAATTAGAATCATCTCATTTCGGCAGGTGAGCTTATTTTTATTGTTTGTACTTGCAATAACACCAAAATTGCGAATTGTGGGGCTATTGTGTAAAAAAATACGTTGTCTAAAATTGCTTTATGCGAGGAAATAGTGCAAATAAGCAAGGTCTATAAGTTGAACAGCATTTCGTACAAACATAAAATAACAAATTTTTTCCAGTCAGCTGCACCCTTAATAACTCCACCTTACCTGCAGAGCCCATTCTTTCGCTTCTACACATCTGTCAGCTCACAGCTTACGATACTTACTTTAAAAACTCGCCTCATTCTAGACGAGCTTGCATCGGGCGGCGACCACTTGCTGTTGTTCATTCATAACCTCTAACCTTCGGTCAATATTAACTGATGTCTTTCCTCAGTAATACGGACAATATCACTAAAATAATAACTTTAATTGAAAATTTGTAGCTTTAAATTACAGCCTATGACAAACATACTGACGTATGGTTACAGAATTTTCAACGAGCTACAGTAAATTTATGGCGATTGACATTAAGGTTCGGGAATTTATGGATATTTAATTTTTGGCTTGTGGTATCTTAAGGGCAAGTAAATTACTTAACTGATTTGTGGGCTAAAAGTTATTAGTACTTTTGGGTTAGTAAATGTCATCTTTTCACTAGTTTTACCGACATGTTTTCTACTGTCGCGTATCACTTATATGACAAAAGTTGTGTCCCATTGTTCGAAAAGTTTATATAATATTTATATTTATTTATTTGTTTATTACATTTCATTGCTTGATTTTAGTGAAACTATAGCTTGCTAGTAATATTCAATATTTCCAGTTTATTTATAATCAGTTCTTTCTATAATTTTTTATGCTAGTGTTGCAAGGTTGGAGCTCCCGCAAAAAAAAATAATGCTGAGCTTATTAAGGCTGATTTTCACATTTTTAAAAATTTCAACCTGTCTTATAGACCGTTTTCTAAAATTTTGAAGATGTAATTTTTTTTTAAATAATGTACAGCAATAATCAGTTACGGATAGTGCTACAATGTTACAAAGGTGGTTCCGGTTTAATATTTTTAAGTATTGTCTACAATTAAAATTCTCATTCATTTCACCTATTTTGTAAACGGCTTTACATAAAATGAAGTAACATAAATGTATGAATATAATGGAATTGATATGTAAAACAGTTCTTTGATATTTTTTTAAAATTTATTTAGTGTACATTTATGCAGGGTGGAACAGACTTCGACCGACAAACTTCGCGAGTTGATTCCTTTTGCAAAACCAAGTGGGAAATATACGAGGCATTTTCTACCTACACTTTATATTAAGGGTAGAATTAACTTTTAAGATTAAAATTTTTCAATATGTATTTTTGGAAAATATAGGAAACAAAGTTAAATTAAATTGAAAATCTCCGAAAACTGTTCCATGTTATCGGGATCTTCAACCGAAGAGCAAACTCACGTCAATATAACCCACCGTAATGAAAATGAAATGGGTGGTCACTATATTATTGCATACAACTATTTTGCCAACAATAATTATGAATGTTTGATGCTGATTTACTGAGTAGTACAACCTATTAAAGAAAAATGGTCATCTTGTTGCAACTGCCCCGGACCCACCGATTTCGTGTAAAACGCACACAAATCTTGCGTCGGCAGCAAAACAGTTTCGGGTGCGTCGGCAATACCAGTACTTTATGCAAGCGATCTCACATCGAATGTCACCAGAAACAAACGTGCAGCTTAAGTCCCGTAAGCTTATAATGAATGGGTACATGGTGTTTACAGTTAGTGTTAAAAATCTCCTCCATCGTCTGTGCAATGGGAACAGTAGGATACCAAAGACGCGTGTAGGTAATATTGCCTATATGCTAGGCACTATACAGGTTGTTGGGAAGTTACAAACGCCCAAACTACGAGAGGAGATTCCTTATGAAAAATTAAGTAAAAACTATATAGGATACGGTTTACTTAAATGGAATACTAAAGGATATATGAGACTATGAAAATTGGGTTTTGAAAAGGTATTTTTGCCAAATGCCTTGTACAACGCCTACAAAGTCCGCTACAAATAGGTGACTTATGGTTCCCATTTTGCAGAGACACATGCATAATGCTAGCCGTCCTCGGTCTGTGCGCACTGTCTGTGCCCGTGTGGGACGTACTGTTAGTAAATCGCCGCCATCCCTACCGCTGGTAGAAAGTACAAAGCATTAAGCGAAAACACGTTTTCAAAACCCAATTTTCACAGTCTCATATCTCTTTTAATATTCTGTTTAGGTATATGATGTCCTGTATATTTGTTGACTTAATTTTTCATAAGGAATTACCTCCCGTAGTTTGGGATTTTAATGCCCGAACTTTCTGTATAGCTGTAACAGAAAATTTATGTGCATTTTTCTTGATAACGGTGGGTTCTGGGCAGTTACAGCAAGCGGAACATTTTTGTTAACACGGTCATACTGCACAATAAACCATCATCAAACGGTCGTAATTCATGACGGTAAAAACGTAGTATGAAATATGGTGTTGGCCACCCGTGTTAAACTCAATACAAGGGAGGAGTCGGACGCAGATATTAATAAGAGTTGGCTCTTAGCTCAAAAATACCAATAACATAGAACAATGTTTGGAGAATTGTAATTTAATTCCAGTTCGTTTCCGAAATTTCGCATAATTTCAGCTTACAATACCGATTTTCATGGGCTTTTATCTGCCTTAACATTTCGTTTAGGTAAAAAGAGTCTTATAAGTTTCCCGTTTGATTTAGTACAAGGAATAACCTCCAAAAGTTAGTCGGTTAAATTCTACCCCATTATGTATATAATTAAACATACAACTAACGGTAGATGAATGTTGACAATGCCGTGATGGAGTGATTTTGGCAGTCTTTTTTCGGATCTCTCTTATTTTCGGTTTAAAACTCTGGCAACCCTACTTTTGGGGTGGTAGTTGATTTTGGACCAGTAACTTAAGGGCTATAACCCGTTCACGGTCACTTCCAAATTTTCTGAAACCCTTCTTAAGTTCTACTACCAGGATATTCCTTCACCTCATGCAAACAAAGCTTAACAGACTCTAAAAAATTACACCAAATGACTACACACGGCATCTGTGCGCACTCAGTGTAATAATATTTTGCATAAGAACTATTTCTTACCAGGCATTACCAATATACCAATAACATCACTGGTTTCATCCACATTAATAATAAATGAAATTATATAATTTAAAGATTAAATATAAATAGAAGTGTAATTTAACCAAAATAAGGTATTTTTATATTAATACGAGTATAAAATGTTTGCGACATTACGTACACTGGAGAGCCAAAAAAACTGGTATAGGCGTGCGTATGCAAATAACAGACGTATAGAACCAATAAGAGTTACGTGTTGCGGTCGGCAGCGCCTATATAAGACAACAAGAGTCTGGCAAAGTTGCTAGATAGGTTACTGCTGCTACAATGGCAGGTTATCAAGATTTAAGTGAGTTTGAACGTGGTGTTATAGTCGGCTCACGAGAGATGGGACATAGTATCTCCGAGGTAACGATAAAATTTGGATTTTCGCGTACGACCAATTCACGAGTGTACCGTGGATATCCGGAATCCTGTAAAACATCAAATCTTCGACATCGCTGCGGCCGGAAAAAGATCGTGAACGAACGTCACAAACGACGACTGACGAGAATCATTAAACGAGACAGACGTGCAACCCTTTCTCTAATTGGCGCAGATTTCATTGCTGGGCATCAACAAGTGCCAGCGTGCGAACTATTCAACGGACCATCATTGATATGGGCTTTCAGAGCCGAAGGCCCACTCGTGTACCGTTGTTGACTGTACGACACTTAGCTTTACGCCTCGCCTGGGCCCACCAACACCGCCATTGGACTGTTGATGACTGGAAACACGTTGCCTGGTCTGACGAGTCTCGTTTCCAATTGTATCAGGCGGATGGACTTGTACGGGTATGGAGATATCCTCATAAATCCATGGACCCTACATGTCAACAGGGGACTGTTCAAGCTGGTGGAGGTTCTGTCATGGTATGGAGCGTGTGAAATGGGACCCCTGATAAGTCTAGATATGACTCTGACAGGTGACAGATACGTAAGTATCCTGTCCGATCACCTGCACCCATTCATGTCCATTGTGCATTCCGACGGACGTAGAAAACTCCAGCAGGACAATGCGACACCCCACACGTCGAGAGTTGCTACCGAGTGGCTCAAGGAACACTCTTCTATCTTTAGACACTTCCATTAGCCACCTATAAATCACCAGACATGAACATTATTGCTCATTATGCTCAATAGCATATCTGGGAAGCCTTGCAACTTGCTCTTTAGAAGAGATCACCACCGCCTCGCACTCCTATGGATTTTTGGACTGCCCTGCAGGATTCATGGTGTGAATTGCCTCCTGCATACCTTCAGACATTAGTCGAGTCCATGCCGTGTCGTCTTGTGGCACTTGCGTACTTGCGGAGACCCTACACGATATTAGGCAGGTGTACCAGATTCTATGTCTCTTCAGTGTATTTGGGAAACAAGGAAACGCGTCGTACAAGGGGAGATTTCTCAACGGCTTTTTGAAAAAGTGTGAAGAAACCGCGAATGGACTATACTGACTGCATAGCCCACTACATACAGGAATGCTCATCTTTTGTAGCCTTTGTGCGCACGGGCGTGCGACGTGAAACTTGAAAGGTGGCCGGTGAATGGTGGATGTGGTCAGTGCTCGAAAAGCGCCCATGCGCGGATGGCCGCTCCGCTAGTGGTCGGACTTCAATGTCGGGGCCGAAGTGCTTCAGTGCGTTCACGGAGCAGCGACTGTGACTTCAAGTGCAATCTTCCCCTCCCTTCCAGCCTTTTTTATACCAAAACAATATACTTTCTAACCGTAGGATTGAATTTTCTTCAATCCAAAACAGGAAAAAAATAACAGCTTCGTGAGCATCGTGCGGTACAATTCCCTTTTATGTTAATACGTCGCTCTTTGTTGGGAAAACATGCTTTCCACATGCTCGTGACGCAGTCAAATTTTCCGTAGTGGTTGACCTATGCGTTACACTAATGTATTTTGCGGTCGTTCTGGTTATATGTACAGAACTTTAACGCTGTTGCGTGGTTTGGTAGTCGTGAGAATTTGGTTTAGGTGATACATGTTAACGACATTGAGTTTTTTTGCGTTCTTTTTAAAAGTGAATATATATATATATATATATATATATATATATTCCACCAGGGATTTTTTGATCAGAAAAATACGTGCTTCTTTTCTATTGAAGCTTTTCGTAACATCATTGTACTGGGGAAAATCATAAAATTTAATAATTAAATAAAAATATACTGAAAGCTATTTATTATATCTGCGTTGATATAAATCTTGAGACTATCATTTCTCACACTTAGGTTTTTGGTTCAAGTTTACGAAACCGAATTTCATTAACATGTATTTCCATATATAAAATGCTCACTGCTTTGATACCAGGCAACAGACTTAAGTAATCTTTATTTCCTAAAGACCCGTTGATACACAATGTTTTTTTTGTGTTTATAGCTACTTCATTTAATTATTTATAGCTAATACATCGCAAATAATCCTAATGAAGATATACTTACGAACAGGCTTTACTAGTTGGCTCTTCGAGACAAACCTTGAGTATTTGAAGAAACTTTATTATGTAAAACATATGAAATGTTTTTTCTCATAGCTAAATTCTTGCCTTTTATGAAAACATATTTTACAAATATCAACGAAGTGACGAAATTTCTGGTAAGCCCAGAATTGTAAGACGTTCACGTTTTCTAGTTTAATTTTCTCAATTTTTCCCACGCCAGGACATAATTTACTTCTACTGATCTGGAGTCGCTGAAGATTACTGAGTTTCTCATCATGCTCTAACATTAATTATTTTGTTTTATATTTAAACACACAAATATGAAATTAATTTTCCATATTATTTTACAAAATTAGCTATAAACCAACAGTATTTCACTGAGCTGAGGTATTTTATTTTAACTTCTTTCTAAATTGAAATAAACTACTCCGGTTCATTTTGTGAAGCTATATATCTAATAGCTCAGAAGTGTTAGGAACTTTGAGAATATTTTGCTTCTTATATGGTGCAGTATTGCAAGATCTTAAGACGCAAAGGTAAGAAAATATAAATTTATCACATAGTAAAATTTTTCTGTGTTTAGTTGTAAAGTTCAAAGTAATACAAGAAGTTAGTGGTATAATTGATTTTCGCCTTATTCGTTTAAAAATAAAAACACCAATTTCTGGTAATGTAACCAATGTATCGTATCTATTTCATGGTATGACACTACTGGTTTAAAAGACGGTGTTCCAGAAATAATTTTCTACCATACTTGGTGGCATTCTGTCGAATAATATATAAATCAGGTAAGCGTACATATATTAATATTGATGGCGCAATCATACAAAATGACGAATAATTGACGGATTAATTAGTGCAATTACTATTCGTAATAGGCATTTTAATGCAATTACTATTCGTAATAGGTATTTTAGTGCACTGGCTTTCATATAAATAGTTTAATGTTAACACAAGTATGGTGTATAAAATTAAACAAAACCTTACATTTTGAAATATATGTATATATTTAAATAACATTTTAGGATGTCGTTCCATATTTTTAATTACACGAAAAAGGTGAAGGAATTTATCGATAAGTTACTACGGTAAAAAAGCCATATTAAAATATTCATTTAAATATAATTCAACTTGGCTGCAAACATTGATTAGTGATTTAGTGCACAAAATACGAACAACCAGCTATTCTTCCAGAGATTTCATGTTGCCATAACACAAAAATAACGAAACAGTCATTTTATATAGAAACGTTTAACATTTAAAATTAATTTATTATCAGAGTCCGTAATTCTACTCCATGTGTCAACAATTTTCGTATTTTATTTGGAGGTCACTAAAATGATAAAAACTCTGTTTACTGAAGTGATGCTAAATGGTGGAAAAAAGAGAAAACTAATTTGTGAATTAAAGTCTTATGTATCTACAAGCGTTGTGACTAATTTATTTGGAATGTACCTAAAGATTAGGCTTAACATGGTATAATTACCTAATATGTTGATAAGTCCACCAATTTTAAAACAAGAGTATTGTAACATTAAAAAATATTCAAAACTCCACTGACCAAATATTAGCTAGTCTGTATACATGAGGTGAGAGTAAACTCAGAATTGGCAGACAGGTAGTTTAGTATGATTATCGGGCTATAAATAACTGCGTGGTGTGCTAAGCAATTAATAGACTGCGGAGAAATTGTACTCTGTAGAGAATTCACAGCCTGTAAATAAAATTTGCTTCGCCTGAAGGCAAGAATTGCTGCTACACAAATAAACGCAGATCCTTCACGAACAATTTATGAAAGAACACTATACAGGAAGAGCGTAACCGTAATCTGTTAATACATAATTTATAAGTAATTAAATATCAACAGATAAAGAAACTCATTTAAAATAAATAATTATAACTCGAATAATTTCTAAACAACAATTATGTACCTCACGTACGTGCCATGGTGGAAGCAGACCACCGGCTGAATCACAGAACACACCTAAACCCAGCTGTTTGGCAAAAGATTTTGCGTACTCAGAAATCCTACGCTTTCAATAAGAGGTAATTTTTTTATAGGTTAAGGCGGGTCCAAAGGTATTCTTACTGTGTTGAACGATTTCAATAGCTGAATCAAAAGGAAAACTTTGCTAGATGCAAAATCCTGATCGAAGTCTCTGTGCTATTCGAAAGTCGTGTACCAAAGATAGGATACTGATCATGACGAATATAACGAATGTCCCACTTCAAGATAGACCCAGTTTTTCGTTAGTAACTTTAAGAATAATTAAGATATTGTAACGAAATTTTCAACAGTCCTACTCTGCTTTGTGTAAAGTGTGATGACATCGGCTTGCAAACAGCACTGAACTCGACGCTGCATATTGAAAATGTAGGATTGTGAAATGGGTGCGGGACTGTGATTCCGTTTTGGATTGCGACGTAATGTATCTGCCCGCGGTTGTTTGGTCTCGCGACCGCCAGGGTGTCACCAGTCAGTCCGTTGTGGTGCGGATGTCGGTAGGCAGCTGATGTGCCTCGTGGCCGGAAGTGGGTGTTCAGTTGCGCGGGGTTGCAGTGTATGTGTATTTGATAATAAAATAGGTACTACTTTTTCGGAAAACAGACTCTTAGTGCAAGTCAACAGATGTTCCGAGAAATGTTTGGAGGCAAACATTCAACAAGTTAAGTCTACTATTTGGACCCTGGCGATGGAACTGGAAACCAACGAGACATAATTGGACACGAATGAAGAGGGCCGTCCGAAGATGTTACAGGAAACTGTCGAGGATGTAAGGCTCCAACCACTGGCGTCTCCAAAGAAGTCACTGCAGAGACTTTCTCAGGAAACCGGATTGTCAAAAAGCGCTTGTCATCGTTGCAGCAAAAAAAATAAAGCCAAGCTCTATGTGTACCGTATCTCTGTCATCCTCAAACTCAAGGAGCATGACAAAGTCAAATGAGTGACATACTGTCACTAGTTGCAGACACTCATTCATGCGAATCGGAGTATTATGGATCATTAATTTGTTCTGGGGAATCCCAGCATCACTTTTCAGGTTCGGCAAATTATCAGAACTCCGATATTTGCGCCAGTGTAAATACCCACGCAGTGCATGTAGAATCTCTCCATTCAGAAAAGTGTGGTGTTTGGGATGCAATTCCCCGTCCAAATTTCTCCAAGACAATCATCACGACTTCTGTGTACGTTTACATCTTCAACACCTTTGTTATCCAAATAGACTTTTTATAATGTCATCACAATTCACAAAATGCAAACTAAGTCTTTATTACTTTCATTATTGTTACAGTTATTAACGGAAACCTTGGCTTAGCTTAGTGTAGGCCATTGTGTTTATTTCACTTTTGCTCAACAAGCCAAATACCAGTACATTAAAAGTAAGGTAACGATGAAGAGCAGCTTGAGAGTACTACTGCGGATACTCTGGGTCCACTGTTAGTTGAATTAGGGGTAATCGGAACAACTTCAGTGTTTGAGAATACGTAATCATGTGACTTGAAGTGCTTCCAAACCAAAACAAATATATACTCTAGCCCATGGAATGGCTGAGTACAAGTTGCTGATTGAGTTTCACCTCAACCTAGGACGAAACTTTCAAAACAAATTTTCTTATTCATGACAAAACTATTTTTGGTTGAGACAATTTACAACAGCAAGATACAAGTAAAAGTGACTGGCGGAAAGACTTAACCATAACCTGATGATATATTTGTCAATATTTGTGTAAGACAATAACATGAACTGGGTCCTCAAAATCGTTACTTCACTTTGATCGTAAATGTGTAATACACAGTACAAAAAAGGAAGAAATACTCAAGAACTCAGCACGAATTTGTTGCTGGCCTAACTATTTCCAGTGATTTTTATTAGATATTGTTGGTGTATACAGGATGGGTGTGAACTCTGCCGACAAACTTCAGAAGGCGTTTCCCCGTCAATAAATATGTAGAATAAGTTATTTGTTTGACCTATAGCCTAAATCTATTCCGGAAGTTTGTAACCGCCCTTGAAAGTGTAGCTAAAGTAGACGTTTATTGCTAGTAACACAGCCAGATATATATCAGATTCCGGATGATGCTTTACTGAACGAAGATATTAAAGCCATAAAAAGTTGGCTACAGATATCAACCCCCTTCCATAAAAATGAATATGCTGGAATCCTATTTGTGCATTTAAAAATTTAACTCTAATATTTTAATTTCCTGCGGCAATACATTTACCGTAAATGATTAACTATACAACCATGTTGTGGTTTTACGCTGAACGCCCACGTTTTAGAGACATTAATGCATTATGACGAATCACTGCAAATGTTGCAGTAACAGAGTTCTATGAAATGAAATGAATTCGGGCAAACAGACTAACAAATATGGTGTTGTTTCATGTTCTCTCACAGTACGTCACCCCACGAGATATCTCATGTTTTGTAACACATCATGCCTGTTTAGGTGGTCACCATGACTCGTTGGTGTTAGAAACATGTTACCCTAGCAGACAGGAAAAACATTGCTGGCTTGTTATGTTTTGTCAGCTAAAACGTTGACGTTTAGTTCAGTGTATCTCGCTAGTATTGTAGTATGAGTAAATTTGCTCTGGTCAACGAGAGCGAATGCTGGACGAGCGGGCCATAGTGGAGAGTGTGCTTACATAAACTGTGTTTGTTAGCGGGAAATCGTCGACCCGTGAAAGCATTTGCGGCGTGAAACAAGAAGAACACGAGTGAGTCTTATTTGTGAAAGAACACTCGGTGTATTTGCAGGTATGATTGAAATAATTTCGCGTTTGAATTTCAGTTTGGTAATATCCCTAGTTACACTCTGAATTTAGAATAACTTCTTGGATGTGAATACAAAGCATTAAAATTACACACGTTCTTCAAAAAGGGACCAAAATCACTTTATTTATTATAGCTATTAGCTGCAATAAACACAACGAAAGCGTTGCTCCAACACAGGAGTATAGTCGATTCGTAGTTTCTCCGGAGGTTTTGAAACAAACAATTGAAAAATCACCCTAGGAGTGACATCTCAAACTGGTTTTTAAATAACTTACATACCGCAAATATAAAACAATGTAATTAACTTGTAATATAAAATTTTTGAATGAATGAAACTTTAACACAATACATTTTATAACTTCTAATATTTATTTCGTATTCGATAAGAATTAACCACAGTGAGAGCAGCTATGTGTTGGTAACGGCCAGTACGAAATTTCTCACAGTTAAAATATCATTTTAACCTACTTTTTTTTATTCTATTTGGAAATTAAATTTTGTCTATTGAAATGTTAAATTTTTTAGGAAGCACTAATGGAAACATATTTCCTTGTTGTTAAAAATAGCAGCGCAAAATACGGCACGTAGGCTGTAGTGACATGGAGTTTGTTTTTCTTCCGAGGAAGAAGTTTGAAAACGCGGAAAGGGGAGCGAAGATTATCGCGCGCTATCTCTCTCTCTGTCTCTGTCCCGATCGCTGTCTCTCTCTCTCTCGGGAAGTTTTGTAGCGCTAGTAGAAACAGGAACATTATTAATGTTTTCAATTGTATAATTTTTCATACTTATTACAGCAAAAATAATGCATTTTGAATTTTTAAATTTCAAACTGAAACGAAAATTTTATGTTTCAATACTAATTATGATATTTTTAGATGTGATGGCGGGACGGTTACAAATCCGAAGTTGGCAGAAGTGGCGCTGGCGAAGTGCCGACATGACATGGCGTGTTGATTTTCCTGAACGAAGTGTTAATTTTCCTCCCTGCGAAAAATAATTAAAATTACCTCAAGTTTGTACGCGTTGTGTTTTTCAAACCTACCTAGGCTAGTTACGATGTTGTGATACATCTGTGTTTTGATGGCAGTAATATATATATATACGGTAACACGTATGTCGTGACCGCTGGGTGTGAAAGTGCATTGTTGTGTCTGCATCGAGGTAGTTACGCTGGACGAGTAAGTATGTGTGTGATTGCAAATACTGGACCTGCGAAATTTATACCTTTAAATCGTAAACTTTTTTTATGACTAAATTATTTGAAAGTCATGTCTGTTTATTCGTCACAACGTAGTAACTTCGCCCTAAGTGTTATAAACACAATTGTGTAACGTGCTTACGTTTTTGTGATTTGAATGTTTGCCACAATCCCAACAAATTACCTACTAGGGACAGCCAGAAATTTTTTAATAAATAACGAAATATACCTAACAAAAATTAAGTCCCAATGCATAGAAATATGAGTGGATTAAGTGTTATGGTATGCCTATTTGTGTGCATATTCATCACTGTCTTTTCAGTTCGTCGCTATAACGTACAAAAAAAAATTTGACACGAGTTGCGTGCTTGAATTTACTGTCTTTTTCGTTGTACTGGTCGCTCCTTCGTTTCAATGTTTGTTCCAACTGACGATGTCCTTTTTTTGTAGAAGAATTAACTTAACACATATCGACACCAAGATATTAAATACTAAAGTTCTTTCCCCCACAGTTGTAATAGGACTAAAAATAATTGCGGCAAAACATTAACGTATATTATGTATGATGTGATACATCGCGTATAACACAAATATGTTAACAATGTAAAATAATAACCATAAGAACTATTGTTAATACAGACATTGTTAAAATGTGGTACAGCTGACCTAAATATGGATAAAGGCCTAAATTTTGCGCATTCATAAGTAATGATTTTGGAATTATAGAAGAATTCTTTAAACAGCTGAAAACAGTGAACAAAGTATTTGACTGTTGAAGCATAGAATTCACATTGGAGTCTTTATGTTTACATGTAGCGGAAGGATACATAATCGGTAACCAAAAGTAGAACTTTAGTAGGGTTACAGGAAAGCGTGAAGTAACCGTGAATGGCCTATAACACTGCATTCCAATGTTAACTGTAAAATTTTCGTGATACTTGGATAGATTCGTTAATCAGTTGCTGCAAGGGGGAGTGGGACATGAATTAATTACAAACAGGTAAATTGAAGTGCACGAACTTTTGAAAGCAGAAATAGGAAAACTAAAAATGGGTAATTCTAGATAACTAGTTTAACTAACTTTGCGAGCAGCTGTTTGCCACACTGGTGAGTCTATTTTTCGTAACATCTTGCGTCAAACACATCTTGCCAGAAATACATCACTCTGAGAAAATACTTATCTCACTGTTAGTATAAACTATTATGTAGGGCTGCTCGCTCTTGGGATTTCTGTATTAGTTTCCATACAATTGTAAAATACGATTAACATCTATAGTGTTTATTTAATATGTCCCATGCACTCCTTAATATATTAAAATTTCGTACTTATTTCCCGAGGTAAAGGAATTCGTTGCATTAAGGAACCAAGTCAAACTAACGGGGAAATAAATACAATTTTGTAGTATCCACAATTTTTATCACATAATTATTTGACTGAAGTAATATTATTAAATTTATCACATTAAATTATACCTAAATAAAAACGGAATACAATTTTTGCCGGTGGTATTTGGTGTGCGCTATAGAAGTGATCAATCATTTAGTTTGATAAGTTATTTAGTTCATGTGAATTGTTTGTGTCACGGGATACTCCTAATTTAACGATTCTGAACGTATTTTCAATATAAAATTTTAACTTGTGTTTTTAGTTTTGTGTCGTTTACAAATATTATTGTTCGAAATTATTTGAAGTTTTGTAAAAAAACAAATTATCGTAATCGTTTTTATCAATAAAGAATAATTAAATAAATCTCGTCTGAGAATCTTGGCGTGCTCATAAGCACAAGGGATTGATGCGTATTTTGAAAATATTTTTTTTAAAGACATTTTGGTTGCTTCTCAAAGTCTTTTTTAACAACAAGTTTTAGTAACCGTGAACTGCGGTAGAAAGTCTAGATGAACGTGCGAGTTGGATCTCGTTCTTCGAAGATTACTGTTGTTTTCTCAGCAAGGTTCGGCAGAACCTTGCAGGAGGTGGTACAGCGTAGGCCCAATGCGACACGACCTGACTTGCATAAACTCTGTTCTAAAAACACGCGGCGCTGTAATGAAGTACTGCATTAATCTCTGTATACGCGACGACGTAAAAATAAATATTACATATAAATAATGATTTTAAAGAAATTATAACAAAAAAATTCGGCTTCTTTTAAATTATACGTGTTGCCACGTATACATGTGTGAAATTTTGGAAAGTTTTGCCTGTTCATTATTAGTCGTTCAGAAAGGAAAACGTTCATTGAACAAATATACCTATACCAGATCTAGCTTCTTTATTCGCATTTCCTTTCCTCGTTATGTATGCAAATACTCCATCATATATAGTCCGTAATCAGTATTGCTCGGTATATTAAATTATATTAATAAACTCGTTTTTAAAGGCAGGCGACATTGGCAAACAAACTAATGATTTTCAAAGTTGCTGATGATCCCTTTGAGAAGCGGTCGAAGCGCGATGCACAGCCAGGGCAGATCGCGTAGTGGAATGAGTAACGTCCCGGCGACAATAGCAGCAAAGTTAACTGACGCGCAAAGAGAGCGATTCAGCCTGCGGCCGACTTTGCGATTACACAGGCGTTACCGCGGGCGTGTAATGGAATGGCTGGCGCTGGGCTGGTCCGGGACCACCGCTATTATTCCGGCCAGTGAGACTTTAGCCAGCCCTACCCCCCTCCCCCCTTCCTCATTCCATAAACGCCCGGGTTAATAAACGTTCTCTGAGATACTTGACAGCTGTACGTCCCGGCCGCCAGCGGTTTATGCTCTGTTCTGCACGCGTGTGCCCGCACCCTTGAATCATGGCTGGCAGATTTCATTAAAGTTAAAAACTTTCGTTAGCAAAAATTACTACGTGACCAGTTTTTTTTGCAAAGTCAACGATGTTATTTTGTGATTTGCACTTAGCGTTTTGTTAGCATGGAATGTTGGTAGGAATTACAAAATAATAGTTGTAATTTAGCTTAATTAAAATATTTTAAACGAAAATGGCTACATTGAATGTAAAAACAAAATGGTTATCAAAATCGTAGTTACTATTTCGCAACTATTAAACCGGAGTATTCGTGAATCGTGAATGTGACTTACATAAATATTCACTTAGAAATACTGTAACGTCTTAGCCATTTTATTCTCCTCATATCAAATATTAAATTTCTCTATCATTTGTTTTAGAATAAATGCTGTTTATTTTAATTTTAATTGCAATTTTTGCAAAACAACCTCACTCGTTCATGGCCCTTCTGTAGGTTTAGGAAGTGTCTTCCAACGCTTCTCGTGTAACTTGAACACGGATATCGCGTAAATAAAACCTCACTACGTGCATTGTATAAATTGAATCGATATAACTGTGAATTCTAAATATGTAAATATAGCAATATTAAGTTTGAGTGACATCAGAATTTATGGGGTAACTTTTATCTCATATTTTTAATTTATCATAAAATTTTTTTTTACGAAATTTAAGGTTTACATTTTTATTTGTTAAGAGTTTTAATTTTCTATGCTTTTTAGAATTGTATTTGTGATAATATGCAAAACGAACGACGTATGCACCAAGTTATCAGCTCAAACAAAAAGTTATGTATCGGTAACTGACATTTAAGTTCTGCGAAAAGAGTATTTGAAAGTTGTCAATTTATACACGGAAAAGGTTTTCAGGACTGAGAAGTAAAATGGAAATAATGTTGACGAAATTCTCTTGTATTCAAATATTTCATTTCATAGTAAATTTAATAAAATAAAACACACAGTTTGAAAGATAAGGAAAAGATTAGACAATACCTAAAGTTTTTAAAAACAAAATATTTTTTAATTTAAAAAACGGCAAAATCTGTACAATGGATTTAGTTTTCCACCCTTATTTTATTATTAACCACACACATTTACAAATTAAAATTTAAAAATAATATTAGCATTTTTAAAAACAAATTTAAACTTATATGAATACTGTAAATAATTACAAAATTGTATAATTCTATTTTAAAAATAAATGTAATTTAAATTGGTAAATTTTTCTTACAAACTAAATTGGAAAACAATTTACTTCAAATCCCTATAACATATTTATGAACATTCTTTCGTTGTATGGTTTAATATTTTTAATTTATATCATTAAAAATATATCTCATATTTAAATTTTTTAAGATATGTTTTAGCAAAGGGATTGCAATTTCATGGTTTTAATGCACGTACTTATAAACAAAGTTTTGTTACTTTAATATGTAACTTAGTGGATATATATCTTACTTAATTCAATGTCGTCTACTTTTCAGTGGAGTAGAAATACTTAGCTGAAAACTTGCGTGTTTAGAATATGATTAAATACGATTAAACGGTACTTTAATATTTTATGTTAATATGTAACAACAAAAAAAACACATAAATACACAGAACTTTTTTTTTTCACTTTATGAGGTTAATTCCAAAAGTAACTAAAAAAACCTTTTCTTGGATTCTTAAAAATTTTTAACGCCTTAAAACTAAATATATCAGTATTAAAAATAATATTAGCTTATTAAACGTACAATGGTATAAAGTAAATACATATAAATATATAAACAACATATTTGTTATATTTAATTAAATACAAAATAAAGTGAAAATTTTCTAAGCCTGTTATAAATATACTAATTTTGTTTTAAACTAAATAATTAATTCTAAAGTTTTTAACATCACGATCTAAGCACCAAATTAAAAAAAATAGATAAATTACAGCAACCTATTAAACCATCATATCAAATTGTTTTAAAATAAACATTTAATTTTAAATATATGAATTGGAGTATATCGTTTTTCTTAATAATGAAACTACTATTACAGCATTTATAAGTAAATGAATATACTGTTTATTATAAAATTTATGTAAAAAGGAGATATCATATTCTTAAATTTTGTTATTTAATAATTGTTTTTGAAAAATAGGTTTATTTGTTATGAATGAAGAAATGAACAAAACCATATATACACACACATGTAAATAAAGTAAATATTAAATATCATTCTTTTTATTATTTATATATATCATATATTACTTAAATTTTAAAGAGTGTAGTAATTTAATTTTGAAACAAAAGTAGAAATATCTTTAGCATACATTAATTTAAATAAATGTAAACTTGGTAAATTTACTAAAACGCCTTATAAAACATTTAATAAAATATTACTACTCCAATACATATCATAAATTCACCGACTGTTAACACAGATTTAACTGCTATACTGATATCTGCGAGAAAATTATTATTTCTGATATATTTATTCTTTGTCGTACTTGAGATTCATACAAGATTTTCACGAATTTCGGATCATTAACTTACGCATGTTAAGCGCTTTAACACTGCAATTTTACAGATGATATAAATCGTTGTATTTTATTTCTATAAATAAGACTAAGGCTATGCAAAAAAATTGAAAGGAAATTATATATATTTTTTTTAAATCTTTAGACTTGTGCAATACATACTACCATAAACTTTCAACGTGTACTATGGTGGGAATGAGGCAGAGAGTAATACAGATTGAGAGAGAGAGAGAGAGAGAGACTACGCAAATATTTGCTCCGAACTTTTCTTGTCTCCGGTTTTCACTTATCCAAACAGGAAACGAGTTGTTTACTGTTAGTATTCGGAATATAACACTTTCACATCTGTGACACGAATATGTGTAATTCATCTGTACAGTCTCCGTTTAAAGCTCCAGAGGATCTTTATGTCTTACAAAACTGTCTCTTTCGCTGTGATATCCATTGATGTCATTGTTCACAAACGTTACCAAAATAAATAAGCCTGCGCAATATAATCAGTACTTTCATACGATTAATTATTATTATTAACAACGTTAATTAGTACAACTAGTAATATAAGATAATAATACTTATACCACACTCTCAATAATTTTACATGTAGTAGTAAGAATATTACTGTTGAATCACTTCCCTGCGATCAACAGTAATACTTCAGTAAATAAAGTAGTAATTTGGTATAAAATCCTACAGTAGAGCAAATTATAATGGTTTCACTTTGTAAGAGTAAGCCAACCTCGATTTTCGTATAACATTTAGATCAATGCCTGTGGTAAAATGACAAAGCACATATTTGAGAACATGAAACTTCATTAAAATCTGAATCATTTGCTGGATTATAATTACCAGTTGACCTTTTCTTACTAAAATTAGTTCTGGGGCATTAACATTTTTATTAGGTAGGTGACTTGGAATATTCTTCTAGCTCAATTAATTTACTAATGTTAATAGAATATTTTTTAGAAGAGAATTCTGCATACCAAAGTTTTTTCTTACAGTGCATCGTGATTGACAGAGAAAATGATTTTGTTGTAGTAGAAAGACAATTTTGCCGTATAAAGAAAGTTAATTATTTATATCATATTTTGTAAAGTTATTCGGTGGACTAAATAAAAAGTTTAAAACGATAAAATGACTGACATTATCACATTTTAGAAAATAAAATTTAATTTAATTCCACATTGATAGGAAGTCTGACAGTTTGGTTCGAATTACGCGTGATATGTATGTGTTGTTTAAAATATATTTAGAAATCACTGTATTACAACAAAACGAAATAAGCCCGATTGTTACAGCAGTTTTAATGCCCGTTGTTTGACGTGCGGTAATCCCTGCGTATTTTGATGAGATATGTATTATTCAGTATACATTTATAATTCACTCCTTTTATCACTCATGAAAATGAAGTAAACATAAATTTAAGTTTTATTTCTTTTATCGATTACTAGTTTCAATTTCGACACAATGAACTTTTTTTTTTTTTTTTTTTTAACTTTCGAAAATTATTTCCTAAACTTTGCTGTGAAAATGTTTGCAGCTAGGCGAAGAAGTATTTTGCCTTTTTGTTTGAGTAAAATTTGTACCGTAATTATTAAAAGTACCTATTAATCAACTACTAAAACATGACAAACTGCAGAAATTTTAAGTTTGATTTTAAATTTTGTATCAAAATATATATTAATAATTAACGAGACCAGTTGATCTCAATCGTCAATACGATTTTTGCCACCTTGGTTATATGTGCTTATTAACTCTTAGTAAAATTATGTATTGTGAGTAGATAGGTCTGGTATGTTTGAAAGCAATAGCTGGGGGCTGTGGTGCCGTCAGCCATCTTGAATTCCGCTATTTTTGATGACACCACAGCCGCCATATTGTTTCCGGCTGCCAAATTATTTCCGACCGCTATCTTGTTTCTGACCACCATTTGGTTTCTGGCCGCCATTTTGTTTACCAATTACTCACCTTCGCATCTGTCGCATGCAGTAGTTCTCTCTTCGTCCACTAGAGTGCACCACCGATCCCTGTAATGTTGTTTATTCATCGCCTGCTGGTATCGCTCTTGCTCGGCTTTTTTTTTTTTTTTACTTCGCAGAGCTTAAAACATTGTCTGGAGGCAGGCGGGATCGAAACTGCCTTTCCTTGGATTGGCAAGCAGATGCCTTAGACCACTCGGCTATCGGGACATGTGCAGCGGCAGGGGGTTTAAATGAAGTATATGTTATATCGTGTGCATGAGGGAGAATAATAAATATTTTGTCATGATTATTTTAATGCATAGTAGTAATTTTATATAGATTCTTTTTAACTATCAAACACTTATATAGACCAGCAAAAAGTATGTTTTTTTCATATAGTTATAGACATGCAATAAGAGTTTGTTCATATAGTCATAATTCTTTGTTAAATATATTTTTTTCATCTTGAATATTACTTTTTTAGAAATAAAACACATTCTTTATATACTTTTTTCTTAATTTAGGTTAATGGAGTTGCATGTACAGGCAAGGCAGCTGACATTGTCAAAGTTCTAAAAAATACATGTTCTTGCTTGCAAGGGCCGTGTTAGTATTTCCATAGGCCTGCACCTGCACAGTGCCAGGTAACTGGAGTCTGCAAGCGTATGTGCTTCCATGTCGTTTTCACAATCTACATTATGTCAGATAGCGTAAGTCAGCATGCACCTGGGAAGAGTTGTGTTAGCATTTTCACAGGTTTGCATCTGCACAAAGCTAGCTAGCTATCTCCAACCCAATATTGTGTATAAGGAGAGGCAAATACAAGAATAAATGGAATGCAAAGTAAGGTAAACAGACATTTATTTAAAAACAATATAAGTACATAAGTGTATTATATATATCTTAATTTTTAAAACATTCGTAAGTACTATTTCAGAATGTCCTCGTCGACCCAGGAATTGTAGCGGGTAGGAAAACCACACCACTTGATGTACGCCCTTCCGTTATATCGTTTCAGCACCTTCTCGACCAAATACATGTCTAGAAACATCGTCGGTGGGATCTCCTCAGTGTATAAGCAACCGTGTATGGGTACTGTGTTCAGATCTTCGAGATAGTAGCTCCTGGAGCGTAGTTGTGTTTATGTAGCACACTAAACCGTTTGGAGCTCCAATTTCCTGTGAACCCTTTCTTGAAGACGCCTTTCTGTTTGGAGATGCGCACGAGGTCGCCGATTTTGGCTTTAGGCTTGCATGTGTCCTTTCTCTTCGGAACAACATGCACGGTCCGAACCAGAGAGTCGTCCTTGAGATCTCCAGGCTTCATGCGAGTGGTCGAGTGCACTGTAGATTCATGCAGACGAATTTTGGCAGTAGCTCAAACCACTCGTAGCTGCAATTTGCCACGAAATGCTTCCACATCTTGCCCTTCAGAGTCCTGTTAAATCTCTGGACGATAGATGCTTTGAGATTGCTGTATGTGGAGTAATGATTTATGTCATAATTCTTCATCAGGGCCTTGAAATTTGCATTGTAGAATTCCTTGCCCTGGTCAGTTTGCAAATTGATCGGGATGCGTGTTTCGTGCCCCACATCTGCCATGGCCTCGGTGATGTCACATTCATTCCTTGACTTGACCGCCCTGGCCCAGGCGAATTCGCTGTAGCCATTGATGACCATCAACATGTATTTGTAGCCCTTGTTGACTCGAGCATATGGAATTATCTCGACGAGATCGGCTTGAAACAGGTCGTTCATCCCACAAATCATGACCTTGCGATGGCAGTAGTTGTGCCTGACAGCCACCTGGATTTCGTGGGTGATCCCCATCCGATTCATCGTATGTAACCTCCCTCCTTCAGTTCCTCGACAATGGATATAATCTTGTTGGTGTGCGAGTAATTGCCAACCCTTTCCGAAGTGACCAGTAGTCATAGTCTATCCACCAGTTCGTTCGGGTCGTCCCAAAACATGTAGTCTATGTTCTTATCATTGCCTATTTTCAACAGACCATCCCCACTTTTTAGTGCTAGGCCACTGAAGGAGTCTGCGAGAATGTAGATTTTTTCGTGAACCTCGTCCTAATAAACACCGGTCTTGGGATTGTTATCTTGGTAAAGCACGTGCGTGAGTTCCAGCAACAACTTGTATTCCAGCAGGTCAGATTCTGTAAACTCCCTGGGTTCCTTGCGAAATAGAATATTGTAAAGCCCGGTTGTTCCTCGTGTCTTGTAATCGCCTACTTGGATTATCCCACCTGGTAGAAACTCTATTTCATCAGCACTAAGGATAACCATTTATCATTATTTCTGTATAGACCATACATTGTATCATTATTACGAGATGTGTATGATCGTAGGTACCATCGATTAAGATCATTAGATTTCAGGGCTCTATTCCGTACCTTTTTCCTGTGTGCCAAATCCACACCCTATCCTTCATCCCGATCTGTTTATAAATCATCATATTTCTTTGTAGGCTCGGTGGTATCGTCGACTTCGGTCTTCACGACTACGGGCGCTCCATTGTTCTCCTTGAGTACATCGATATGGCGAATAATGGGCTTAAAGATTTCTTCTTTTAAAAGGTCGCACTATATTTTGACTCTCTTGGCGAGCAAATACTTCGAGGGAACCGACTGTATCACTCGTTGCAGTTCACCAGCAATGTCTGACATCGTACTGAATAAAAATGGTTGCTGTTGTTCTCTTTTATAAGTTTAGTCATGAGTTTCCAACCAACGATTTTCGATCCTTTCCAGGCATTCGCTGCACATACTCAATATGTCCCTGCAATGGTTTTGAGTATTCATTTTCGTAGCAAGGCAGGTAATTCAAGGCAGGAAATTGAATGTATGCTCTATGGAATTTTTCAGCACTCTTAGATTCTCATCATTTTGTGCAGATGCCATATTCCATCTGTGGGTAATTTTCCTTTGAATACTCGTTGTGTGCTCGTCCATTTCCATCAAATCGCGAATGATCTCAGTCTTCCCACGATCCATCTTTGCCCAGAGCTTGGACAAGTAAGTGCTAAAAACTTGCTATTATCAGTATACATTTTGCGATATTCCGATATCAAGACATTACCAGTTTCGAGGGCGAAAAGTTTAGTAGCAGCATCTTCAGATCATTCGAATTATTTTTTTACCAGCATCGCAAGTTCCATCATTTCTTGGTACAAGACAACATCCATCTTTGTCTTTGACAACCCACAGTTTAAGGCTACTCTGTCCAAATTTCGATATGCTGTAACTCATTCTCGATGGTCGACAATGAACTAATCTAATCCCCATCAGTACCTCTTATTATAAAGGGGCCAGTTCTTAATGATGGTCAAAAATTTGTATTTCTCTTTCCAGCACAAGCCACACATACTCCGGAAATCCGATAATGTCATATCCGTATTAATGTGGTCGTTGTACTCATGCCGCAAATTCATATCGTCAATGCGAGACAGCATCAACACATTAGCATTATCGCAAAACAGTTGTTTGGGTATGTGCGAATAAGCCTGGTCCAGGTACTTGCAGTTAATGTTCGCATGCTGTCCTATGCTAAAGTATTCCTGGATGCATATCTGTTTCTCACATGTCCCATCGTCAAATATAAACACTGAGTTTGGCAATGCTTCGCTCGGTTGCACGATGGTTTGATTAGTGCTGCAAGTGGAACAACCCATGTCATCCATGGCTTTCAGTACTCTTGCTAGATGCTGGTATTTCGGTTGCTGGAGCGATATGGAGTACAGTTACATGTTTTCGAACCAAAGATCATTCTCTTCTTCCAGAAGGCTCAGTAGTAGGACAAATGTTTTCCCATAATTTTATGGTCCTGTGATGATGCAGTGTACTATATTCGGAAATAGGCTTCCATGTCACAATTCGTGGGATATAGCTTCATCATCAGAAGTAATGCAAAAGGTAGAGTAGCATCTTACTTGACAATATGTATGTTATTATTACTATCTTGTGGTGTGTGTGGTGCTGATTGTGGTGTGTGCTGATTGTGGTGAATGTGGTGCTGATTGTGGCGTGTGCTGATTGTGGTGAATGTGGTGCTGATTGTGGTGAATGTGGTGCTGATTGTGGTGCATGTGGTTTCGATTGTGGTGCATGTAGTTTTGATTGTGGTGCATGTGGTGCTGATTGTGGTTGCATTGAATCAGTGCTGTAAATTTTACAATGTCCATTTAAAGCATTACTTTGGTAAACTGATGTTGACAAAGTTTGCATTAAAATGTCATTCTTGAAGTTTTCATCTTGCAGGTCGTTATTTCATGTCGATGCACACTGTTCAGAGATATAAATGCTTTAGTGCAGAAGCGACCAAGAAGATGCGTCATTAGCATTTTACATTAATATTGTTGATATACTGAAACATAAATGTATAAAATAAGCATATTTATGAATTTGTATATCAGTGCACTATGATGCCTCGAAGAGGTAAGACCATAGCTGGAAGCGGGATTATCGATACTCTGATCAAAAATCTACCATTCGATCTGCCCATTCCAGGATACAGGTTTGAGCTGGGAAAAAACTAGCTAAAAGGCTGTCATGCAACGAGACAGGCATGCATGTACTGAATGACGTATACAAGCAGCATGACATCGCCTATTACCAGCACAAGAATCTGAAAACTAGGCACCAAGCAAGCAAGATACTTGCACAGAAAGCCGACGAAATAAGAAAACCATCAGATACCAGATAGCATTGTGGGGCATTTCCAACATGATGAAAACCAAAGTGAAGATGGACATGGGTGTCTAGAGCAAGTGGAAGGCGAAAGTGAAACGAAAAGTGGTGAAAAAGGGAATAAAATCATGCAAGGCCAAGAAATCATTAACTGGCTGATTTTTTCCACTACTTTTGCCTGCTCTCAGAGTCCTTGGGGGGCCTGATCGGAGCCGCGAGTGATATCTTTCGAGCCATCAACATATCATCGAACGAACGGAAGCAGTGGTCCAAGGCCCAAAGACAAATGCAAATATGGAAACTATTGCCATGGGTAAAAAATATGGCCAATGCCTCTGCCTAAGGCTATATCCACTAGGAAGTGGAAGTGTGCAAAAGCGACACAGCAGGAAGAGGTGATAATGAAATCTCAACCGAAACGAGGATTTGGAACTGTTTACACGATATTTAAAGATACCTAATTTTAGAGGAGTGTTCATGAGAGATGCTTTGCCCGCACCATAATTAATCTAGGCATGACAGCCAGACCCGATGCATACTAGGTACCTTAAGTCAAATGTGACAAATGTGCAGACTAGTAGGACATTTTCGGTAATTTGCATCCCCACCCGAAATGCGACTGTAACTGAAAAATTGCAAACTAACATACAACTACAAGATGGAGCAGATGCCGAACATTTGGAACTGGTGACACTTGTGTCTTCGCATCCTTGTTCGCTCATACAAGTAATTTAATAAAATGTCTATGCATGGACTGGAAACCATTAGTCATGTCGATAATAGTTACATTACCGGGACATAGCTCCGAGCTGCATATGGTACATTTTCTGCCACTCGAACTTGAGGGTGAATGGTGCATAGGTTTGGTCGATTTTCAAACCGACAATGCGATACCGAACATCGATGAAAAAACTTCAAGATGTATCTCTTGAAAAGTGGTAATAACTCCCACGAGGCAACATTGCCCATTGGCTGTTACGAATTAGACGAAATTGTAAGGTA
Organism: Clitarchus hookeri; assembly: GCA_002778355.1. NCBI lineage: Eukaryota > Metazoa > Arthropoda > Insecta > Phasmatodea > Phasmatidae > Clitarchus > Clitarchus hookeri. The sequence continues at coordinate 204,245 of NQII01001018.1, read as the reverse complement.
CATAAAATATTTGCTGTCTTCCGTCACAGATTTCAAAATACGCAGAAATTCCTGTACTCTGAAGAGCGTCTTCAGATGCAGCGAAGATATCAGTTTTCCAAAACCGGATTCCATCGAAACGATGCTGGGGTTTGAGTCACGCATATAAGAAGCTGGAAAAATTCACGAATCGTCGCAACCTGTAAACATCTTGCCTGTTCATGTGATACAAACAAATTGCAATTTGGCAAGCAGCACATATCTCAATGGTAGGCCAAGCAATAGGCTGCACGAGTTTATACCGACGGTCCCGCAGGTTATAAACTTGTTGTGGCACTACAAAGCATCATTTACATTCTGGTCATTGCGAAGAGAGCACACGAGGTGGCAGTGAAGATTGTCGACAGCGCGAACAGTTGGTGAACATTCGAAACGAAGAAATTACTCTATGCTTGCATTTGAGAATATGGAATAAGTTTTATGGTAACCAGAAGTAATAAAACAAAGCAGCGCTTTAAACCGGCAATCAGTACACCAAAGGTTACCAAGGTGTAAACACTTACCAAAAAGATTTTCCTTCATATGCTTGACTTCGAGGTCAATCGCTATGGAAGAGTACATAAACATCGACGATCTGGGCGTTTTTGAAGATGGTGTCATAAAAGTGTAACTTCATGCATACCAGCCATTTCTGATCGGACCAAGCAGGTTACCATTGGAAGTTCGGATAGTGGTCGAACACCAAGGTATCTACACTCTTCCTTGTCAGTCATCCCTGCGATTGAGGGGGACACTGACGAAAGAAAATAGATTTTATCAGGCATCGACGAAAATAATGAGCAATAGTATTCTCCACCTCATCGATCACATCACATATTTGCTCTACGGTGGCGAGGTACACCAGACGAGAGATGCTGGCATACAACAGCGTTCAAAAATTACCTTTTGCTCATGCTGGATGAGCTGTCTACGGCCAATATGGCAGGCTGGGGGATAGAAGATGACTACAGTGTTCCTATATATCCCGAAGAGAAATTCGAGGTCTGCATTCTGCTAGCGATGTTACTGGGATTCACCGCAGAATACAAACGAATTATCATCAATTCGAAGCAGGAACTGGTACTGCTCCTAGCTAATATGCATGCAGATGTCATCGTGGGTATGGGGGGAAACCTGGAGATAGTGAAACTGAAGCTACAGTCTATCGAATGGATGCTGCCTCACATTCAGCTGAGTACTACAGAATGCACCAATATGTTTAAGAATGTAAAGATGGCAAAAACATCGATGTGGCTTCAGGTCGTGGAGTCTTGAGACCTACTCTGGATTGCCTGCAAGCCAGCACGTCAACTAGATGGCGAAGTCCAGTTTTGCCACCTAGAAACCGAGGTAAATCATCGTCGGGCTACAAACCGGAAGAAAGCACAATGTCAGAGATAGCCAATCGCAGTTCGACAAACGTCAAAAAGAAAATTTGAAAATAAATTTGAATAGTAAAAGTTATCCTTATGTGGATATGTAAATGAACTTTGAAAATTGACAGTACCTGCTGGCATATCAAATGTATGCTCAATTCGAAAATGCATATTATGGGTGCACACAATCCCCGATACTGAGCGCAAATATATTCAAGAGTTTGGCCCCGCTCATAGTGTTCGATGTGAGTAAACAGGACGAGCGTATCAGTTCGAATGTGATCGTCTGCAGGAACGAATTCACTACACATGTAAATATTCCTATCAAAATGTATGTTTTCTACCTGATATTTCACGACCGATTCGCATCGTGCAATTGTCGAGACAATGTCGTCAAGATACTTTCGTGAATGCTTCCGAGGGTATAAATACGATGCGCCATAAGTGATATCTTTTTATTTGACATTGAGCATAGACAGCAGCAGGATGTAATGTAATCTGCAAGACTTCCAAAGCCAGAGTGGCTATGTGCTCAAGGAGATCACAGTGTTCTACGACGATGGCAAAACACGCATGCACTCTTTCTGACCCCCCTTATTCGTGTAAACTGTTGGACAAGAAAAGCAAGAAGACGAACGACTGACTGACCAAGTACCACCATGGACTGGAGTGAGACAAAGGCAAGAAAGATTCCATACCATCAAGTGGGGAATGTGCTGCGCAACTTGCTGATGGAGCAGCCGCAAGGGCTGCTTAGCGACTTGTGCAAAAACGAAGTTAAAATCACCGATGTGCAGTTCGAGTACAGCTGCCCTTCATTGCCCAAGTTGACGAAACTATACGACGACCAGCAGCGACACAACTGCGACAGGTCAGAACCTGACTGGACATGTGCTTGGAGGAATGCACAGCTGCTGCACAAATAGTGTGCCTCGTCCTTGGACAGTGAATATATGAGTTACGACTAGACAAGAAGTCACACCGATGTCGGTTCCGAAGAACAATTTTAAAACATGAACAACGCCTGACATTTTTTTGTGTTATGGCATTTATGTATTTATCTGCATAATAAATTGTTTATGTAAAACCATTTAAATGTTGTTTTTTTACCATAGCACATTGGACTATCATTCTTTTCCTTATAGAAACCTTAAAAAATAGAAAATCTGCATACTTCTTATGCTACATTACCTTAAACTGATGTAGGTTGAATTCCCACAAATCAATCTGGGAATGTACACACGTCTTCTGGTTGAAACAGGCAGTGTTTCGTATCGATCAAAAAGGGGGGTGAGGCAAGAAGATAATAGAGGAAGTAGAGGGTTCTATCAGTATAAATAATGGTTCATTGTAGAGGATCAGCAGTTCGCCGAAGAAAGTGTGGAGGTACGAGTCGTCTCATCTAGCTTTTACAGTTAACATCATATTCAGTATCTGTGATGTCTTCGGACATTCCAGAGTTAATGGGATCTACGGCCATGCTATGAACTTTTTCGTGTGTGGTACCAGCAGTGCCATCGAGATCCTCGGGTGGGTTGCCTACAGTAGCACCATTGCCAACTTCTATGGGCATGGTAGCAGCAGTGCAATATAATTCTTCCTGTAGGTTTTATAAAGAAATACTCCGGATCACTTGAATAAACTATTTATTAGTTTTAAGAAAGAACAATATAATTTCAACAAGGCACATACTTCCATGACACAACAACGGTAGCTTGATAGCTAATAATTTGTTTACAGGATTGCCATCTTAATAATATAAAAACTTTTAATATTGCATTATATATTATATTACAACACCCACCCTCAATGCAATATTTACCTAAGTTTTACACAAATAAATTTACATGTTTACTCCACACTGATTAGTGAATTTAAAAATTAACTCTTTGTTTAGGGCTTTTGTAAACATATCAGCTAACTGTTCTTCAGTTTTTACATATTTCAGAGACACTCTACCTTTTATTATTAGTTCTTTAATATAGTGAAATCTAATATTGATATGTTTTAACCGCTTGACACTACTTGTATTTGCAACCGATATTGCGGACTGGTTGTCACAATAAAAAAGTGTAGTCGGGTCGACAATCTTTACCCTAAAATCATTTAACAAATTTTGTAACCAACATGCTTCACTAGCTGCCATACTAATTGCTATGTATTCAGACTCAGTTGATGAGAGACTTACAGAGCATTGCTTCTTCGAACACCATTAAATCAAACTATTTGAATACATGAAACAATAGCACGTGGTAGATTTTCTATCTCTGAGATCTCCTGCCCAATCAGCATCGCAGTAACTCCCTAGCGATTTATCTTTACATTTATAAACCAATTTATAATCAATAGTATATTTTACATGTCTTAATACCCTTTTTAAAGCCGTTAACAGTACATCGTTTGCATTGCTTTGGTATCGGCTAAATATAGAAACAGCTACACACAGATCTGGTCTTGTGCCTAAGACAGCATACATTAAGCATCCTATCATTTGTCTACATACATGTTCAATATTTTGATCTGTTTGGCACTCCTTATTTTTAAACATTTTAGCATTAAAATTCAGGTCCATGGGGGTTGACATTGGCTTACAGTTTTCCATTTTGAATTTCCTCAATAGATTTTCTAAATAGCTTTTCTGACTTTATTTGGTTTCACCACTTTCTAAGTTTTGTTTGACATTTATTCCAAGAAAATCAGATACTAAACCCAGATATTTCATTTTAAATTCTTTCTGTAACATTAGTTTGACATCAGAAATTTGGTTCTCATTTGTGCCAAAAATTAACAAATCCTCAACGTATATTATTAGAATATACATTTGATCTTTATCATTGTACTTTGAATAAAGACATGAGTCACACTGTGACCTCACAAAGCCTCCTCTAGTTAAAACTGAGTTGAACTTTTCATTCCAATATTTTTATCATCAAAATATGCCCCATCTGGTAAATGAAAATAAACTTCTTCATCAATTTCCCCGTATAAAAACCCCCCAGTTACATGCATTTGGTAAATAGGTAAGTTACGCTCGGTTGCTATGGCTGTGAATAATCTGAAAGTTGACAATTTAGCCACAGGTGCATAAATCTCATTTAAATTCAAGTCATCATTTTGTTCAAAACCCCTAGCTACCAACCTAGCTTTATCCTGTATGTCATTACCAGTTTTCTGTATCTTAAAAACCCACTTACTGCTTACAGTATTTTCATTTACAGAAGTATCGCACACCTCCCATGTATTGTTTTCATTTAGAGTCTGTAATTCCCTACTTATAGCTTCTTTCCACTTACTTGCATCTTCTCTTCTCATTGCCTCTTCGTACGTCTTTGGCTCCTCATCCATCGAATAAATATTGTTANCATACGTCTTTGGTTCCTCATCCATCGAATAAATATTGTTACACTTATAGAACGATGTTCGGTTTCTCGCTCGTTTGCTTCTCTGCTGATCTTGGTGAGTATCTGGTGAACTTTGTAGTGCATCGTCAGCTTCTGAGGAGATGGTGACTTCAGTTTCTGTTTCTTTACCACTGTAACATGGTTCATAATCACTACCTTCGGTCTCGACTTGACTTTCTGACGGTCTCCGTTTTTGTTCACAGCTCAGTTATTCATCAACACATACTTCCCATTAGTATCTGGTACGCTTACGGTTTCTTCTGACACCAAATTTTTAACTTCACACGTTACCAACTGCTGTTTTTCTTGTGTCTTTTCTTGCTCTATACACACAATGTCCCGTTTTACTTCTACAGTGTTCCTGTGTGGGAAAAATATTCTGTACCCTTTTACGTCTTCTCCGTAACCAACTACTATTCCTTTTTCTCCTTTAGAGTCCCACTTTTTCCTTTTTTCGTGAGGGACATGGACAACCACAGGTGAACCAAATATTTTTAATGTTTGAATATCAAAAGTTTTCTTTGTCCACAGTTCGTATGGAGTTTTATCAACTTCAGTGCTCTTCCCAGTTCTATTTAACACATACGCTGCCGTGTTAATTGCTTCCGCCCACAATTACTTAGGCAGGTTTTTAGCGCATAGCATGGTTCTAGCAGATTCAATAAGCGTTCTATTTTCTCTCTCTGCCTTGCCGTTTTGTTCAGGTGTGTAAGGGACTGTGCGTTGATGTATTATTCCCCGGTTGAGAAACAATCCTTCCACCTCCNTCTTATTCCCCGGTTAAGAAACAATCCTTCCACCTCCTTATTTAGAAACTCGAGTCCATTGTCGCTTCAGAAATATTTCCCTTTATTTCCAGTTTCATTTTCCGCTCTGTTTATAAATTTCTCGGTGCATTTTTTTACTTCATGTTTTCCTTTCACGAAGTAAACACTTCTATATTTCGAATAGTCTTCTTTAAGCACCACAAAATACCTCGAACCTCCCACATATGTTTCCTCCATGGGGCCACAGGTATCGGCATGAATCAACTCACACGTCCTCGTTGTTTTACTATCGCTGTTAGAAACAGGTAAACAATGAATTTTCCCTTCTAAACAACTTTCGCATTTCCCAACACAGCTATCGTTTACGTTAACATCATTGTTTTTCAGAACATTTTTCACGTACATCATGTTTTGATGAACAAGTTTTTCATGCCACTCATTTATGTCCGACTTGACTTGTGCAGTACTTGCTACCCCGCATTTATAGCGAAAGTTCAGGTAATACATATTTCCAGCTCGTTCCGCGATTGCCAACAACTTATTTTTCTTGTAAAATTTGCATAAGTTTTCATCTGTCATCATGACATAACCTCTTGCAGTGACGCATTGCACAGAGAATAAATTTGTTTTTAAATCAGGCACGTACAACACGTTGTCTATGGTTGTGTCAATCCATTCTTTGCCATTTGAGACTTGTACCGCCATCTGTCCGCGCCCCTGTGCACTAATTTGCGTTCCGTCACCCAAGATTACGAATTTATTTGATAAACTCGTGAATGAGGTAAACAACTCACGTTTGCAACACATATGTTCACTTGCGCCGGAATCAATTAACCACTCTGTTTCTTGATATTGTTTTTCGAACGAGTTTGACACCACAAACGCGTTACCATCCTTGTTTTTCTTGAAGCTACACTGATTCTTGTTATGGCCGAATTTATTACAATAAAAACATTTATTGTCCGACCGGTTATTACGACTGTCTCGATTTTCCATTGAATTATTATTATTTCTGCATGCACTTGAATAATGTCCAAAATTATTGCACTTGAAATATTTAATATTTCTCTTGTCCGTTTTTTTAGCGATGAAAGCTGAAGACTGCGCTGCTCCTCCTTTCTCATGTAATCATTCTTCCTCAACTAATAATCTAGCTACCAGGTTTTCATAAGTTTGTTTATCATCCGGTGCCGACTCCCAAGCAGATACAAAATGTTTACAGCCGTCGGGCAGTGACATTAACACTTTTGTTATGACCAATTTATCCGAGATTTCTTCACCCATCTGTTTTAACTGATTCTGCATTTCTTGAATTTTCGACAGGAAAACAGACATTTCTGTACCTTCTTCATACTTATATTGAAAGAATCGCTGTTGTATTATGTGAATATTTGTTTCACTTCTCTGTTCATATACACTTAGTAATTTTCGCCACATTTCCGCAGCACTAGTGCATGTGATAATATGCAGCATCACGTCTTCTGACATTCTCGTGACCAGTAAGGTTTGAGACTTCGCATCCATACTTTCCCAGGCTAGTCTCTCCGTAACAACCTCTGGCTTCAAGGTGCGACCTTCGACCACATCATATAAACCTTGACCTCGCAGTAAAACTGACGTTTGGAATTTCCAGATGTTCCAGTTCTTGGCGCCTTCCAGTTTAATAACTGTACTTTGATGTGCCATGTCATCCATCTTGCTCTTCCTTCCTTCCTGCAAAACTTTCTTTCCTTGTCCGTTCTGAACAAGTTTTCCTTCTCGCCACGCCGCCGCTTGGTCGTACTAACCTCAAACGACACCACTTACGTCGACGATATTAAACAACTGTTGTTGCAGTATTTACGTGCACTATTTTCCTTCAACCATACAAGATTAGGTATCTGGGCCCATAACCTGTAAGTTTTATAAATAAATACCCCGGATCACTTGAATAAACTATTTATTAGTTTTAAGAAAGAACAATATAATTTCAACAAGGCACATACCGCCATGACACAACAATGGTAGCTTGATAGCTAATAATTTGTTAACAGTATTGCCATCTTAAGAATATAAAAACTTTTAATATTGCATTGTATATTATATTACAACACTTCCTCTTCAGTCATATCATCTGCATCTATGTCTGAGGTCCCTATGTGTCTACCATAATTTTCAGGATCTTCGGCAATTTTTGACATGGGAACTGCAGAAGTGTCATCTATTTCTTCAGCTGAGGCAACTGCATCGCCAACTGGACCATCAACGTCTGTTCCAGAAACAATTGTATGGCCAATCACCTCTGCTGAACCATTCCTACATTATAAGGGTCGCTTTTGTGAAAAGACCTTCACGAGCAGCAGCAGTGCCCATTGAAATGAGAGGCATGGCTGTACAAAGAGCCCCACCCAAATAAGGTACACACGTTCGAAGTGTGGTGTGTCGATTTCAAGGATTTATGGTTTAAGGGTGCATGTGAATATTTGCAAGGGCCATCCTCCAAGAGAATAGAGGATGTACCATCATAGCTATCGACTTGTTGACCTTGCGGACTTTATCAAACACAAACATACCGTAATCAATTCCCACAACTAAGCCAACCAATGTTTAAAATGGTCAGTGTTGCGTGGATTCATTAAGTCATCGCATCCACAGCATGTTGAAAAGAGGTATGCTGAAGTGGAAGACAATTATGATTTTAGTGGACTGAATTTTCCGACTCCTCTATAGAAAATTAGTATCTTTGAGAATAACCACATTCGTGTGTCTGTAAATGTGTACTCACTGAATGCCAGGGAAAAAGTGGTGCCAAAATGTATGACTAAGAACGAGAAACATGAACATATCGATCTTCTGTTGGTGAAGGACGAAACGAAGTATATTTCGCATTATTGTTACATAAAAAAACTTTTCAAGACTGGTTAACTCACAGATTATTTCGCATGGGTACAAAGTTCATGTCGGCAAACAGTGTTTTAAGCATTATACCGATTACCAACGGAAATCAGGACTCACTGGGGAACAGTGCCTTGCAATACACAGAACAAAGTGTACAGGATACATTTTTAATATGTATGTGTTTCCTCATGTTGTACATTACCGAATAAAATTAGTTTAAAATAAAGTTTATTGTGTTTTATTTATTTTAAAATAACCCTGCTGCAGGTTTTTTTTCTGGCATCTTCAGCATGGATAAGCAGTCCCAAACCGAAGAATATATTACCAACACAAAATAAATGTCTTTAATGAAAAAAAAATGTAAAACAACCAAATTAAAAAATACAGTAAATAAAGTAAAAATTATTTGATGCTTTTAAAATATGCACCTATTTTTTTTAAATACATCTTTTCATCATTATTTAAGGAAAATTATTTTATGAAAAGTTATTAAAAAAGGTTATTACTATACATTCTTATTCTGGAATAATAATGACAACAAAAGCTTACATTTTTTTAAATATAAAATTTTCCCCAATACATTTGCTATTACTTCTTGTAAACCCCTTATCATAGAATATTTTCTGATAGCCAAGTGGTCTAAGGTATCATCTGCATGCCTACTCAAGGGGGTGGCAGTTCGATCCTGACTTCCTCCAGACAATATTTTGAGCTCTGCGAAATAAAAACAAAGCATTGCACGTAGCAGCCAACTCTAGATCCAACATGGCCGAGCAAGAGCGACATTAGCTCCCCTAGCAGACGATGAATAAACAACATTACAGGGATCGAGGAATCGATGCTGCACTCTAGCAGACGACCAGATAACTACAGCATGCGAGAGATGTGAAGGTGAGTAATTGAGAAACAAGATGGCGGCTGGAAACAAAAAAGTGTTTTGGAAACAATATGGCGGCCGGAAACAAGATGGCAACTGTGATGTCATCCAAAATGGTGGACGGCGCCACAACCCCCAGCCACTGTCTTCGGACATACCAGACCTATCTACTATTGTGCTAATAATAATTGAATTTTTATTCTATAATTCATGATGCCATATGTTTAATTCATTTGGGTATAAACTTTCTTGTTCAGAATTTTGCAACTAAGTCATTTACGTACTAGAGACAGTGTACTTTTGCGTTTTTATAACATTTCTACCATTAATCATACGCATGAGAACATAAGTTTTAAATAAAAATATTCTTATATTTAGATATCAAGTGTATAGAAAGATATTAAAAAATTTCATTCTTGATATTTGTTGTACTGTTCATACGCGCCAATCTAATAATTACTTTCTGTGTCGTTACAGTATTACAAAAACAAAAATTACACACAAAGGAATAATAGCCTTCTACTGCAGTATGTAAAATATAATGTTCTCATTCATGGTATCTGGTATATTGATTGTTTAAATATAATTATTCGTGCTGGATAAATGTATAGCTAACAAAGGATTAAAAACTGGTTACAAGCATATATTGCAAGCTATTTAACAATAAAGCTGAACGTATTTAAATTTTAAGTTTGTTTTTAAATACTACAGATATTACATGTTCCGCTTAAAATATTTTATAAGTGTTAGTACAAATAAAGTGCAAATGATTCTCGTAAAATATTAAAACTGGTTACTCTCTAAATCTGAATCACTGATTAAAATCAGTGGAATTATTTTACTAAATATTCCGTTGATGAGCTGATATCTACTGGCGAACCAGTGTAATGCAGCGGGGATTATCTGCCAGGACATTGCCATTCTCCAGCAATCAGTAGAAATCACTGTTTAATCAGTATACACCAGCAACTAAAATGGACAGTAGAATTTTAGTGACTCAAGTGAAGTGATTTCGACAGATCTGAATTCAGAATCACTGATTTGAAGCAATTTTAACTATCTCGATTTTAAACAGCATTTGGGCCTCTAAAGGGTTTACCTAATAGCGTTATCGTAGTGTAAGAAATAAAATTTTCAAAATATATTTCCACGAACACAGGAAATAGNGTAAGAAATAAAATTTTCTAAATATATTTCCACGAACACAGGAAATAGCATACTTACTTAACAAGCTTAACACTGCACTGTTGACAAGCGGATAACTAGGTCACATATAAAAAAAAAAAAATGGCACATGAATTCTGCTCAACGTTGTATAAATGTGACGTACATAACTTTTTCAGTTTCTAGAAACTTTCGAGCGCTTTAAGTGTTACTGAAAGTTTGATAGAATATCTGCACCCATGAAGGTACTTCGTTGGCCATAAACTAAATCTGTTAGAGGCATAAGCAGGAAGCAGAGAGTGCGAGAGACCGTGGCAATGCCGAAGTCAGTGTCCGCAAGGCAGTTAGTGTCTGGTGACATCCGTAAAGAAAGATTACGTCACTTTCCCAGAAGTAGGTTGGACTCCTTGCTTTCACTTATCATAAAAACAGAGAAAATGGCCACTTTCTTGAAGTCTAGGAAATGGGCCGAGAACGACAACTCGGGCTGTTCATGCGAAGGAATAATACGACACTGTGAATGAAAAAAATAAAATTATAAAGGAAATGGTAAAATGACACCAATTTCAACATCACTTGCACACAATACCGTTTTGAAATGTGTTTTTTTTATGTTCTCCCATTTAAACGTAAAAGTATTTCAAATAAATTTTTTAAACGAAAACAAATAAAAATGTCAGAAGAAAGTCGTAGCGAAATGTATTCTTTAACCCCACGCATCAGAATGGGAATAAACTGTTTCCGCTCAAAGTTCAGCTGCCGTGTAGGTTTGTTCACAGATAGGACGACATAACGTCTATATTTGAATGTCTTTTCTAATTAAACATTATTTTAGTTTCAAAGGGAGTTATGAATAACCTGTGGCAATTTCGAAATTACCACTGCAAGTAAATAAACCCAACATGTTGATGGACTTCACATATGCTATGCGAAATAAATCCATTTCTTATTTTATGTATCATATTTTGTTGCTATTTACAGTATGTATATTATTTTACACTTCTAACAGATAACGCATTATAAGTACCTCAAAATGGGAGGACAATTACATGCCTCAAAATGTAATGATACTTATTATTCCTTTACAGGAGATCTAATCTATATTTGGTTGTCATAAATAAACTGCATATTTTGAATAAACATTTTTAAAATTGACTATTTTTAAAAATACTACGTACATTAGAAATAATAATATATATATCTTCGTAATTAGAGATTATATATTTTCTTTGGTTCAGCGTGGATAAGATTAAACTGAATCTAAATATGCAAGCCGCATGAAAGCGAAAAGCCTGTAATCCATTAACAGAGTTAAGTTTCCATGTTAAATATATTTAAAAAATACCAAATTGGTTAATTTAATACTAATGAGTTAATATTAATACTAACCTTGGCAGCAAATTGACTCTACTTTGCGTTGGATTATAGGTAAAAGCTGTTCATGTTAAAATGAGCACTTTTTAAAGCCCTTCTAAAGATCTACTTGTACTCACATTCCGTATACTTCTGCCATATGTAAAATTAACATTTCCATGAGACTGGTCACTTTATTCATGTGTCAGTGAAGAAAATCTGTGAAATTACTAGAAAAGTAGAAATTATACTAATACAGAAGGCGCTACTAATAATTTCAGTATTCTCAAATGTTTTCGTAACACTTTTAATTCAGAATAAAGACATGGAACTACTTTCTCTTCGTCAAACTCATTACTAACTTAAGAGGAAGCATTCCAATAATTGTGCACTTTAAAACACACGCAGGCAGGGGCAGTGATATTGTTCAAATGTTGATTTCAAAACCGCTCACTTTATCACCTTCTCCCTCACTCAACCTGAAATTTTGATAAAATCGAGAATATTTTACACTTTGATACCAATTTTACCTTAGCATGAACGTATTTAAACAGATTTAGCACTACGTGTATGCTACTGTCATTACCGATTCGACATAACCAGTAAAATTGCGAATCTGCCTGCAAACGAAAAACAGCGGTGCGCATGTTCTCGTCACGGTCGCGCGAACAGGAGGTTTTGAAATTAAAAGTTGATGCGACGACTTCAAAGAAGTACTTAACGTGAGGACGCGCACTTCAGTGAGGCAGTGACGCATTGGGCTTTGGTTCCTGCCCTCTTACACTGGTTGAGAAGAGCACACCGTTCGCTGCGGGCGCCCGGCGTTATCTGTGTTCGCCCCGTTTGGAGAGAAAGGCTTGTTCCAGTCGACAAAATATTTTTTTGTATAGGGCCAAAAATATATTTAGTTGCCCCAACAAAATATTTTGTTGAGTGAAGAAAATTTAAAAATTAATTAATTAATTGTTTTTTCTATCACAATACACGCTTGAAGAAGCAAAACCTTCGGCGAGCCAAAATAAATTAGACTGTCAACAAAATATCTGGTTGAATCAACCGTATAGATTTTTTTCGCGATTTATTTGATTGCCTCACGTTATAAAATACAGCTCAAGATTAATTTTTGTATTTTTTGTGATTGTCACAGTGTTTTTTAGTGCGTTTATTTATGCTTAATAGTGATAGAAACATCGTAATAGAATAATTTCAACAGTAAAATAAAACGTAAAACTGGATAGCTTAGAATATTAATTTGCGCACATTGTTCAGTATTTGAAATGTATCCATTAAAAACATTCTTCATTCCTGAGAAGAAACTTTAGATGTTGTTTAAGGCGTAGCGACAGGGCGCAGATTATCTAGGTTCGAATCTTGGTCGGACGTCGTATTATTTTTATATTAACCGGAACTGTTTAACGAACGCAGAACCAAACAAACCGTTAGTTGCACCAACCAAATGTTGTTTCTGGCAACAAAATAGTTTGGTTTCAGCTATAAAATATTTAATTGCCCCTAGTAGTATGCTTATGTCAGTTCGGGCACAACATGCATTTGGCATGTCGAAGTCCGAGTTTCCTTCCAAGACGTCACAGGCGCGGGCGGCTGCCATGTTGGTCGGTGCAGTCTACCATCTTGGTCTTGGTAGGCGTCAAGGCCACCGTCCACCATCTTGGTAGGTGCAGCCATCAGACATGTTGGTCGGTGTAGTCCACCATCTTGGTAGGCGTCACAGCCACCATCCACCACCTTGGTAGGTGTCACAGCCATGTTGAATGTTATTCCCCCAAACACAAAGAAATTAATTTAATAAAAATTATTTTAATAAAAAATTATTATAAAAAAATATCTTTATAACAATTATACAAAATTAACACCGACCATGATCCATTCCCTCGCCCCCACACCCTCACCTCTCGTAACCCCTTCAACAGCCAGTGACCCTGACCTTGACTCATGACATTGATCATGAACTTGACCTTGATCCATGTTATTGACCTTTGACCTTGGTCCATGGCCTTGACATTGGAATCGACCCCTGGATTTGACTCCTGACCTTGGCTCATGGTCTTGACCTTGATCCGTAACCTTGAGCCATTACATTGACCTCGAACAATCACTAATGACATTGACCTCAACCCCTGTGGCCTTGATATAAAAAATAATGATAAATGTAAAACAATTTTTAAAAATCGAAGAATAAATATTACCTTACCCCACAACCCTAACCGAAGCTCTCACCCCACCCCTCCTTTCCATAAATTAATCATTGGCCTAATGTAACAATAATTATCCCTCCAATCACACCAATCAATGTTATATATGCTCAATGGCCGCTAAATTACGACATAAATCACATATTTTGCCAGTATTGGACAGTGTAAAAAGTGCTAATTATTTGCTTTTTAGCATCTACCATCAGAGAGCTCCCATGTCGTTGTCATTCATTTCCAAACTTTTCTTGGTGACTCAAAACAAAGTATTTATTGATAATATTTTAATTGAGAAAAATTGCAAAATAATGTATAAAAGTTCTAAAAAACGAGGAACATACAACATTAACCTCACACTTCTCCCACCAACCTCACCACTTCTTTCCATTTCCACACCTCTCTCAGCCATATAAAAAAAACTAAGAAAAATCAGAAAAATCTGAAAAAAATCTAAAATATCGAGGATGACACAACGTTCAAATCACACTTATCCCATTAAAATCACAAAATCCCCTCTCCCCCTCCCCCCGCCCTTCAAATCTTAACAAATTGAGAAAAATCGCCAAAGTCGAAATAAATTAATAACTGTTTAGGAAAATATTATATCCTGACTCCGACACCCATGTTGGATGTTGGTGACCTTGATCTTGACCCAAATGATCTTAAACGCGAAAAATTAAAAAAAAACCTTAAAAATGACCGAGTAAAAAATTGCATACGTAATATGAAAAATCTAGTTGGAAGTGTGTGACCCTTAAAGTTCTATTCTCGTAAAGATGGCAGAGCACAGCCACTCGCTATAACGACGATCAGCAGATAATCACCCCCTCTATATTTCATTGTATACAGCTCATCAAGCTTACGACCCCTAAAGCGAATTATTGATTTCATGTAGCACATATACATCCCCCCCCCCTCCACGGCCCTGGAATCACACCTCTCATAGCTTTACTTAGCTCAGCCACCTTCAACATTTGCGCATATCACCATCCATTAAACCGACTCCCCCCCCCCCTTTTCCNTTATCAAAACGAAACCCCAAGCTATTCCCGCAAAAATGGCTAGGGCATTGGTCAAGACCAACCCACCATACCACCCAGCTATACCAACACTCTGAGAAAATCCCACTTTTCCTATTCGACCTCCATAAGTGACCGCAGATAATACTTCCTTACATGTGACGAGGGACTGTTACCCGATGGATGAAGAATTTTTATACCCCAAAAAAACGCGAGGCCTCATCTTCGTCTCCAACGAAGTTGAAGATGGAGGCTTTGCCACCATCTTCACGCCTGAGGCCTCACGTTTCCGAGTTTAAGATTATTTGGGTCAAGGTCAAGGTCACAATCATCCAATATGGGTGTCGGAGTCAGTGATGTAATATTTTCCTAAACGTTTATTAGTTTCTTTCTGTTTTTGTGATTTTTCTCATTTTTTCATGAATGGGAAGGGGTAGGGGAGAAGAGGGGGTGAGGCGAGGATAATGGGATTAGTGTGTTTAACGTTATGTGTTCCTCGGTCTTAAAAAATATTTTGTCACTTTTCTGCGATTTTTATCGGTTTTTTATATTATTGGGAGGGTTGTGGATGAGGAGGGGGTGATGTGAGGTTGGTGGGATGAGTATGAGGCTAATGTGGTATGTTTTTATATTTTTAGAATTAATATATATTGTTTTGCCATTTTTCTCAATTAAACAATTATTAGTAAATACTTCGTTTGAAGTCGCCAAAAAAAATTTGGAAATGAACGACATGTAAGCTCTCTGCCTGTAGATGCGGAAAAATTAATAAGTAGCACTTTCTATAGTGTCCAATACTAGAAAAATATATGTTGTCGTAATTTAACGGTCAATGAGCATATACAATTGATTGGTATGATTGGAGGGATAATTTCTGTTACATAAGGCCAATGATTAATTTGGGGGAAGGAGGGTAGGGTGGGGTGTTGGTTAGTGTTGTGGGGTGGTGTAGCATGTTCTTCGATATTGTTTCAAATTTCTCACGATTTTTAATTTCAAGGTCACAGTGGTCGAGGACAAGGTCATAAATTATGGATCAAGGCCATGTATAAAGGTCAAGAGTCAATGTCATATGTCGAGGTTAAGGTTATTTACCAAGGTCAAGGTCATTGGGTAATGACATGGGCCAATGTCAGGGGCAAGAGGCAAGTCCATGGGTCAAGGTCATGGGTCAAGGGGCAATGACATGGATCAAGGTCAAGGTCAGGATCAATGTCGTGGGACAAGGTCAAGATCACTGGGCTGTTAAATGGTTTGAAGTGGTGGGGGTGGGATGGTGAGGGGATGGAGGGTTGTGTTTGCTATTTTTTAAATTGTTATTGATATAATTTCTTATTAAAATATTTTTATTAAAATCATTTTTAATAAATTAATTTTTTGTATATCGGGAGAACATCCAACATGGCTGTGACACCTACCAAGATGGTGGACGGATGATGTGACGCTTACCAAGATAATGGACTGCACCGACCAACATGGCCACTGCTCACACCTATGACGTCATGGCAGGAAACTCCGACTCCGACATGCCACATGCCAGTTGTGCCCGAACCTTCTTCAGCATATTACTGCCCCTATAAAAACAATTAATTGGGTTACGCCAAAAAACTTTTTTTGATTCAACAAAATATTTTTCTCAGTGCGTAAATAAAGATGACCATTAACGTGGCTGCCTGTTGTGAGACCAGCGGAGTGAAATGATGGGTTTTACATGTTAGATTATTTTAGAGTTAGGGCGTATCTCATCTACAAATTTTGTAGTAATAGAATCCAGTAGTTTCAAAATTTGTGCCTATATACAATAAAAACCATTTGATTTACGAATGTTTTAAACATAAAGCAAACAACATTCAGTCCCACATTGTAGAATAAAGTGTGTCATTAGAAAAATTATATCATAATGCTTTTAAAAAAATCGGTAATGTAGTTATTCAATTTTGAATTATTGGTTTTTAGGAGACACCAATAAAAATACATAAAAATTTTCAAAAAAAATTATTTTAATTCTATATAGGTGAGTATTGAGTTTTTAGTGTTGCGTATTTCAAAAGCTACAGACGTATATACCAACCAATCCTGACAATCTTAGGAGCAATAGTGGAGTGGTTTCCGCGATACTTATGGTTACACATTGTTCCTTTTACGTGGATTGTACTCCCAGAGATAGTTTTTAGCGAAGCATGCGCTGCTAATGCGTATTTCAAGATAATAAGGGAACAAAGATTTTTACACCAGCAGCTTTAAGGCTGTTTTGATGTCTTTTTTCAGTGGCACTAAATTACGACGGCATAATTTTGTACAGAAATCAATTATTATATTCTCTGGTTGTAACAAAGTTCTCGTTAGTTTTCAACGAGGGCCTTTGACCAAGTTTTCACCGCATACAATACTAGGAATTTTTTCCGATGTCGTGAATTATTCTGCATATTTCCTCTTATACAATCAGCATAAATCGAAACTAAATATGTAGTTTATTAAATAAAAAATATAGGAATGAGTAGTTTTGACTTTTAGACTGAAATATATATATGTCAATGCTCACTCTCGCCGGCCATTTTAATTTTTCCATTTATTTGCCATAATTTTTTTTCAATGAAATAACTAAATATTTCTTATTATAGCACAATTACGTATTACAAATGCCTTCAAACGTAGTCGCCAAATTTTATCCACGCATTAAAAGGTATTTGTAAAACGGCAAGAACCTGTTGATAAGTTAATAATTATGCTTCACTAATTACGTCTTATTAATTTAACAAAATGTCAGATCTTATGTTTGTTCTAAAGTGTAATGTATATTTCCTAATATACTTATTTTTATTTTCGAAATAAGTGTCCATAAACAACTAAAATAAGCTAGAAACTAAGCCCTTTGAGGCCAAGACTTGAGAGAGGTTTGTATAGTTTATCCATAACATGAGAGATTTAATGCCAAACATAACTGATTTCGTAATTTTGGTAAGCAGTGCGCTGGTAGCGTAGTATACAATGATTTTTACGAGATCTGGTTTCGTCACGGTCCTGTAGTAAAAACTTGCTGTCTCGAACATAACCTCAATGTTTCGCGGCGGCCCGCGCCAACTTTCCATTTGAGGCGAAATTTTTTCGCAGTTCCGTGTTTTACGCTCGGCAGGTGCGTCGCGTTGCTTGCGCCGGGACGTTACGAGGAAGAGTGATGACTGATAACAGGGAAAGTAAACGACTCCGGGATGGGTGGTGCCAGGACGCCGAAACACCTCAACATTCCGGGTGAAGGTGAAAGCATGCCGGCTTCTTTGGAGGTCGTCAATCCGGTTTCCGGAGCCCAACAAAAACAGGGAAGCGAAGAGAGGCCGGCCGCCCGCGCTTCGTGTATCTCCCTGGCGAACAAAAAGAACTGGTTGCCAAAATTCCGCGCTGTTTCGTCACCGCAATTATCATTCTTTTTAACTTATGATATCCTATAAAAAAAAGCCGATTTAAAAAATAACGTTTGTACGTCGCACTGACAGCAGTATTGAATACCCCCGGCTCCACACCTATGCGAATGTAGAAGACTTAGCCCGTAACAGATATAAATCGACATGTTTCGTCATTCTGATATGTATATATGTATGCATGGGCGTCGAAAGGAGTTCGTCATTAGAGGGTCAAGGGTCAAAATTTCTTGTAAAAAATCTTTACATATTTTATATACGTTTTTAATCAAAGTTAACCTTAGAAAATCTTACAATATCACAAAAAATTCTTACTAACATGTTGAATATTACGGCTTACTCAAAACTTACGTAATACATGTACAGTTACTTTTTTATTTTAACATGATAGCTGATATCGTTTATAAACTAATATCATACAACCTATATATATATATATATATATATATATATATACGAATACTGNATTAAACTATAAGAATGTAAAATTTTTAGGAAATCATATTTGAAAGTAATGCTCAAATTTATTGTTAAGTATTAATTAACAAGTCATAGTTCTGCTGTGGGTATATTATTCCTTGTGGGGATCTTACAACATATTATTAGGGGGCCATGGCCACCCTGGTCCGCTGGTTCCGCCACCGCTGTATGTAAAAAATATTTACGTGTGTGTTTGCCAGCTGAGTCGTATCACCCAGATGCGCACACATATTGCATATGTCCTTATTTCTTGCGCCAAAAGACTCAAGTCGAAAGTAAGAAGTTGAGGTGGAAGGATGGGGTGTTTCTAGTGATGGTGTATTCTCGGCAAGGACGCAATGCGATTATGGAAACACACATGTATACCCGTTCCACACCAATTTCAAAAAAAAAATCCCACACACTTTCGGAAAAATACAAGGATATCCGAATTAAAGTGCATGTACACCTATATGAACACGTTAAATATAGCTCAATTGCGTGTAAACTGTCAACACGATCATATTTATATCACAACATTATCTTACTTTTTTCACAAATTATTGGTATCTAGAGGGGTTGTATTAGTGTAGATGTCAGGCTACTGCCTCCTATATCAAGGTGAAACTGGTCCGATTCTAGGCGGGGATTTTTTCATTTGCGAAATGGGGTGGACGTTCCCATTGGTTATCTCGGGACGCTCTAGCTTTCCCCATACTTACATTCCGCCGCTGCTTTAACGTCACTTCATATAAAACCTGGCTGTTGAGAGCCAACCAAAACATATACACTTCAACAGCGATTTACAAGCACTTTTTGCACTTTTCTAGAGCGCGGATACGGGTTTCTTTTGTATGATGTTTGGTATACAGGTTGTTCACGAATATAACCTGCGAACTCCGTCAAGTGATTCCTCACATAAATGTAGACGAATAGTATATACATATACTAATAGTACATGGCATTTACAACTGGTTTCCTGAGAATAGTACACGCCCGTATAGGTGGAGATGGGAGACAGGTTTATTGCGAAAGGCACGGGACCAAATTTACTTAGATCTTTGGAAGTGCGTGTAATGTACCAGTATGTGGTACCACGCAACCACACATACCCACAGAAGAGAGGCGTCGTACCCGTCTCCAATGCGGCTTGATACACCTGCGTACATCCATTATTTTTTCCATAACCTATTACTTATGTATGCAGACAATTTTTTTCCCGCAGATGTGTATTTTATATTGCCGGTACACTACGCGTACTTTTAGAGGTGTAAGTAAATTTGGTCACGTGCTATTCGCAACAAATCTGTCGCTCCTCTCCACATCCACGGGCGTGTACCATCCTTAAGAACCAAGTTATGCTAAATGTCATGTAGGATAAATACGAGGAATCACTTGAAGGAGTTTGCTGGTGATTTTTGAGAACATATTGTATATGCTACATATGAAAAAGAATCAAGGCCATTCTTTCATGAAAAATCCGTTCACTAAATACTGTGTGGTTCTTAGCTATTTTTATGTGATAGAACATGAGTGGAGTGAAGTTAGGAATAACTTTAGTTTGCAAAGACGGTGTGACTGTTTGCCTATTGAATGGAAGATGTGATGCTGGCTTTAATAGCTGGTCACTGGGAATGAAAACCGTATTTAATTTTCCTTTATTTTTTAAACATTTCCAGTGATTTTTTAAACCCTTATATAGCTATTAAAGGCTTATACAGTGAAAGTTATTATTGAACATGATTGTAATGTTTAGTTTTGTTGTTTTAAACATACAACACTGTGATAACTATAAATATGTTTTCTTTTATTTCAGATACTAATTGAAGTATGCCAGTGACAAGGTTTACAATGGTAAGAAATAACTAGTTATAATTTTGTCTATCTTGGGTCTGCGGGGAAACTCTCTAAGTTAATTTTTGGCATTTTATAACTTAATTATTTAATTGTTAAGTTCAATGTAAGGTATATAGGCTCGAATAACTCACTAAGTGATTTGACTGCATGTTTTTGTGAATCTCACTAAGTCAATAGTATTTTAAAATCAGTAGGATAACTCAATAAGTCATTCCCAATGACTTAGTGTGTTCTCATAGCTAGTCTCGTATCTGATATTTAAAAGACGTTCTAAAGGAGATCTCACTATGGTATTTTAAATGACCTAGTGAGATTTCGTTGCTGTTCAGCATTGCAAATAAGATTGCACAACAGATTAACTGAACAGAACATATTTAATGAACTAATTTCTTTGTGTCTAAACAACAAAAGTTATAGAGGTTTTCTTGCATCTTTAATAACAGAAAATACTGATGCCAAATTGAATTATTCACTACAAATAAATGTCTTAAAATATATAAAATGCTACGTTTATCGACAGTGTTAACGCAGAATTTAATAATGTATTAAAAAGCAAGATATGGTGTGCTTACGTATATATTATATTTATTTTATAGCAATAAAATTTATTCTCAAAAACTTATCGCATTTCGTCACCATTCCAGAATTGATTCAACTACAACAATTAATCATCCTACGAACGGTTCGTGCCGAAATTATAATATATGTGTCTTATCACATACCCGAGATATTAATCACAGAGCGGACGAGTAGCTAGTAGATTTTAAATTATTACGGAAGTGCTGAATTGCTCAAGCTGAAAAAGTTTTCGCTCTGCAAGCAGGTCCTTTGTGAAGCGAATTATCTCTGTTAACAATCATTTTGGGTATTTCTGTAATCGGATAAATGAGATTCCAGATGACAGACCATCCAATTTGTGAGGTTTATGTCAATAATGATCCTCCAGAAGAACACGCAATCCTGTCCTGCGGCCAGGAATTTTATCTGTTACATTGCGTAGCGGAAGAATGACTCGTTTGTGTATTCCAATTTTATAATTGCGAAAAAAGACACTGCCTGTGCTAAACCGATTAATTTAAGGGAATAATACATATGCAGTGTTAAGTTTAACAAGGTGATTTTCGTTATTGCGAATAACTTCCCATACATATGTCGGTGAGACTTCAAAGCTTCCGATAAGCTTGAAAGGGAAATTAACGCTCTCTCAAAGTTGCGTGTTCATTACAACATTGTGTGGGCAACTGTGTGTTCCACAGACCTTTGAAATTTCAATCTCGCAGAGGATTCAGGTGTGTGATTTGGTGGCGTTGTAATATATCCACAATTGCAGCGGATGGCTGCATGTTGAAATTTCCTAACGCGGTTTAGACAGTCCTCGACATCGCAGTGGTCCATGTGCAAACTAGGAAACTGTTATTATGTGCACTGAAGGGACGGATAAAGACTTTTTTTTTGTTACATGCAAAGTCCTGTTTTCTCGACCTGCCCCATCAACTACTTCTCATTGCCAATAGTCCTCTCCTAACAATGATTTTTGGAGTAGAAATTCCGAAAGCAGATTATGAATTATTTTAATATTTTTGAATAATCCAGAGATATTTAAAGTCAGGTAATAATGTAGTAATATAAAAATAAAATACCATTTGCGTTTATTAATTGATTTTTTAAAAATGTAATACCAGTACTTCGTATATGACCGATTAATTTTTAGGGTATTCAGAGATCAAAAATTATCGACGTCGGGATAAATAGAAAATTGAAATAAAAATATAATGACCAAGAAACTTAATTTCAACTTCCTCGTACAGATAAAATATATAGGTTTATCAATGTCAAAAGCGATTACCTAATGGTCAGATTTATATATTTCAGACTAAAAAAACCTTTCATTACAATAATTTCCCTTATGTATTGCAAAGATGAAATAGTCAATGAGCAGCAATTTGGCGTCCTTAGCCACACGTTTTGCACGAGCATTAATCCATCATCACTGCACTGTCAAAATCACCGTTAATTCACTGAAATTTTCATTTAACAACCGTTTTAATAACTTTTTATATTTCAAGTTAGTTCATTGATATTTGATATGTCTGTTTAAGTTAGTTATTTTTACGATCGATCCCGTATTAGCAATGATGTTACCACCTGCCACTTTCCTTCTTTTATCGGTCGACCTCTGTTATTGCTATCGCTTTCCTGTTCGTAAAGCAGAAAGAATATTGAGGATCTGAGGACATGTGAATCTTTTTCGTAGCTCTATCCCGAAAAAAGTAGTTCGTATAATAACTTGTTCTTGCTAGTTAAGAATATATGTTTTAACTGGTGCATCGGATAATTACATGAATAGTATTCTGATTTATAAGCGCGATTAAATCACTGGTTTTGCACATGTTTTCAGCACTTTTTTTAGCGAGTTTCCGCATGCGGCCATACAAGACGTCTGTCTTCCTTCAGACTCTCGTCTCAACTGACCACGAGCGACTGCTTGCTGTTGAACAAAGAACTCGTTCTTGAGGTCTCGGCCTCGCAAACCATACACACAAACAACAACAAGTATTGAGTCACAACATACCGGTCCCCGAAAAGGTGTTCAGCAACTTTTTCTACTACACATATTCAGTAATTTCTTAAATGTTATATGCTATGCATCACAACTTATGAGTACAAATGATAATACTGAAACACAGTGATACAAGAAATACATACACAATAACTCGCCAGTTGTACATTTGAGCCAGATCAATGTCATAATGCATAAGCCATGTGTAATCATCATGATTTGTATTTATATCAGTACATAGTAAAACGGTTCTAGCACAACCATAAATTCAATGGAAGAGGATATAGCTTCGTAACTGGTCTCTTGGAGGTTCCGGTAGAGCTCTGGACAGTAGCTACTCGTACGAGACCATCAGTTACTGAATGATCTTTTCGATTACTTCCATTCGCCAGTATAATTGTGGTACGCTGTCTTCTTTTAGCACCACTAATTCGCCAGCCTTTGTTTGCAGAAGATGATGTCAATTTGACCCTCTGCTGAAGATGGTTCAAGTACTCCTTGGACTATCTGTGCCAAAACTTTTGAAGTTTCTGTTGAAGTAGTTGCCATATAGAGTGCAAGTCAAGTTTAAAATCACCTAAATCGGTTTCAGGAATATTTTTGATAGCAGTGCCAATTAGGAAATATCCAGGTGTGAGAGCTGTGGGGAAACTGGGATCATTGGAGAGTGTAACAAGGGGTCTGGAATTTAGGCAAGCTTCGATTTGGGTCACCAATGTGATGAGCTGTACATACGTCAAACATGTGGTCACCATAACTCTGTGTAAGTGGAATTTTAAAGACCTTATGCCTGCCTACCACAGACCACCAAAGTGAGGTGGTCCAGGAGGAATGAAGTGCTACTTTATTCCTTCCTGTGTAGCGTAGCCCAGAAGACAGGCCTGAATATTTTATTTCTTGAAAATAATGTACAACTCTTGCAATTCTTTCTGAGATACAACAAAATTGCTTCCATTGTCAGTGTAGCTGTTATCACACCGACCTTGTCATGACTTAAACCTCTTCAGAGCTGCCATTAATGCTTGAGTGGACATATCACGCACAATTTCTAAATGAATTGCCTTTTTAGCCATACAAATGAAGATCGCAATTTAACATTAATCTAAATCTTGCTCCTATGTGTTTCCGATTTTATGTAGATGGGTCCAGTATAATCCATTCCACAGTTTAAAAAGGGCATTGCTGAATTTACTCGAGTGTTAGGCAGCTGACCCATGAGCTGCTACGAAGTTTCTACCTTCAGTTTTTATACAAACAATACAGTGATGAAGGATGCTTCCAATGGAAGCTCTTCCAATCACAATCCAAAAGGTTTGTCTTAAAGATGAAAGTAACAGCTGAGAATTAGTATGAAGCAACTGCAGATGTTCCCTTTCGATGACCAACTGTGTTAGGTGATGTTTCGAAGGCATAATTACTTTATGTTTCTTTTCAGAAGGAAACTTCGAGTTCTGGATGACATATCAGCCCAAGTTTGATGATGTTATCATTCTAATCCAGTTGCAACGAAACACCCATTTTCCTAAATTCCTATGAACTAATTTGAAACAATGCCGAATTATTTGTGCACCATTTGCGAAGAGGAAATCCACCACTATTCAAAGGCTGCAACAATTCCTGTTGTGTTGACAGAGCTTCTTCAACAGTTTGTGCACCATACATGCAGTCATCTACATAAAAGTAACGCATTACAATTTCCGATGCCTTAGGATATGTTTTTCTTTTGTCGGTGGCTAACTGCTTCAAACACCTGGTTGCTAGGAAAGGTGCGCTAGCCGTACCATACGTCACAGTAGTAAGTTTGTATTCCTTAAGCAGTGATGAAGGGTCCTTCCTCCACAAGATCTTCTGAACTTAACAATCTCGGGTATCGAGCCTGATTTGTCGATACATCTTTTAAATGTCTGCTATGAAACACACTTTATGTGTTTGTAATCTCATAACAATGTAACATAAATCCTGTTGGATAGTTGGCCCTACCACAAGTGTGTCATTCAAGGAAGTTCCAGTGCTTGATATAGCAGATACATCAAATACTACTCTCATCTTTGTAGTTGTGATTGATTCTTTGAATACAGGATGATGTTGCGTGAAAAAGGTGACATCTGTGGAATTATCTGAAATATTTGTGAGCTGCATGTGTCCCAGTGCCTCGTATTCATCCACGAAGTAGTAAATTTGCCTTCTTCAGATCTGTTTGCCTGTTTAGCCTTCTTTAAACCTGATTGAACCTTGCGACTGCAATTTGATAGGAGTCTCCAAGTTGGGTGGTGTCGTCGAAAAGGCAATGGAATGGTGGACAGTCCCAATTATCCTCTTGAAAATGTTTCTGTGAAATGTCTTTCGCATTCCATTTCTTCGAGAGTTTTAGGAGTCTCGTGTATTTCTTCTATTTCCCAAAATTTATTAAACTGATCCAGACTACCGTATATTCTC
Organism: Clitarchus hookeri; assembly: GCA_002778355.1. Taxonomy (NCBI): domain Eukaryota; kingdom Metazoa; phylum Arthropoda; class Insecta; order Phasmatodea; family Phasmatidae; genus Clitarchus; species Clitarchus hookeri. The sequence goes on along the minus strand of NQII01001018.1, from coordinate 178,455 downwards.
ACAAAGAATGCACCTCTTGATTGTTGTACTAAAACGTGGGAAGTTTCTGGCTGTTGGAATCTTCGTGATACTATACACCCAAATTCGGTGTCTTGCAATATGGGTGGTCCTTTGATAGTATCAATTTTACAGGGTGGAGAATGTCAAAGAAGACATCTGTTCCAAGCAAGAGATCAATGTCTCCTGGATGGTTGAATGCTGTGTCTGCAAAGTGGAGGTTAGTTGGAATATTCCATTGGTGAAAATTTACATATCTTCCTGGCAGATTAGCAGGTATCTTAGGAAGAACTAAACACCCAAATCTAACAGTATAATTCGTTACACAGGAGTACCACCGTCTTAACACTGTGTAAGGTTTCTGCAGTTACCTCATTTATTTTCTTTATCGGGGTTGCATTTCATTCTTTCTTCAATCTTAGATGCTGCACACATTCTTCTGTAATGATATGAGATTGGGAACCTGAGTCTAGAAGGCCCTGCATATTTGTAACTGGCCGTATTTGTCTCGCATTTTCACCAGTACAGTGGCGAGCAGTATCTGCATTTAGGACTTGATTTTGAGTGAGCAATAACTGAAAGTTGATGACTCTTGTTCTGTATTGTTTGTTAGGCTGTCTGGTGAAATGTGATATTGGTTCTATTTCTCCAGCTGGATTTCACGATTTATCATAAAATGGGGTGCTTGGTCACTGTGTGCCAGTGTGAATCAAGGTGTGGTGTTTCTCTGGGCAGGTGCGACTGATTCCTGTTCTACACTGCCTAATGAAGTGACCACCTTGTAGACAGTTTAAGCAGAGGTTGTTATGATTTACAAACTCTACACGTTGTTGAATGCTGGCCTCCGCGAATTCTTCGCATTTGTGTAATGCATGCTGTTCCTTGCAAATTTTGTACTGAATATTGCTAACCACATTAGACAGTCTGTATTGTCTAACATTCTTTGTCTCTGAGATTTCAGGTTTGATGGCTTGGGTAGGTTGCATAAGTTCTATAGCCTTACATCTAATCTCTAAGAATTTCAAGAGTTCGTCAAGGGTTGAAATGTTTTGGGACGAGGAAGTAGCTCCCACTCCTTGCGAGTGGTTGCATTAAGCTTTTCTATCATCATTTGCGATATCAACAACTCATGCAATGGAATATTTATATATATGGCCCTGATAGCATTGAGATTACATGTAACTTGATTGACAAGTTACTGTAGTTTTTTGGTTTAACTTACGTGTGGCAAGTTTAGCAAATGTCTTAGATGTGCTGTGACAATTAAACTTGGATTGTTATACCTACTGCAGACCAAATTCCATGAAATTTGAAAATTGTTGCCAACAACTGGCAAGTTTTCATTACCTTGTGGGGATCTGAAGTGAGTGAACTCAATAGGTAATGGAACTTCTGGATGTTGTCAAGACTATCATTGTTTACTATTAAGCATCTGAGTGTGTCATAGAAGTGATGGAACTGCGTTACCTCTCGTCCAAAACTAGGAAGTGTAATGGTTGGCAGCTTCACTTCTTTCTTACTCAAAAGTAAATATCCATGTTTACACCGTGCACTATCACTTGAAGTGTTGTGAGATTCACTAATCAATATCAGCATACTTGTCTTAACATTTTAATATAGAGTTTAGAAGTATTCTCTGTATTCAGCATGCGCCTCAATTCCTTCACTAAACTTTAATTCTTATTGAGCTGACTCGTACTTATCCCGGAGAGCAGGAAGTTCCTCTAATCATACTTTAATTGCATGTACATCTGCATACCTTTACAATTTGCTTAAAAATGTAGACAGACGAGTGGGACTAGCCTTATCCAAAGCTCTCATGAAAATTAAAATTTTTTTTGTGGTTCTCATTCATGCTGCCTTAATGGATAGTGAAATTCTAGGAGTTAAAGGGAATGCAATAGACAGAACTGAACCAGATAAAGTGTGTACTTAACTCGCTCTAGCACGGCTGCCTCCCAAGTGATGCTCGGTCTGCAGGCTGGACTCCTCGTAGGTAGACTGGGAAGACGTGTTTGCGCCCGGCGACAGGAAGAATTACTGTCGCTCGGCCATGAGAGGGTCGGTGGGTGGGCATGCTAACTGCCATCCACTGTCAGCCTTACTGGTTACCTGCTGGCACTCAGAGTGCACCACATTCCCGCTATACTGGCGCGCCCGCAACCCCTCCGCAACGCCCCCNCGCAGCCCCACCGCACCGCGTAGCCACACAAGAAGCACTCAGCAACATTATAAATACGCTGTGCCATGTACAAATCTGGCCCGAGGACCAATGTTTTAACTGCTGCATCGAATAATTACATGAACTGTATTCTAATTTATAGGTGCGATTAAATCACTGGACTTGCAAATGTTTTCAACACTTTATTAGCGAGCAGCCGCATGCGGCCGTACAAAACGTCTGTCTTCCTCCAGACTCCCGTCTCAACTAGCCACGAGCGACCCCTTGCTGTTGAACAAAGAACTCGTTCTTGAAGTCTCTGCCTCGCAGACCACAAACACAAACACCAACAAGTATTGAGTCCCAACAATATGTATATTTAAAACATAAAAATTCACCGGAAATGATTTGTTGGAGACAATTTATACAGTGTACTAAATCTTAATTCTCTATCTGAGAGTATTTCAGTATTATATACGTACACAAATATTGTGGGTTAATGGCTACATACTTTTCTATTATCACTAACGTACATTTTAATATTTTTTTAAAGGATTAACTTATATCATTGGTATTTCTAACCTGTCGATGAAAATATCTGTTAATTCGCATAAACTTTTTTAAAATTCGGGATAAATCTAGGTTTGATAAAACAAATTAATTGCTATTTTTATGCATTTTAAAATTAATTTATACTCTTATTCATCATTTTATTTTACGGAATAGTATCAAACAGAATAGCCATATGCGTCCAAAAATTATTTAAAATACATAAATAATGTCTTGTAACAGAATCACTGACCCGACCAGCAGAAGCTTCGCTCATTCGTAACCATCGTTGTTTGCGGTCAGCTAAACATTTATTCACATTTCCTACCGGAAACTCATTTCATAAAACGCTGACATATTAAAAAATAAATTAAGGCTTTGGGAACCAGTTTGCAGGTTTTGTGTGCAGGCTGATATTATTATTCAATAATTTCTCATCAATGTTTCTGCTTTATATCGGTAGCGTACTTGGGAGGTAGCACATAACCTAAAATTAACCTAAAAATTCAAGTACAGGGCCGCACTTAGAGATAAATGTGGCACTCCAAACATTTTCACCTCATATGCCACATATATTTGTGCTAGATGTTTAGATTTGGATATTATAATCGCTTAAAAGAAAAATCCCGGAATCCAGTGGTTTTCCTCCAACAATTAATGAAGAAATATTATTACATACGAGTTGTAATTATTTTCCAAATTCCGTATAAGTGTATTTTCCACGTATTTATGATTAAAATTTTTAAAAAAATCTCATATTATTTTAAGGGAGTTTAATTGAAACAAGAACTAGACTACAGAGTTTAAAAATGTGCCGTTGTTTACATGCCCGTAGTATATAATGCTCGTGTGCGACTACGGCATAAAACAGACCAAGCATTAAAAGGGAATAATGCTCATGGTTATATTCATTTCATGAACTACATTCAACTAAACGATACCGTATTCGCCTGGTACACGCAGAATCTGCACTCTTGATAGGTTAACTGATATAAAATTCTTTTTCATACGGATTAGTTGCCTGGTAATATAATTTAAGCGATAGAAGATAAGAACCTGCATCAATAATGTAAGGCGTGTATGTCTGTTGAATGTACATGATTAAGGTTGGCCAGTATTGTGAATAAGGAGTTCTTAAATCGCCTTACGTGGGTACATTTTAAATGTAGACACTATGTGAATAATTCACGCAGTTTTATTGAGAAAAGTTAACTGCATACTGAAGTAACAATCGGTCATTAACATAATTACAAACAAACACAGTGGTTTCGTTAAAACCGTTCAATTATTAATTTATGTTTCTTAGGTTTAAAATTTTTGTATGGGTGGTGGGAAATTAGATAATCACCCCACCGGTCTCCTTTTAACATAAGGCTTAGTGCGTTTCATTCAGAGAACGAAAAACTTCTTGGTCGAAGGCTTCGACCGTTGAGTAAATATGAGGTAGAGCGATCACGCTAGCTGCGTAAAACCAGACCTCGTGTTCCAACACTGAGCTGCTTTTCTGTCAATGAGACAATCATAAACGAAGTGGGGAGGATTTTAGGTTAGAAAACTGTTCAGTTAACTAGTTTTTAATGCAATTATATTAATTTAAATTTGGTGGAATATTTTATTAGTATAAAAGGGATCTTCTTTAGAAAATTAAGATATAGACAAACACGCTAATCACTGTTGACCATGTAACGTTACCAGCTGTACTGGTTTGGGGTGTCAATGTTGGTAACATGAGCAAAAGACGATAAATTGGTTTATCTCATCTTTAGTTTATGGCTTTGATGTTGCTTGACCCAGTGACCCAGCATGTGGAATCGACGTGGCCAGTGCAATTAGCGGACTGTCCTGTGTTTGCAGTGAATGGCCCCAGTGTTCCGCATCAGTTACAAGCGTACAAACCGATCACCGTAGGATCAGATATAACTTTTTTTCTACTCAGATTGGGAATCTCAACGTGTATAGCTTGGTAGCTAAAATTTTCGCCAACATGTGGTAATGGTATTGCATGTGTACCAGGTTTCCAGATTTTCTAAGTTTTTTTAATAAACAAATTTGATAATAGCAATTACGCATGCATACATAAAAGTGTAACATTTTCGGATTCATGTCTCATTTGAACTTATTTAAATAACAAACTTAGATTTTTTTTGGCACTAGAGTGGGAAATTAACGAAATAGTATAACCGCATGTTGTTTAATATTCTGTCGATAAACTCGATTTAGCATAAAGTTGTATTAAATACGTATATCACTAATATGTCACAACAGAATCGGATGGTAACAGGGGTCGAGTATGGTACCGTTGGATAGATCGTCTAAAAGGAAACAACAAGAAAGTTGTTTTCTGACGTGCATAGTTTACGCACAATAAAATAAATCATGTAAGCATATGGTTAGGACGTGCGTAGTTTACGCGCAATGAAAATGAACGAAAACTATTGTTATTCATACTACAATCGAAATGAAATCAAGGAAACATGTTGTTTTACTGGCGTGCGTACCTAGTTTACGTACATTCAAAAGGACATTGGGTGTACTGTAAATACCGGTATGGTGTGAGAGAACCACTGTGAAATGGGAACTGGGAACACTCATTCGCACACAGCACTCTTCATAAGTGTTCGAAATGTCGACCCCTCTGTATCAGACCCGACTCTGCTCTCTGTCTTACATTCGCGGGTGCTGGGCGGACCTCAGCACTGATGGGAGATCCACATGCTAACCAAGATTTTAACTAGGTTATAAATATATTCACATATATTTAAAAATGCCATGGCTTAAACGTTTAATTCAGCTGAAATACATTTCTGGCAAAAATAATGTCATGCACAAATTAGTTATACATAATTTATATATACATTAATTCTAATGAACAAGCGCAAGATAAAACAATTGATGTGCCAGAAAACGCACACGCGTGCAAATGTGTCTACATATAAAACATTTTTAATATGAGTAACATTTTTTGAAATAGTAAATGTGTATATTGAAGGTGTATTGCGAAAATAAAGTATGAACACCGATACAACGTATTTGATATTCCTCGCTATAAAAAGATACGAAACAAATTATAACCCTACAAGAGATTCACAAAAAAAAGTGTCAAAAATGTAATAAGAGGTAATAAATTTTTACTGCAGGATACGTAATAGAAAAAATCTAAAATATTATTACAAAAAACGAGGTTCTTTAATTTTTACCACACATTTTGGTGTAATGGTGGTAGTTTTTTATAGCACGATAAAAATTGTTTTCAGGTACACTTTTTCTGTATTTTAAATGTTATTTTATTCCCAAATAATGTGAATTCAGTAAGCTTATAAAGGAACATGTATTTATAACATTTTAAGATTTAAAATGTTTAGAAATATAGTCTAAAATTTATTCCGCTTGATGTAGTATTCTAAGACATTGTTAGGAAATATTCACCATATTTTAGGCTTCATTAACACTCAGAAACAACATGATCACGGTGTTTAGAGGATTCTCTTGTCACCAGTTTGGTATTTTTTAAATATACACACATGCTTTCTATAAAAAATCTTTTGGCATAAACGGAGCAGTGTTTTCAATACTGCTTTTTATTTACCGCTTTTATTTTGTCGGTGTGTTTATTAAATGATTCTTGCAATAGAAGTAACAAGGGCAATTAAATATTATTTTGGACTAACACAACAGCAGAGCTTTGTCATATATAGCATAAAACGTAAAATGAAAAAAAAAAATTGTCACATACTTATAAAACGCAATGTTAGTTGTAGACAACATATGGACTATGTGAATAACATGTACTTTATCACAGAATAATGAAGTTTACGTTTACAATAAAACGAGATAGAAAGACCACAACATGAAATAAAACTAAAACCATGAAAACACATACGAATTTTTAAAAATATATCTGGGAGACACAAAAATATCAGCACAGATTTAATCTGTGGCGAAAATAGAGAGATTTATGAAAATAAAACTGAACGAAACGGCCAAAGACACAGCAGGATCAATGGTTATTCCATATGAGAGTAACCTCCTTGTAGAAATAGGGAGGATAAGTTGCCTTATAATAACGTTATGCGAAAATTAGCATGGTTGTGAAGGTGAAACGAACCACATAAGATATAGAAAATTTCTAAACTGCGTTTGTCTGATAGATCTTCTTTCGAAGTGTAGGTAGGTACGTGTATTGGAGAAACTGGCAAGTCATCACTCCTCCCTGATTAACACAAAGGTAACACAAAGAAATGTGAATCTCAAACACTCATACTTTCCGAACATGCATAAGCCTTATAACAATACATTTAATTGTATTTTTATTTAGGACGACTGCCATTGCAAAAGTACTACATCGTCGGATTTTCTCTGGAAAAATAACTTTTTGAATCTCGTTCCCACATTTCGAGAATAATCTTGCAAGCTTCACAATACTCTAGGACGCAAACATAATCAATATAAACTTATTTAGTTAAGAGATCACTAAATTAACACTGTAAGGATATACACAAATAAAAATTAAAATGCCGTGTAGAAAAATAACACCATACTTACAGCCGTCACAGGAAGACATCAAAGAAACAAGCAAATATTCTCCTACGATCTTTCAATTATTCTTTCAATGAGGGTAAATAATTAACAGAAATGTTATTCTGTCCATAGGCAACTGCAACACATTTTAATGGCATATGCCCATAGCAGTAGTTCATATAATAGTATCCTCTCTCATCTCTGTAGTCAATCGGGCGACTGCTCGATTGTCATAGGCTACGACAGAAGACGAACCCGATCTATAAAAATATATCCTTGTTATGTAAATGCTGACATAAGCAGGTGTCTTTGCATCAGCGCTTATCGTTCCTAATGTACGTTTGAAGACTTAAACTGATTTCAGTTACCAAAACCCCGTAATTTTTTGTTGGCCGGAAACATGTTATACTCGTCGGTTAAGTTTGTAGTTTTATTACATGTGTACACGTAATTCTTCAGTAGCCTCAGGTGCACATTTTTTCTCTTCATGATTTGTTTTCCTGTGTGTATCTGTGCGTATTTATGTAGAGTTGTAGGTTTTTTTTCTCGATATAAAATAAAGCTCTGTCCGTAATAATTGTTCATTTGCGGGTCTCGCTTGGATATTTAGTTATATCGATTATACGTAGTGACTGGTCAGAACTGTGATACATGTGCGTGTGTGCGTGCGTGTATGTGCTCAAGTTTAAACGTGCTTGACTGAGTCAATATAAAAATTATTTTCATTGCGCCTGGCTGAAAATTATGTAGGTCTACAAGTCACTCCTACGCAAATGGTCATTGAACTCACACGTCACAATATGCACTTCAACAGTCGTGCACAATGGCTGGCGAGAAACGTAGCATACGGAGCGAGAAAATGCAATGACGAAAATTTGGATAACACAGCAGCAGTCACTAGGCTTGGTTGCTAAAACCGTGGGCTAGGACCCATAGATCTTCGCATGCGAAAAACGTGGCGAACGTTACTGCTAGTCGGTGGGGATTTTTCGTGGTACCTCCGTGTGCTCCGATTCTGAATTTTGTCGCCTCTCTAAATTAGGTTTTCACTCCCCGTTACCATTAAAATTCCAACGTGTGTCTAATTCCATTATCCTTGCGCAGTCGGCACACATACTACAAGACCAAACGGCGGTATTTTGGGTGATAATAAGTTACTAGATATTACAATCTAGAGTAAAGATTCGGGTACCATCTTTTGGCCGAAAAAAAAAACACTTCGCAGAATTTTCTGCCAAACGCCTGTTCGGCTAAATGCCTGTACTTCTAAACGCCTGTTCGTCTAATCGTCGGTTCTACCAAATGCCTGTTCCATTATTTGACCCAACGCTGGAGGGAAGGGCAAAGAGGGGTTCGGATAGGCAAGGAAAATGAATGTCAAGCGCCAAATGCCCGATTGCGTCCCGTGCAAATGGCGCCCGTTCTCAAACGGTCCCTTCGCCCGTCACGGAGATTTCTTCTCCTACGTCAAAGCATGAAGTCACACTCCACATCGGCTTCCGCGCCTTTCTCCTCGGCTCGGTTCAGATCAGGACAGCGACCGAATTCCTATCCATCCCACTACGAAGTCTGTAAGTGTGCAATTCGTCGCTCCTAACATCAGGCACCTGTCGGTCGGGATATTGGTTTTTCAATTTATTTCCTTTTCATTTAGACGATAGTGGAACATTTGCAGTGGTCACAATTCATCTACCACCTTTTTCACAATTAAGTATAATAATTTATAGTAATTTCAAAATATTTTTATTCTGTAGACGGTAGATTCTTTTGGACTACTGGGTTAAATTATAAACAAATCAAAGTCAATTATAAGCATTGATCTTCGACAATGCGTGTTTCATTATAAGACTTACGGAGGATAACCCTTACATCGTCACTATATTGGCTTTGATCTAATCACAGGAGATGGGACGCTGACTGATATATATGTGCATATTTTATTTGGTCACCAGCTGATTTTAAATCTATTGGTGGGAATAAATGCATGTCTGGTTTAATATGAATCCTATGTCGGAATAGGCTTGTTAGGACAACCAGTCTCAATAAACCTGGCAGTGTATAAAAGGAGCGCTCGTTGAAAACAATAAAAAAAATAACGTGAGAACCTAAAGGTTAGTCCAATTACAACGTCTACCATCCACTTTCCTATCGCATAACATACTCGCAGAACGCTTGATGGGATTTTATTTCAAAGCGTTACAGCTGTAACAATGGAATAAGATTATATATTACAGTTTATTTACAATAATATTTCGATAAACATACTACTACCTCCACTCTACATAGGTATCGCAAACTACCAAAATTTTATTTCCTAAAAGGCTTGTTTTTACATTAGAGTATTGGTAAATGTAATATTTTTGTTCTAAAATAACCTTTCTACAGTAACCAATAAAATTATAAGGAAAGCATATTTTACTATTTTATTGTGAAATTAGCCTAATTTCTTATTTATAATAATTTAAAACAAATTTACAATCATTATAACCTTAGGTAATTTGAACTTTGTAAATAATGTTGAAATATGTAATCCTTAAAATGTGATCCTTGAAAAAAAAATAGTATAAAATGGAAATGCATGAACATCACAAAAACCAAATTGAAGGTGTTTAAACCACCAATTTTTTTTTTACCAAATTCAAACCATTTCTAGCAAAGAACTAATTATAAAAAATACTGCTAAAATATTTAAATATAATAAACATAAAATTAAAATATGTAAAAAATATATAAAACCAGCAATGGCGTATATTTCAGAACGAAAAAATTTATATTTTACTAACGAAAGAACATAAGTATTGTAAATGTGGCAAAACCAATAAATTATACAAAACATTTGTGAGTTAATTTTTAATATCGTTACAATACTTTCTTAAATTAATAAAATTTTATATTTAAAATTTTTAAGATTTTGGACATAGAAACACGTTCAGTGATTGTTCAAGATGTTGCCATAGCTGTATTTCAAAAACATATTTATTTTTCTACATATTTTTGTGAAATATAGATATTTTCCTATGGTTTTTCCTATGGCTCCCGTGACTAACGTCGTTAATGCGTTACTGGAAATGCGATTACATAGTCCCTTCTTGTTTCTCTTTTAATGCGGATGTTAATGATGGCAGGATAAATGACGGCTTACTGAACTTCATAGAGAACTCAAATCTATATCTGAGTATTTAGAACCATAATGTCAATATTTGTACACCATAATTTAATATCTGACAAAAAAATTGGATGGGTCATCATTTTAGCGGCGTATATTTGATAAATGTATTGATAATTGGAGTTTTCCGCATCTTTCAATGCTGAAGTGGAACAAACCAGGTTCCAGTCTTCCTTTGTAGTTTTAAGTAGCAATTTTGTTCCAAAACGAAACAGAACCTTGCCATGAGAAGCACAGTTATTTAATGTGAAACTGTCATGAACATGCGTTTAGGAAACTCGAAGGAAGCTCGTAAAATGAATTGTGAGGCATATAAAAATAAGATTGTCGTCTGCAAGAAATAATTTTGTTGCGACAATGTTTGTTTGGTTAAACAAAATTTAAATGCAAATGTTTATTGTACGCAATAACCATCCAAAAAAATGTTGAAATATTTTGTTTCTGCAAACGTCGATGCACTTCCTTCAAAATTTCTGTCAGGCATACAATATAAAAAATTGTGTATATGACAAAGTTCATTAACGAAAGTTCGCTTCCAGTACAGTTATGACTGTATCTATATATATAAATGTGAAAGTGTGCTTGGATGTTTGTTTGTCCATCTTTAACGTCACAGCGAAGCAACGGATCGACGTCAATTTTTGCACAGAGAAAGTTGGAGGGCTGGGAAGTGACATAGGCTGCTTTTTACATCGAGAAAATATCTCATTCCCTTGGGGAAATTCTGATTGGAAAATGAAAAAGTACACGAACACTACATATAACAAAGCAACGTCGCCACCTAGCAACAGATCGACGTAATTTCTTGCTCAGGAATAGTTGGACGGCTGAAAGTTGATATTGGTTACTATTTATCTCGAGAAAATATCTCAAAAAAATTAACTTTCGCGAGTCGGTTTACCGTACGCGGACGTGGAGAGCAATGGTGACGGCGGATGGAAGCGTCTGGTGGAGGGGGGGTGGCTTTTAAAAAGAACCTAAACAGTAATCCCGTAGTCCATGCGAGCGGAGCCGCAGGCACAGCTAGTTTAAAAATAAAGAAACTGAAAAAATATAACTAATAGTGTTATTAAGCTTTTGTAATATTTTTTTAATCCTGCAAATTTAAAAGCAATTTTAAACTTTATTTAATTTTATAATGGCAACTACTTAACTGTTATTAAAAAAAAATCTGCTGTCATATTTTGAAATTTATTTGTTAACATGGTCACAAAATAAACATTAGCCGCAAAGAGCAACAAAACTGTTTTAATTTTATTTAAATTTGTTTCCAGAATTAATAACAATTTCGATAAAAATTTCGTACAGCTGCATTAAATGGAATGGTCGGGTACTTCTGCTTAAATTCATAAATCAATTAAATGTTCTGGTAAAATATAAAAACTTTTTTTAGAGCAAGTGAAAAATTTTAACGTTCTGGGATGATACTGTTTTTGGTTAATTTAATGAGTAACACTGAGCAACTACTAAATTATGTGTTATTTTTATATCAGTGCATAATTTAGTATGCGTATATTTTATACTAGGTTATCTTCGTTTTATTTTTCTCGGACCCCTACATTGTATATCAGTAAAGAACATGAATGCTGCATTTTTTTTAGTAGCTGTTGCACATGCATTGCGATGTTTGTAACGAATAATCTGCAAATTTAATACTACAAAATAAAAAATTTTGCTAGTGATGAGATTTAATAGCCTAGGGCATCCGTTTATAATTTACTAAATCTTTAAATCAACAGCTATTTCTTGAAGTAATTAGGCTAACTAAAGTTTCTTTTAAATTATGTATAGGATGCATTTTTTTTTTCGCTCAGAACAGAAAGAGATGTGAATTTGTAATAATACATTTAAAAAGCATATTACTTTTAGTGGAGGGAGACAATTACATTACAATTAACAGTTACCTAATAGGTATCAATGAACATCATTCGAAAAGTTCCGTAATCTGTACTTAATTCTGCAAGCAGTATTATCTCCCAATATTATATATGAAATTTCTTAGATGTATGAGAATTAAAAAAAATACTTGTTAATATAATTGTATTTGGTTTAGTTTTAATCTGTAAAATGATTTATTATATTCTAAAATACGACGTATTTGTATATATTATATTTTTTAATCCACCATACTGAAAGGAAGTAGCTCGTGTTATAATATTCTATTAATAAGGATTATCTACCGAAGCAATTAAAATAACCCAAATTTGGAGAGAAACATTTCACTTGTTTTCAAGTTTTTATGATATAATTGTATTTTCAGGTGGCGTTATATCCCAAAATGGGAAAATTTATAGTAATTTGTCGGATGATTTATTGGTAATGTTATATCAATATAAAGATCACATGTCAGGCTTTGTTCAAATCCATTGCACTCGTACAGATCCTGAGATCTGGAGTATGTATCGCCTTAAAGCATTTAACATTGAAATCGGTATTTTGTCCTGACGACGCTAATTTCAGCTTCGATCAGCGGCCTGAACAAGCAGGAAAATTGTAAGAACATTATTAATAAAAAGCTTGGGTTGTGGGAAAATTTAACTGTATCACATATATTTGCCACACGTGCTTACCCCTTACAATAGTACATTTTGCTCGAACATGCAATAATCCTCCTCCACCAAGCAAGCGACATCACAGCACAGAGTATTGTACTTGAAATTATGATCATGTGGGTATTCTTTGAATATTGCCTATCACCCAGTAATTCTCTAAGCATGCCAGGGCAGTTTTTTTCACATAACTGGCTGCTTACCAGCCCCGGAAGACAAGGTGAAAACATATTTAGCCAAATGTGGGTAAAATCATGAAATATACCATAGAGACAAAGTTTTGTTGCCCCGAGGACCGGAAAGGCAAAAAGAATAGCAATTATGCACATATACATTGGTGGAGCACGATGCCTGTTTTGGTTTTGCTGAAAAGTCAAGTTTCGCAGCACCAATAGCTACCAAATGTTACATGTTTTTCCATTTTACCGTTTATTATACTAATTAGAGCAAAAATATTGGTGTAAGAATTTGTGATTTATTTATAAAAGTATGATTGAAATGTTTGAAGTCTTATGTATATAGATGTAATAGAGCGATAGCTGCGACTGGGAATTTAGCTTAATTGGCAGCATGTAGTACTCTAAGACCGGGAAAATGTTTTTCTTGCTGCAAAAAATACGAAAAATTTCGGAATAATACAGTATTTATAGAAGCAGTGATTTCAACCAGTTTACTTAAGTTACGAAGTTTTTATAAATTATTGTTTCCCATGCAGGAATATTTATTTCAACTTGTTTAGTTTCGGTTGGACGAGTGGATTGACGAACTTATGAAATGGCCTTTGTTGGCTTAATTTCGTACCATTTAAGCTGGTTCACTGTTTGATAGCGAGTATTGTACGTACGAGGTTTATATATTTCTAACCTTGAACGATCTGTATGACTACAGTAGTTATCCAATAGCCGAGTGTGTTAACATCAAAAATTTGCAAATTTTCCTGTGGTGTTTAAAATAAAATAATGTTAATTACTTGGAAGTTCATGTAAATTGAATATTTGCCCCCGCGTTAACTATGTGCTCAAAATATTAAAACAATAACAGAAACTGAAAAATAATGCTTACCGCACACGACATGCAAAAATAAATTATAAAAATAAAACATGCACAGGATTGTTTAGTGTTCGCCGCCATCTAATAATTTGTTACTGCTGTCGTTCACGTGTGAAGTTTCTCCTAATTTTGTCGACTGCAAGCATGTTATGCAAATATTATTTTCTGTATGAAGCAGTCATTTAATACATTATTGTTTGTGATAGTTGTAACACCCAGAGAGAATAGCCCGAATGAATCTTAACTCGAAGAATGTACAGAACGGTGTACCAGCAATAAGTGATTACGATTGCAGAGAGCTGGCGTGCGTGTAGGTCCTGTAGCGTCCTCTCTTGTATGATCAGAAAGGTCAGTGTTACGCTCAGCTCAGTCAGTGGAGAGCCATCAAACGAAGTGAAATAAAGTTCCAGTATGCCTCGTCGACGTCAAAGGGTGCCACATCAGCATGTGAGTGAGTTCGAACGGGACAGAATGATCGATCTCCGGGAAACTGGTTTGTCATACCGTGACATTTCGTTTCGTATACAGGGCTAGCTGCTACGACAGTGATGCGCGTGTAGTACCAGTGGATAGAAGAGGGTCGTACGCAGCGACGAGTGGGTACTGGATCACGCAATGTGACCACATCACGGGGTGACTGTCGTCTTGTCCACGTGGCCGTAAGGGACTGTACAGCATCATCCACAGTGTTCGCTTGACACTGAAGTACTGCAGCGGGTGTGCACCTGTCTGCGTCGACGGTGCGCTGCCGTCTCCTGCGAGCTGGACTGGCGGTACGCATGCCATTGCTTTGGCTTCCATTGTTCAGAAACCACAAACGCCTCAGACTGCAACGTGCACGTGAACGCCGTCGCTGGTACGCTGAGTGTCAAAATTAAGTGTTTTCGGACGAGTCCCGTTGAGTTATGGCCGCATACGTGTCAGACTTTCGTGACCGCAATATGGCAGCGTGCATTGTGGAGCGGCATAGCGGACAAACGCCAAGTTTAATGGTTTGGAGCGCCATTGGCTACAACATGCGATCTCCACTCCTACGTATTGAGGACAATCTGAACAGCAATGGCTACATCAAGGAGGTTTTAAATCCCAAGGTACTGCCCCTCCTTCGGGCGACTCCACATGCCATATTTCAGCAGGACAATGCCCGGCCACATGTGGCGAGGAATGTGCAAACTTCCTTCAATAAACGACGGGTACCACTGCTTCTCTGGCCTGCAATTTCGCCTGACGTGTCGCCAATCAAACATGTCTGAGATATGGTTGGTTGGCGATTCTATCGTTACGGACCTCCAGCAACCACTGTTGATGCTTTGTGGACTCGCATACAAACCGAGTGGAGGGAGATTCCCCAGGAACATATCCAGGTCCTCTTCGATTCCACTCCACGACGTGTAGGGGCTCTGATTGCAGCACGTGGAGCTTCACACCATACTGAATTCTCAAGGACAGATAACTTGTACAGTTCTGTAATCCTATTCAATTGTGTATTGCTATGTACATAATCTGTGGTAAAAAGTTAATTCCAATTACACGTATCTTTCTTGGCGTTGAATTTTTCATAAACGTTAGTGTATAAATAACCATAATAACATCACCAACGAGGAATTATGTCCTTTCTATAAAACGAAATCCTCCCCTCCCCCTTTAAACTTTTAATAGTAGCAGGCTTTATCACATTTACGGCAAAATAGTTGCATACCACAAAATAATGTGCTGCATCATGAATAAAACATATATTTTAATAATCATTAAAATTATAACCATAAAATCTTTATCAGTTCACTGTTGAAATCATTAAGCCGGCCTAATTATAGTTATAAAATATAAACATTTATATCTATTTTTTTTTTGCGATCATGGTTTGGAGAGCTGAAGAAAGTTTTTTACGTAACGGTTGTAAGTTATAATATATATATATATATTTATATAACGGAAGGGTACGTAATGGATAACTGAAAGTATAACTTAAGTAATGCTTCAGAAAGAGTGTGAAGTAAGGATTATATTATAGTTAGTTGTGACTGTTGCGTAGGATCGAGCTCAGCGACTCGGTCACCAGATCACCTACAAAGGTTAAAAATATGGGTCAAAGCTTGCTCCACCGAACCATGCCAATTCCTGAGCTAACATCAAATTCACTGCTCTACGTCCCATTAGCAGCACGCCTCAAACCCACCATAGCATTGAAGGTATCCGTGTGTGCTAAATCCTCCACATTGTGCCCCTAGAACCATACGACATAGCTTCTCGAGCCTACAGCCTTAAAATATAATCTGATTAGTATGGTATGGTGTGGCCAACTGCAAGGACACCTGACCTGTGCTCCATGGAAATTAAGTGGTCCACGGTGATAGAGATGTATTAATTCTCTTCTCAAAATAAGATTTCCTTTTAGAAGCCTAACAACCAGTTCACGGGATATTTGTTGCATGTGCAAACAGTAACGCTCAGAGCTAAATACAGAAAGTCACTTTTATCTTAAACAGTAAACATGGCTCTCATGATATGCGTCATCTGTATGCAATGGGTTGGGGGTTGGCGTTAATAAATGCATATGCTGCATTGTACAAACAGTGGACACATGAAAACACTGTCGAACAAATGTCTTTTCATGGTGATAAATTACTCTGCTATGAGCTCTTCGAGCATACATAAGCCCCACTATAATAGGCCCCTTAGTGTGCCATGACCAAACAGTATTCCTGTGGGGCCCATATTTTACTGGACTTAACTGAATAAGTCCATTACTATAAAATTTCATTTTTACTCGAATGTTCTGGACAACTTACGTATTACGAGATCCCATATATATGTTGAGTGGGTAAGCCTTAAAACACTGGACTCCACTGCGTTTTGCTATGTTAGTGAGTGCCAATCCTTTGGAGGGGTTGATGACATGACTGCATTGTTTCCAAGCTAAATATGTGCGTGTATGAGAACAAATATTAATTTATAATAATCAATATCTGCATGAACTCTAGCTTCGCCATCATGGAAGAGCATAATGTTTATAGATCATATAGAGCTCCACCCATACCTACAGCTTAGTCTCCTGCAAGGAACCAAAGATTTTCTGCAGTAGGCATATGCCAGGATGGTCGATCAGAATATACATGTAACAATGCCGCGTATTATCTGCCAGAACAGTATCTGTAAGCACAGCAGTAACACAGACAGCCTATATATAGATGGGATGAGGATCACTTAGTGTTTGTACTGTAATGTTCACCATGTGATATCACTAGGATCAGCGAGAGATATAGCGTATGAAGTCCTACAATCAACATCAGACAGGCTGTCTGAAAGGATAAGTTGCAGCTGAGATTATCCAATTATGACTGCAATCAGAGTAGGACCAACCATATTAAAAATTATTCCTATCATCAACTTTATACTCAGAGTAGCATCATTTAATTCACAGTTCACAGCTACAGCATTAGCAGCAGCTGCAGAAGGTGGTGGGAAATACCTCATATGGCGACATGGCTGCAGTTGGCTCAGAACGCAGTGGACTGAAGAACGAGAAACGTTTGTCCATTTTCCATAAACTATTGGCCCATTTGCCTAGCTAAAGAGGAGCAACTGCTCATGGGGTTGAATTGCCTAAATATTGAGGAACTGCTACGTGCATCAGTCTATATGAACAGAAACATCATAATGCCACACTTGTACACTCACCAGTCAAGAATTTTATGGTGCCATGTGGGTGCCGATGAAGCCGCTGAACTAGTTTGTTCACTTCTAGTTCGCCATGAACGGGAGTGCATTTGACACACAAAGAAATTTCACAATCAGTGTCTCTGCCCTGCATATTAAAGCCTTCACAACCAAGTCATTAAGGGACTCTCTTGTTTTTCCCCGTGATCAGATTTGACAATAGAGGAAGTTCAAAAAATGTTTGAGTTTAATTCATCCACACGAGTGCCACAAAATTAAAACAATTGGGAAATGTTAGAAAAGTAAGTGGCGCATAACATAAACTTGTGTTGTAATATAACTAGATAATTAATAAACTTACAAATGGTATGCAGAAAGAAAGGGGATCGGAGCATCTGACACTACATCCCGAGTTGAAAATCTAAGTACATTGGACACACGCATACGTAAATATATACGGAGGGAATATGCAGACAGCCGCACGTTCGTTGGTTTGAACTACTTTTCAAAGAGAGTAGGCTTCAAACGTATTGAAATAGTGTCCACGCAATCTTAAAGTTGGGCGCCTTTTCTTCAACGACCGGTTTTGCACACGAAAGCGAACCCCAGAGATAACTTGAATTCATTTGTTGGAAACTATATTCTACGTATTTTTTGCACATCAACTTTACAAAGAAAATAAATATGAAAGCATACCTCAAAGCAGAATTACTTCATGCATTAATAAAATAACAATAATCAATATACAGAGTCCAAGCAATGGCAGACAAGTTTTTACTGCTACGGAACTATGCAGCACACTGCATCCCATCAAAATATTTTCTAATCTAAACAAATATTTATTTTAAGTTACTCTTAATAAAGCGAATCATTCCTCCGTGCACAAAAAAAACTTATTCAAATTTCGATAACTTTAGTTTGGGAAACGTCATTTTAGTAATGTTTTCGATGTTTCTGAAGGAAATATGCTGCAAATTCTACTCGGTAGTCAATCAGGTACTGCGAAATCGTTAAACACATGTAACTAATATAGATTGTTAATTATCAAGCGGTTACCTTTGCTTAATATAAATTACAAATTCTACAAATCACCAACAACTTTACTAGTTCTCCATTCATTTAAACGTATCTACTATTCGGCCAAATTTGAGAGACTCTTTAAGGCCCCTGGAGTCGCAAAAAACGGTAATATCTTGTTATATAATTAATGAGTCAGGACTTCATTTCAGAATCAGGTTTCAAAATACCCTTAAGTTTATTGTTTAAGTCAGACGTGTTTGACTTGTTGGAGATAATGATCTACGTAACCATTGCGCAATGGCGTGTTAAATGCCATGACCGCATACAAACACCAATAAAAATGCACTGCACGCGCTCAATTACTGCTTAAACGATGATGAAACAGTTTTATGGTATGTGGCAACCTGTTTCTCAAGGTCCCAGTTGAAGATGTCGTTATCTACTTTCTCCTTAAAAGAAAAAAGGAAGAATTTAAAACCGGTGTCAAGATGAGGACGGCCAAGATCTTTCCACAATGTGTCTTCCATCGCGCATGTAGCACGTGAACTAGTTTTCATAAGCCGAGAGCAACCGTTTGTATTTGGAGTTGTATTTTCTGTGACTTAAAAAAAAAACACTGTTTTTAATTTCGGTAATGCATTTTTTTACGATGTGTATACGCTCAAATAAAACAGGATTTGTAAAACTGACTATTGCCATTCCCTTACACTGTGAAATTTATTTAACTGTATTGTTTAAAAAAAAGCATTTAAATAAAAACAATTTTTAATTTAACATCACTTTCATAAATTAATCAATGTCGCGATTGAATGTACCGCACCGGTAGTTATATTATTTGATAGAACATAGTAAATCATATCTTAGAGTTAGTTTGGAATGTTTTTTAGTTCCTATAAAACATTTGTATTACAAGCAAAGGTTTTATTACTCTAGTTCTTACCGAAAACTTTGCTGATTACTATGCATGATGTGAAATTCGTTTCAAATATCAGCAGAAGCATTCAAAAGGGATTTATAAAATATCTGCAGCTAAAAATAATACGACACCATTTTACCGAATTGTTTACTGAAGCTTCAGGTGATACAACCATTCTGAAACACATACATTTTTTTTCTTATTTGAAACCCTAATTCACATTAGAGAGGTAGTTCGTTAGTTCTCTCCCGACTTATTATGAGTGGTTTACCTCGAAAGATTTTCTGTTCTTATTTATAGAAAATTCAGAACAGTTACTTGAAATGTAAATGCCTAATTATACATAATATACATGGTTGCATTTTATCTGGCAGCTATTACGCAGTGTTATAGACATTTATAAAATTGTCATTTCTGATGTTTCCTTCAAACCATGGTATATGCATTATACATATATTGTAATTTTTCCTTTGTTTATTGCAGCTTTTCTGGTCATTATGTTTCTTCTACAGTGCCAATACAATGTACTTCAATCTGTTCTCAGAATTCTTTCGTCAGTGAAATTTGCTAAATGTGCATAAATAAGTTAGAAAAGAATTACTGAGAAAATGGTAGCACATAGAGCAGCAGTTGCCAAGAGCAATTAATCTACAGTTAAAAGAAAAGTCAAATGTTTTCTTTTTCAGGCTATTGATTTTAAATGAACAACAGCTTAGAATTTCGCTAAATGGTTATACGGAGAAAAGGCGATATTATCATAGCTTTCAAATTATTTGTTCTGTTCCGAGGGTGAAAGAGGCAATGACTGATACATAAGTTGTCCAGATATCTCACATCAGGGATGCAGGCTTGAATATTAAAGTTCTTTGCATATACGGTTTTGCTTGGATAGAAAATGCCGCTATGAGAGTGCTAAGTGCCCTAGACTGTTAGACGTATGCGGACCACGATGATATATGAGAAACCACGGCGGCAATAATAATTACAATAACGCCTATGAAAAGGTGCACCTTAGGCTTGAGGAAACACCAACCTTGTGAAGTGCTTTCCGAATATTACTGTAGAGGGAATGTAGGGTAGAGTGCTCACACGAGCTGCGCAGTAGTCACTCTTTGTCCCAACACTGGACTGATATACCGTCAACAGCACCATAAGGAAGCGGACATTATTTGACGTTATAACACTGTTTATTTCAGAAATTGCTTTGAAATGTTTGTACGCTTCCTCTAACATAGTTTTGATGCAACTAGAACACTACCACAGTCAATAAGTTCGCGGACTGAGTGGCGCCCCGGATGTATGCAGCCCCGCACCATGGCGATATTCAATAAGTTCGTCGACTGTCACCCCGAGTGTATGCAGCCACGCAACACGGCGACGTTCTTTAGGTTCATGGGCTAATTTGCGCTGAGATTGTATGCAGACACGCGCTAAGGCGACGGTTTGTAAGTTCGCGAACTGAATAGCACCCTGACTGTATGCAGCCACGCACCACGGCGTCCACGAACTTATTGGCAGTTCTACGTACATTCAAGTTAGTTATAGTATTTCGTTCATATAAAAGGGCGGGTCTGTTAAAAATTTCATGAAAGGCATTTTTTTTTTTCACTGTTGGCAGTTGTACTGATGACGGACGAGTTAATTTTAGGGACATGCTCAGAAGACAGGTGATTCCCTCACGTAAAGCTAATGCATAGAGAAATAATTTCTTTAACATTGATTCCCCCTTTTAAACTCCGTGGCTGCATTCTTGATAGGCAGAGAGCCTTTACGCAGGGCTTTCAGAAGTGCTCAGTTAACCGTGTACAATATACAGGATGTATCTAAATTAGATAGACAAACTTCGGCTGCAGGTTTATCTAGAAAAAATAAGGAGAAAACATTTATACGACTCATGGTCTTAATGAATCCTATGGGCAGTGAACATGTTTGGAGTTGGGCCCGAAGCACTTGTTTATTACAGATATTTGGGAAAATGTTTAAGATGGAACATTGATTTTCTGGATAATGTGTAACGTAACAAAGATCTGTAAACACCAAAACACCTGTATGTCGCTGTCACCAAATTGTTCCATGGAAGAAATTATGGGCTGTACCCTCATTTCAGCTTAATCACCATGACGCTGAACTAAACTTGGGATCGGAAATATGGATTACTAACCTAAATGCCACAATTAACTTTGCAAATTTTCCAGACACTCAGTGTTCCATATCCTTTGGTTGTATTAAAAACGTACTCCAGGTCCAACTTCAAATATATGTACCACCCCCCCTCCCCCCTTCCCATAGAATTCATTTCAGACCATACGTCGTATAGGCTTTCAGAATTAAGAATGGGGTGATTTGGGCGGCTCTTAACAACGAGGTCTTGAGAGCCAATGAGGATGAAATTAGGTGAGAATTAAGCACTGCCGGAATGCAAGGGCAGAGGAAACAGGAGATCCCATAGAAACCCTGCCGACCAGCGGTCGGGTCGAGTGAACCCGGTTCGTTTGGTTGGGAGGCGAACAGTCTAACCACTCAGCCACCGTGGCCCCACTGTAATTTAGAAACAAACAGCCTGTATAGTTTCACAAATGCAGAAAAATTTTCTAATGTCGATCTTTCTACTCAAACCTCTATATTGAGTGATACAACGCAGCTTGATGAGGTAGTGTATCTGCTGTAGACAAGAGAAGCACGTGTGGATAGCCGGCGAGTTGGGCAAGCCGGCAGGCGGTTCGACTGCTTGCAAGGTCGGGCCGGTCCCTCCGAAGGCACTAGTGCGGCGCCGCGTGACCTTCACGAGCCTAGGCACGGTAAACGAGGAGAAAGGAGTGTTAAATGGGTAGACGCAGAGCGCCCGGCGAAAGCAGCGCGATGAGACGACACAAGCCACGCGTCGGGAAACCTGCACGGCGGTAGAGAGAGAGAGAGAGAGAGAGACAGAGAGAGAGTGACAAGAGGCCTGCCGGCCGTTCTGCAGCGTTCCTCAGGAGTGCCGATGTGGGTCACCTCCTTCCTTCCCGGGTGCCACCCACGTCCCACTCGTCAGTCGCCCGAACATTAAGGTTCCCGCCTACCTGGTGCTTGAACTACGTTACAGTGTGTTGCAAATCCACGTCTTCCCTGCGAAACTATTAAACGTGCGTCCAATGCGTTAATATTCGAAAATAACACACACTTCAGACTAAGGCTGTTCAGTACTTTCAAGACATCACGCACATTATAAACACCATTTCTGAGTAATCAAAAATTACCAGAAACGGGTTTTTCAAAACTTTCCATCTCAAAATATACGCGTAAGATGCATACAAAACTACTCAAGGGCCCTGCACTGAACCTTCCTACAGGCTTTCCTCCAATAAAACATTAGGATCACCGCTGAAAGTCCCATAGGTACAAGCAGTGCGACGAGAACACTGCACGTTAGTTCAGACCATTACGCTTAGCGGCGATAGCGCACTTGATAAGCGAGGCAGTATCGTCCTTATCGCTCACGCGCTTCTCGGCCTCGAACGCTTCTAGGTTACTTCTAGCCATAAGGAAGCACTGCAACGGGCCTTCTCAAGATTGCGATATGCATACGCGGGAAGCTGAATTTCTCGTTAATTAGATTTGTAATTGTAGGATGTTATCACATGCAATGCAAGCCAATATATGAAATTATAGATTTCACTTTGTACTTTTCTTCATTTTCGCAATTTTCCTCTTAAAAAATATATATTTAAAAGTGTTACAGATCCGAGTTCTTGAAGGATGGAGGTCTTGATAAAAATAAAACAGCTAAAATAAATTTCTTAATATTTTACAATGTTACAAAGATACGCACTGATATTATAGAGAACATCAAACTGCCTATCTCTACTATTTCACTTATTATCCTATCAGTGAGCGAAGAATTTAATGTCATTCTCAATTATAATTAAAGTACAAATCACTGTATTTATAGTAACTACGTTCACTCAATCCTCGCTTATTATCTACAGAAATACAGCCAAAGTCCACTGCCACTCATGCATCAAGTCCCACTTTCCCACAGTTCAGTCGGTCCGTCTCTTTCTCTTCTCCCGAGTCTCGCTGACTACACTAGCTGGTCACTGTAGTTACTCGTCACTACAACCGGAACCACACACCTGGCGCTAATTGCCGTACACACCTCCAAAATATCTACACAGGGATATAGCGCGGCTTATATAGCTGAGATGTCCTGCCCCAGTAAGTTCTTCGTACACCGAGTCGCACTGTGAGTATTTCTCTGTTAAGTTTTTTAGGCCTTTTTATTCTACACAATTCTTTACTAAATTATATTGTCCGATCTTTTACGGTTAAGACCGCGTATTGCAAGAGAGCGCGCTGGTGGCAAACTTTTTCCCGACTTGATTCACTATTATCGTTTGTAAATTTTTTCAGATCTTTTCTCGCTATATAAAGTAGCCAATATCATCTTTCAGCCCTCTTACTATTTCCGTGCAATAAATTACGTCGATCTGTTGCTCGGTTGTGACGTTGCATTGGTACTCCATTTGTGTACTTTTTCATTTTCCAATAAGAATTTTCCTGAGGAAATGAGATATTTTCTCGGGACAAAAAGTAGCCTATGTCACTTCCCGGCCCTTCAACTATCTCCGTTGCGACGTGAAAAAAGGGCAAACAAACAAACACACTTTTGCATTTATAATATTAGTTAGGATTTTTATCTTCAAACAGTAAACCAAAATAATGGCATCTAAAAGTAGTAGCAAAATTAATATTTGTAGGTGCATTATTATTTAAAACCTAAAATTAGGATAATTGGTGAATTTCATGATCTTAATTTTCATACATTTTTGTTTTAAACCAAATATTTTACGCAGTAATTTTACAAAATGTCATGATTTATAATTTTTTTAATATAAATATTTTATATAATTTATTCTCTTATACGATAATTTAGTATCATCTAATATTTATTCTATATTATCATATAATGAATAAAAAAATTCAAAATTGACTTTTAATTTTGGCCTAGCAATGTGATAAGAAAGTGGAGTATCTGTAAATGTCATGTTATGTTTTGAGTTTTGGCATATAAAAGGGCATATATTTTGAGCATTATTAAAATAAATGGAAAGAAACAAAATATGGGATTGTGTGTGTATACTGTTAACCACTTTAATGTAAAGTCCTTGGGATATAAATAGAACCTTGCTCAGAGAAATTTTCGGTGGCTTCCTGAAAGAGAATCCACTAAACTTGTTCACAAATATCTCTTATTGTACGAGCATATCTCATTTAAAACTGATAATTTGCCGCAAAATTACGGTAACAGGTGGAGTTTAAAATTGACTATTTTTATTGATCATTTGATAGGTTGCCTTATTTAGTGAATTGTGTTGGTTTTAATACGCACGTGTTCTTTCAACGGATTTAGTTTAACTTAATATAATATATGTTTATATATTGTCTAACAGAATTCAAACCCAAAACGAAGTTTTATATAAAAAAATTACTTGTGGTTTTTAATGTTTCTGAATTTCTGGATAGATACGCGAGTTGTGAGTGTTTTCTGCAAAAGTTTTAACCGTGTATTTATAGCGGCAAGGTAGTTGAACGCCCTGGAAAATGACTGATGAATTCTTAATGAATGAACAAGTAAAATTTCAAAAATAAATATCTGAGGAATAAATGAGTGTGAAATTTTTGAGTTACGAATGATAGAGTAATATGTAAGGAATGTTAAGTAGTATTTTCAGAACAAATTAGTGAAAAAATTTAATTGAATACTGTAGGAATTATGAGTCAAAAGATGAGAGAATAAGTGAATGAGAAAGGCTTGATACCTTACAGCACATAAATATTAGCGTCTCACGAAAAAAAAAATAGACGCATACGTTAATGTAGGCATATAGTCATGGGTAGACGAAACATGTTACGGTATTCTATATTAAAAACCGATAAATTTACCATAAACTAACAGGCTCAACGAAAAACTTTATGAAAATATTATGGGCGAGGGGAAAAAACTGAATTAATCTCTGAACATTAAAAAAACCGTGGAGTAAAAATTTATTTTAAGAAAATAAAAATTATTTACGCTTATAAAACTTACTTGGTACGTAAGTAATAATAAAATTTTATAAGTAAAAATTTTGCTCTGTACATCGAAGAGTCATGTACAAAATGGCCAAAGACGCTAGGCAAAAATAAATTTTTTTTTTAAATATATTTATAGCCGAGTTGGCTTTCGTATTACATTCAGTGGGTCAAGTTGTGCGGCTGGGTTTTGGTTAGTCTGTAGACTCGTGCCGTGTGTAGGTGTTAAGTTTAATTTTATAAGTAGATGCACCGCAGCGCCAGACACACATGTATAATCGGATAAAACCGGATTTTTTTTTTCAAAACGACACCGAAAACGCTTAGTATGTCGTGCGAGACGGCAAAATAATCATTTTTCGAGATGGAACCCATGTCCGGAAAAGCTGTGGTGCGTCACAAAGTTTGACAACGCCTAGGAAATTGTGATGGCCGTACGTTCCGCATCGTGTCGCGAAACCGTCACCAACCCAACAAGAGTATCGCGTAGTGAAGTAAATCACAAGAAGGGGGGCTCGAACTGTTGACCACTTACTTGATTACATAGCTCACGTCAGCGGTGCAGTGATTGGCACACGCACGTGGCCGTGCGCTCAGTAGTTCAGTCGCTGCCGGGATTCGCGCGGTGAGGTCCCTCCTCTGATCGCACAGGAGCCTCGTTCACATACCCGTCATGTGACCCCCAAAGAAAATCGCTGAGAAGTATCGGAACTGGTACTCGTCGAGGCCATGAAACTGGCCCCATGGCGTCTAAACCGTTCTTTTCCGTACATTGTAACCTTCCCCCCCCCCCTTCTAAAAAATTATCGGTTTGGCGTGCATGTGTTGTTTTTACTAACCCGATACACAGTGGTAAGTAAGCAGTAACTCGAAAGAAGCTTAATGTTAATATCATACTTGTAATCTGTGAAATTGCAACCACAAAAGAAAACTTAACATTAAAATTTCCAGCGAAATTTTGTAATCTCTATGAAAACACCGCAAAACCTACACAAAAAAAAAACAGTCCACAAATAATCTCTTTGACAACGTAATATGTGCACGGTTACATGTGCACGGTTTTCATTTCTCTTTAGTTTATTTTCTGTTAATTTTACTAATGCGTAGTTAAATGCAAATATAAAATTCCTAACATATTTTTAGTGCATCGAATATGTCGCTGCTCTTTTCGATTTCGTTTCCCCGAAAACTTGTAAGGAAAATCATGCACGTTTAATACATATAATGAATGCGACAAGAAATTAGCAATACAAATATTATGAATACCTAGAAAGGGACTGATTCCAAGATTTCCATATTTACAAGTGTTTGTAACAAGCAACCTTATAGTATATATATTGTATCAACTCACATTTTGATATAATTTTGTACATTTCATGAAAATGGCACTTTTAGAATTTCTGTTAATTTTATTACCACGCAAAGTAAAAACTAAATTGGGCTTCTCATTTTGGTTAAAATTAACCTTCTCTTTACATTGTCAGGGTTAAGGAGTTTTCGATACCAGGAATTACTTTCCACTTTACGAACTATAATTTGAGAACGAAACATTCATTTATTCAAAATGCCATTGCTCCCTCGGATCGTGAGTGATATATGTCTTACCTCACAGACAGACGTGCCAGCTTGATGTACGCTCACCCTCTCTCTCTCTATCATCCTATCTCTCTCAATCTCTCTCTGAGTCATGGAAAACTCACCTGTGTTAACTCGGTTCTCTTTGCCTCGCTGCTCTTCGTGTCGCACGCTACTTGCCCAGACAACCGAAGACAGTCTGCCATCCGTCGACTCTCTCGTGTAAACGAACACATCTTTCTAGCGTCATGCGTGGGACGCTGCTACGTTCCTCACGCATTTGCACACGGGCGAGTAAGGAAAGTTTAAAATTTATTGTAACTTTGCATAGTATAAAATATATTACGCCAGAAAGCATAAAATATAATTGCCCATACAAAATAAAATATACGGTTAAAAGGATTACGTGTCGATGTAGGAAGTAATTGTAAAAAGCAAAATAATAAAATACAATAAAATATTTATAAATTTAATCCAAATATTGATTTCAATAAGCGAAGAATTATTTACGCCATCTGTTACTTAAAAAATATGAGTGTATATTAAAGTAGTCTATAAATTATTTTAAAACTCTAATAAAAATCGCATGAAAATTTGTGAAAAAAAATTGTAATAACGAAAACAAGTATATTTAAAGAAAAATATTCTAATTGCTTTATTACTGGGGTTCTGGTGTAATTTTGTGAAAGTTGGTTTTCGGACATCGGAAATTGTAGAACGTGAATTTTAAAGCGCCAATACGACTTTATTCAAGTCTGGATTGCAATACGTATACGATCACGAATATGGCTAATTGCGCAATGGTCTTCCAATTTAAAGTTTGTAACTCTAGAACTTGCGGGAGGAAGACGTCGTAAAACACTTCCTAACTAACACGTAGGATGTCGTATTTTAGAACCTCATCACTCCGAATCGTAATAGGATCCGTTGCACGTGTTTATCAAGCCAGGCTCCCTGGAGAGTGCAATGGAAGTCGTAATTAAAGGCAAACATGGTGCTCCTCTTGTAATTGCACTTCTGCTCAGAAAAAACTTCCAGTCTGATAGCTATACTAGCTTAATCAAGGTGTTTACACTCTGGTCCTAAGTTTACGCACGATAATGCTGCGATTTTAAATGGTCATATTTCTAGCAATCTTGTGTACGTTTTAGCTACTCTGTTTCACAATTTAAATAATTTATACTACACTTACTAAAGAAAACATGTGCCGAATCTCTTTTTTTTACGTGCTACGCCCTGTAACACTAACCAGGGCGACACAAAGGAGCAAAACTAAAAGTTCAATATCAAATCTCTTAATATAAGCAATTTCATTTCAGCATAAT
The DNA here is from genome assembly GCA_002778355.1 of Clitarchus hookeri. Taxonomy (NCBI): domain Eukaryota; kingdom Metazoa; phylum Arthropoda; class Insecta; order Phasmatodea; family Phasmatidae; genus Clitarchus; species Clitarchus hookeri. The sequence continues at coordinate 149,918 of NQII01001018.1, read as the reverse complement.
ATAAGTATTTGTTGAATGAATTATTGAACACGAGTTGTTTTGTTAAAATAAAATGTTTAGCCTATAAATCACCGATGGGTGCCAATATATATGATATAATACTTATAAAACACTGTAAAGGTCACCCCTAAAAAATTTCTGATTACAACTTTTTTTTGAAAACTTTATGCTTTGACTTGTACCAAAAATATTTAAACATACGTACAACCATGTACATGTCATTAATAAAAACTAATTATATCCAGAAGAAAATTCTACAAACATTAGTCTCAACCTAAGACACTCCCAAATGTTCCGTTTTAATATCATGACCAGAAGGGTCTAATAAAGAGTTTTACTTATCTCAACATGGAGTCCAGGAGTCACTTTTCGCTGAGCCTGCAGCTTACCCTGGCTTATATAGCACCAGATTAATATCACCCCTCCACTATCAGGGGCTTAAAACGTAACATTTTAACTTCACCAGTAAGAGGGCTCAGTTATAAGAACATAGTCTATTATTCTTGTGATTATCGCCAGATGTCGCGCTGCGGTGCTTCCGTATGAGAGTGCTCTGTTACACCACACCGACACTAGCGCTTCTCCGCGGCGGATTTGGAGACTCATCCCCGCGCCGTCAGTTTTGCTCGGTGCGTGATGTGACAACCATCCTTGGCGTCTTGACCGTCGGTGCTGCCCCAACTTGACGGGCTACCATGGCTACCTTGCCCAAGGCAGCGCAGGGAAACTACGTGGTGTATTCGCGTCAAAAGTTAGGACATCTGCTTCAATGTAACTGCGTATCATTTGGCAAGGCTCTGCGAAAATACGGCCGTGGAAGGTAAGCGTTTTAGACGTGTTGCTAGGCGGGCTGGACGTAGCGGGCAGGTGGTAATTTGACGAAAATGAGACGCCCCGTCTCATACGTATGCGGTGTGTTTGTTATGAGCGTATGGGATGTTAGTAAGTGGTTTCGAAAGCTTTCATAGAAAAACCAATAACAGTTACATTTGATATCTTTTATGAAAAATTAATTTGCCAATGTGAAGATTTCGTGTTAATAGTTTCCTGACAACATAAATTTGTACATTTCATTATGATGATAAATATTACAGTATGTTAAAGTCTTAAGAGCAAAGATGTGTTTAGAGAAGTGCATATATAACATCAATATTCTAAATTGTGTTTTGCTTGAATAGTGTTAAGTGTATTTCTGATGGCAACATTTACAATACGCATGCTAGTTGTGGTAAGACTGGCCTATTAAACTTATTTCTTGACGACACAAATTCCTCAGTCTTTTGTTTTTGAAGTCAAAACGTTAAATTGCAATGGTGAGGTAGAACTGAATTCAAAATCTGATTGGACTTCCACTGTGTTTTTTCGTAGTTACTGTAGGCGATGGAAGTCCAATATAATTTTGAATTAATTTCCTCAACCCTTTTTTGTTTGTTAGTGTGAGGCAACACGTTCTTCGCTTTCAGTCGATTTTGATTTAATTACTAATATAGAGTTTAAAATATTTAATGTTCCGCTGCCAGGAAAAATTCTTTGCAAGTTACGAATTTAATTCTAATACAATATAAACTATATCGTTTTTTATTCTGCAGATGTAAAAGTTGCCGGAATAGCACTCTTCTCATTCTGTGACAATGAGCACTTATGGGTACAATATCAGAAGCACGAAAGCACATTATTAAACTGCCAACACCCAAATAGCATACAAGGGAAGAGTTGTAACTCAACAGTATAATGACAGGACCGTATCTTATTAATTTTTTCCTCGAAGTAAATTCTACATTACTGCTAACATAAGAAAACTGTAGACTCGTATACTACTAATTTTTACTTTGTTATGTTGGCAGACAAGGTACATGACTTCTCCAGCCTGTACATAATTTGTTATTTTAAACTGTGTTCAAACTTCGAATACTATACATGTTGTTTTCATAGTGCTATTGGCAGAAATATAGTCGAATGTTGGTAAGAGAGTGGCTATGCGCAGCTCGCATGCGCAATCTACCCGAAAATTCCACTTTATTCTGTCCATTACAAGCTGACAGCAGAAATAAGCATTGTCATTGACAAAACCAATGTTATTGGCTGGCGAGTCGCTTCACAGTAAGATCGCGGCACAAAATAATTCCGACCGTAATGTTTAATGTCAAACATACTGATTTCAATTACAGTAAAAGGTGCATTCTTTAATAGTTTGTATTATATTAATAATCTGTAAGCATGCAAGAGTATATGTGCATGGAGCTTGAAAATTATTTTTCTTAGTTTTTTTCCTGTTTAGGGGTAAGAAACGCTTTAAGTAACCCAGTGTTTTTGTGCAAGATGTTGGAAGCGGGGGTCGCGTTGGATTGTTACTGTCAAACGTCGAAAATCATGCCCAAAGAGGAGTGATGATTAATTCATGAAATGCTAAGTGTAAAGAATCGCCTTGACTGCTAATCCGTTACTTAAATGTACATTGGTTTTCTTATGATTAAGAAAATAATATGATGTTCCTGACCGATTTTACAGCCCAAAGACTGACACATTCTTTATAATCTCGCTCTGTAACTGAACTCCGATGAGTAAGACACTGCATATTTCTTTACCCTCATCTTTCTCGAGGCCTTGACCTTCTCTGTTTGCTATTTCTCGGTATTCTGCCGGTTCTCTCAGTAAAACCTGTCCTCTCACCAATCCGAATTATCATGACTTTAAACATTAACGCCGTGACCCGTATATCGCTTAATGGGTCATCTTAATGCTCTTATTGCCACTTACAGTCTTCCAGACGCTTTCCAGTCTTAGTGGCGAACTCTTGCCATATGTTGCGAAGAGATTTATCTTTTATCGCATTTCCTAATTATATTATTACAACTCCGTGCAGCCATTCCTTTGTGTTGGGTCGTCCACTCCACTTACATGATATAGTGACGGTTACGCCAATGCAAAGTTGTGTAGCTTAACTTTAAAATTTCCATGTCTAAGTTAAAGTTGTAAACTATGATTTTTCATGGTTATCCTTTATCATTTCTACCTTTCTACCTTTCTTTCATATAAGCCATCAGTTCAAAGGTTGTTCTGCCTTAGTCTGAGATTGTCCACATCTCTTACAAAATTATGACCCCATTTTGAATTTATTGTCTTTCAGCTTTGCTACGCTTTTCATTGCATACTTTTTCCAACATAATACCTCTCATCTGATTAAGATATTTACTGGCAAAACTCCGACCCGAGCTCTACATGACTCACTGAACACTGATGTATATGTTTTTGTTACAGTCAGCAACGCCGCCTTCTGAGCATTTAATAACTTCCTTTTATGCTACTCTTATAAGACTCTGTTGTACTATTTGACTGCACCATATGGTTTATTGGCCTCACATACCATAATAATATTCAATGTGTTGAAGCTCGGGCCCCAACTTGTGTTTCCAATACTCTTCAGTTGTAGAAACACCACAATAGAATTCCAGCCCGCATATTCTATGTACTTCACTACTCATTTTTTCATCCAGGCTGATTCCCGGGTATATAAATTACATATTGGACTGGTTTCCTGGCATATCGCACATTGGATGGTCTCTGAAGTGTGCATTGGAGTGGCATAATCTTTTTCTTTGCTATAGAAAATTTTAATTTCACCTTATTTGCCTATATATTTATTTTCTTTATAATTAGCAAAATGTTTTGCTCAAGTTGTCTTGAAGATGGTACTGATATCACGATCAGAAAACCATCTGCATATCTAAATACTGTATACCCTGGCGGGAAGTAGAGTACCAAAATTCCATCGGAAAGGATGGTCCATCGTATCGGTCCTAGAACCGATTCCTGGAGGCACCACTTCGCGAGCCTCTTTTATAGCTGTACTGACATTGATTTGCACATATTCCATCTGACGTGAAAGAAATTCAAGGACGTTTTATAAGAATTTGCAGGACGTCCTTTGATCTTCAATTGTTACACCACCTCCAGCCACCAGGCGTTATTAAAGGCACCGGCTATGTCAAAATATACACCTAATAAATAGCGTATTTTATGCACTGTATCTTACTACTCCCTCACTCTTTCCCTCTTAAGCATTTGTAGTCATCATATAACACAAACTCTGGGTTTTTTCCTTCTTATAAGCGTACTGCTTCTCATGTAATTTTTCTTTAACTTAACAGATTTCAAATTAATTTTCTGTCGATTATTTTTCCATATATTTTGCCCATGACCACAAGAAATGTCAGTGATCGGTATGACATAGGATCCTCTCGATAATTGACATTATGTTTATGTAGTATACTTACTATTCAAATCTTCTAAGTGGAATGAAACACACCAATTCTGAGACAGTTAGTTATTATTTTAGAAGAATTTCCTCAATCTATTAGTAGCTTCTTAATTTTTTTTTTCCGATCCTATATATACTTACGGCTTTTCCAATTTTTATGTTGCATACTATCATCTTCAGTTATTTCAGGTAAAACTCCTGTGCATCATCCTCTTTAAGACATGAATTCATGAACAGTCTCTGAATAGTGTGCACATCCCCTCATCAAAATGGGAGTCATCTGGCAGAAGAGTGGAGAAGGTAATTCATTGAATCATGGTCAGCGCAGCTTTGTCTATTGATTTAGATGCGGGGCGGAGGCATAGCTTTCTTCAGCTTGTTTGCTGATTGGTTGTACACTATTACAAATGGGTATTCATTTCCAACTTTAGTTAGAAATACCATCCAAGACTTTGTTTCCTTACATCTTATTTTGTTGAAGTACACTTGCTTCTGTAGCTTGTATTGTCATGGAAACATCTCCCTTTCTTCCTCCATTAATCTGTGCATAATACTTCCTTGTTTTCTTAAATATTTCCATTCCTGTTGAATTTCCATACCCGACGTAGAAAGATTGTGGAGTCCGTGTTTGGCCTTTTTAAGAGTTTCTTCACAGTTTATGACATATAAGATAATTTTAATAATCTCTCCGCTATGCAACTCCTCTCCATTTCTCCGAAGCTTCTCCAATAAATACTCTGTTGAACTTGGCGCAGTATGCATTCCTGTGAACATGCCTCACCTCTGCTTCAATATCATTCAAAAAACTCTTCCTTTATCCGTTGTGATTTCACACATTAACAGTCAATGATCGATAGTAATTTCCTGTATTACTATCTATTTTCTAACATATTCTATGGCTCTCCCATTTACCAGTGTCGTATTAATATATGTCTCGTTTTCATAAACATGCAAGACATATGTACGCAATTCTCCATGAGCATTTCTCACTTGAAGGTTGTTTGTCTGTATAAACTGACAAACATGTTCTTCAGCTTAATCTGTAATGGGATAATGCCAGAGTTCAGACCTGGAATTTAAATCCCCTTCAATCGTTAATGGTCCATTCTGCATATGATCGACTTTAATTTTCCATAATTTGAGATGTTCAGTCTCGTTAGTGAACGAGAAATAAGAGGACAAGATCGTAAACTGCAATGGTCTCTTCTCGATCCGAGCACATACATGAAGTGTATTTGAAACACTTGTCAAAATCCTCACATCCATATCCATATTTGTCGTCAATATTACCGCCTGAGGGGACATTTCATTTCTGTACACAGTGTGCATACGAGTAGATCTTGAGCAGGGCTTTCAAAAGTGTTCAGTTTACCGTGAACAGCCTATAGTCTATTCACGTTACCGTGAACAGCCTATAGTCTATTCACGGTTTATTCACACTTTTTGAATCAAACCTATGAAAAACCACTCCATGTATGACGTGTCTGGTTGTTTCACTAAATGTGTCATCCATCACAAGTCTTCTATACTTATGTCAACATAAGAGTATATTATTATTTTTTTGTTAAATTTGACTGTTACTTAAGTTTTATCTATAAATTATAATATTTCATTTATAACTAATGTGAATAAAAATGGGATAAAATATGCATGTTTGTAATAATGCCTAGTAAGAAATAGTTCTCATGCAAAGTATAATTAAACCTAGTACGGGGAATGCGGCGCACTGCCCCGCTGGTATAATTGCTTAACTTAGTTTAGCTTTGTTTGCATGAGGCGGAGGAATAGCCTGGAAGTAGAAATTTAGCAATGCCTCAGAAAAGTTGGAAGTATATTGTATTCACGGTTTCTTCACCCTTTTTGAATCAAACCCTCGAAAAATCAGCCCATGTATTACGTGTTTCGCTGTTTACTAAATATGTGACGTATCACAAGCTTTTAATATCTTTGTTAACATAAGAGTATAATTTTTATTATATTAACATTTTTATTTAATATTTTTTGTTAAAATTCGAATGTTTTATTTATAATTGATATTAATGAAAACAGTGGTAAATAGGTGTGTTGGTAATGCCTAGTAAAAATAGTTCTTATGCAAAATAGTACTATACTGTATGTGCAGGAATACGGTACGTTGTCCCTTTACTGTGATTTTCTAGACTTCATTAAGCTATGTTTGCATGAGGCGGAGGAATAGCCTAAAAGTAGAAATTTAGAAGGGTTAATGTGACTTCTACTCAAGTGGGGATGATTAATGTTAAAAGTTTGGCAACCAAAATTTTCACCACTAGGTAAGCGCTTGTGTAGTGTCACATATGTACCAGATTTTTTTTCTATTTTCAACTTAAAAAAAACAGCATAACTGCAATAATCATAAATAAAATATAAAATAACTTCGTAACCTAGTAAAATCCTTTTATTTAACCATTCAGCTAGATAAAAAAATGTAATTAAAAGTTACCATTTGGAACACTGCGTACCTAGCGGTTGGAATTATCCCATTTTCAAACTCTTTCATAATAAATCTCGTTTTTTTCTTAACCTGAGTAGAAGAAACCATAGACATAACATGAGGTAAACCGCTTATTCGTCGTCTGCGCATGCATCAACCCAACATTGACCTAACCGTAATGAACACAACTGTCAAAGTCACATGTTCAACAGCGATGAACGTGTTTATTTATATCTTAATTTTTAAATGGCAAGCACTATCAAGATAAATAAACTTATTTTACCGATTTGAATTTGATCAAACTGCATTAAAAATTGCATATTTTTTTACAAATAATTTTTCTAACCTAAAATTTAAACCATGCCGTTTACGCTAGACGTGTTGACAGAGAATCAGTTCAATGCTGGGACACGGAGATTGGTTGCGCGCTGCCAGCAAGATCGGTCTACCTCATCTTCAGTCTATGGAATAAACCTTAGCAGAACTTGAGAAAAATATGACGTAGCCGTTAATGAACTGTGGTGTTGCAGACGACGTCGGTGTGCTGGCTGCTGACTACGGCGGTCTTGGCGGCAGGCGACCGTGTGCTCATGGCGACGCTGGGGGGNCCCTTCCTCGCGCTCGGCAGGGCTCTGGCTGCCCGCGGACATAACCTCACCTTCGTCTCCGCCTTCTCCCCCGAGGCAGCGACGCCGCCCGGCCTCGAGGAGATCGCCCCGGCCCGCCTCGTCGCCTACGTTCGCAACTACACCAACTGGGACCTGCTCGGCGCGCGCATGCGTGGCCAGGAGCCCGTGCACCCCGTCGACGTGCTGCGCTACGCCATACAGGTACGCTCGCCTACGCTACCCGTGTCGTGTCAGTGAACACATTCGGGCGGCTCTTAACATCGAGGTCTTGAGAGTCGATGAGGGTGAAGAGAGGTGGATATGGAGCAGCACCGTAATGCTATGGCTGAGGGAAACGGGAGATCCCGAGGAAACCGGCTGTATATCTGGGGAGTGACCCCGCCAGGAATTGAACCAGGTTCGCCTAGGCGGTAGACGAGTAGTCTGACCACCACAACACCGCGGTCCCTGTGGATACTGTGGCAGGTGTGCGAGGTCCTGCTGTCCGACCCGGAGACGAAGGACCTGCTGGCGAGCGGGCGCTCCTACGACCTTCTGATCCTAGACGGAGCCTACCCGGAGTGCCTACTGGGGCTGGCCCACCACTACCGGGCGCCCTTCGTCTACCTCAACACGGTCGGCTTCTACACGGTCTCGCTGGGCTACGGCGGCAGCCCGGCGCCCTACTCCGTCACGCCCTTCTTCGGGCGCGCCTTCACCGACCGCATGCCGCTGGCGGAGCGCGCCGTCAACGCCGCCTACCTCGCCGCGATGCGGCTCATGCACGTCGCCATGGTGAAGGTGTTCCTGGAGGACGTGCTGCGAGCGCACCTCGGCCCGGGGCTCCCCCCGGTGTACGAGCTCGCCGCCAACGTCAGCTTCGTGCTGCAGAACGGCCACGCGACCCTCACCTACCCCCGGCCGTATCTGCCCAACGTCGCCGAGGTCGCCTGCATACACTGCCGACCTGCACGTCCGCTCGTCAAGGTACGCACCTCTCTCTCTCTCATTCTCCCTCCGCACTTGAACTTGCTCCCTCAGTTCCACTACGCAACACGTATCAGCCTCCATTTTATTGTGCCGTTAACTCATTCGGACCCATTGTACACAATTGTGTACATTCCGCACGTGTAGTTAATTTTTGATCTGTACTTCACACTGCGAAACTTAATGACCAGTGAGCTCACCTGTTAGTAAATGTAATGATTCGCAAACCGTCTTACTGGTCAAGGTCATAATTGGTTCATGTGACTGCAGCGGAACATATAGCTTACAGCTGTGACAACGAAAGAAGGGTTGTGTTGACTTAAGTACAGCACGCATAAAAAAATTTGTTTGCAACACCTGACACCGTAATTTAAAGCGGGTCTGAAACGGTCAAAGCTGTAATATTGGGTAGATATTTCACGTATAGCCTATTCGTGGTATCTTCGCACTTCTTGAATAAAACTTTTGAAAATTCACCCCAGGTATGAAGTGATTGATTGTTTCCTTAATATATCCTATAACACAAGCATTTAATACCTATTTTAACGTCAAGGTAACTTGTATGATTTATAAATTATAATATTCCATTTACAAATAATATGAATAAAATCACAGAGAAAATAGGTGTGTTTGTAATGCCCAGTACGAAGTAGTTCTTATGCAAAATATTATTAAACTGAGTGTGCACGAATGCGATGTATTGTCCCTTTGGTGTAACTGTCTAAATTTAGTCACGTGAGGTGAAGATATAACCTCAAAGTAGAACATATAGCACGGCTTCAGACTATATGGAAGTAACCATTAATGGACTATAGAAAAAAAGTGAGGTAGAGAGCGCGCCCGAAGTACTCAGTAGACACTCCGTGTTACAACATAACACTGCTTTTTGGTCGATAGGAATGTCTTAAACGACGTAGATAGGGTTTGACTTTTGGCCCTGCATGTGTAAACAAGTGCTTTGAGATGTTTGTATACTTCCTATTAGCTAATTTTTTATTCAAATCGTCTAAATTTAAATTGGCGAAAGTATTATATATATATATATATATATATATATATAAAACGGCTTGTCTTTCGAAAACTAAGATATAATTTAACATGTTCTTACCACGTGATCACGTAACTTTAACACTTATATTGGCGTGGGCTAGGTAGTCTAAATTTTGGTACATGCACAGAAGACGAAAATCTGTCCACCTCGTTTCTACTATATGGTATCGCACTCGAGCCAATATATTCTCGTTAGAAGAATATAGTAAATTTGTGGTTTCTTTCAACATTCCTGAAGACTTGATCAAGTTCTACTTTCAGGCTACTTAGTACATATCCTTCCACCGCACGTAAACAAAAGCATTCATGAGTTTAGAAAAAAACATCGTGGTAACACACCACCGTTATATGCGTGCTGGATATACAAAGGTATATATATTTATACAAAAAATGAAATATGTTGCTTAGAGTTTTAATTAAAAATCTAAATATACCAGTAAGATACATATGCTTTACCAACAACGCACCAAAATACATTTTTTTTATAATACTTGACAAAAGTTGTATTTCTTACTGCCCGTTACCAACATATGATTTTCCTCTTACTGGAACCACACATTTAGTTATATATATATATATATATATATATATATATATGTATATGTATATATATACACACATACAAATTATACACGAATTATGTGCAATTTTCATTTTACTAAAATATGAAGTATTAATAGTTGTGTTATAAGATTTATATAGGCAAAAGTGAAATATGTTCCGTCTGGGGCGATTCTTAAAATGCGTGAGAATACCATGAATAGACTCTACCACACTTGTTTGAGAAACGCATATAATGTTTGTCGATTTAAAGACCAATACTGTTTGAATAAATATGAAATGTATATAACATTAGTTACTATGAAAGTGGGAATTTTACAAATGTGTATATATAATAAAGTATAAAAATTCAGTATTTCACCCACTACACTATCTAACTGGGGGTGCGATGTATGAGTAGGGCCTAACGCCTCGTCGACAGCAGAGTCATTAAGGCTGTTCAGTAGCCAAACATGTTTGTGGATTTTGACGATATTATATATATTTTGGCGATATTTTATGGTTTCGTGGCGTGATATTGACGATGGCTTAATAAAAAACATACCAAAGTATTTTCATATTTAACATATTTTTTTAATTTAAGCAACCTAATATTTAAACTTAAAATCTTGATTCATACACATTTTAAAAGGTTTTTAAATGTTTAGTCCCCGCTGGTGTTGATTGAAGTCACAGACCTGGCAATTTGCAATTTATTTGAAATCGGACACTCGCTTCACCTGCAGTAACGGTTTACATTCTAACTATTTGGACTTTCAATTTTATCTCAAAATTTAAAATTGAAATACGACCAAACAGTATAACAAATTTCCAAGCAATATTATTATTGGCATTATAATGACACAGCATTTTTTTAAACTGTAAATGACGTATTTATTTTGTTTGATGGTGATATATATAGGAAGAAATATATATTTTTTAAATTCATATAACACTTTTCATTCGTTTTTCATAGTAATTTTCTTCCATTCTCATACCTTTTCAGATCGATATTTCTTACCACATCATGTAAAATGGTATCAGATAGTATTAGAATATATTATAAAAAAAATAGTTTGCACAAAAACAGGAACAAGGAAGATATCGGCCATGCTTATGTAGGGAATTATCCCAGCATTCGCTTAGGCCGCCGTCAAAAAACCATTGCAAATTATAATCACGATGATCGAACTGGGAATCGAAACCCACCCCTGCAGAATTCCATAATTAAAACTACATAAGTGCACTACAACGGTGTAAAACAACTGTGATGGTAGAAGGAATGATTTCATAATTAATCTTCCAATTTAAATTATTCATTTTTAGTGTGGTATGTTTAATTTATTTAAGTGTACGACTTTTGTGAAAATTGCAAAGTTAAATTATTAATTTGTATGTAACAGTGGCATGTGGTGGTATGTAGGGAAGTTCGTGAGGTATGAACGTTCTTAACTAAATAATATATTTTTTTTTTTAGTTACATAAGTTGTTTACAATACTACCAAAAATCTGTACAGGTACGTGTTTACCATTGTATTTTTTTCACTGTATTACACAATGCAATGCCAACACACACACAATCCTTCAACACACACGCTCCAATAATTACTGAACTCATGGATGAGAAATTTGTTTTTTATTTCATTACTCTAACAACCCTTGAATCTGTGAAAAAATGTAGCATAGCATGTCTAAATTATTTTCCGGGAAACAAGAGCGCAGATATTCAAATACATCCATGAAATAAGTGATAAAGTGTTCTATAGCGCAAATATCGTTTTGAAAGAACCAACCCAAAGATTAATCCGAAACTAGTTATAATTTGCAACACAAATTCATGGGATCACATTGCAAATTAAACAAGCGAAAACATGCCACAGGCACCATATACACACTAATGTACAGAAATTTGCCACCCAAAATTAATTGCAGAATTTTTCTTACATGGCGTCCTATTTACAAGACAAATAAAAACTTCCCCAAAGACATTGAGCACTAATAGTTTTAATATATCAACAATACACAGTAAAACGTGACGTCATCAATGAGATACTAACTCTTTACCATTTGCAATACCAGAAAAACCGGCATTAAATAAAGTACTTGTTTGCATGTACTGACCCACATCCAAAATAAAAAATAACTAAAATTTTTGCAGATTCATTTTTACTTTCACTATCATTAATAATTTTCTATGAAAAGAAATTTTGGCACTGCCTCAACGGAAAATGTTAACCACTGTTGACTTCAAATGATTCGGCCATTGACGAAGCCTCAGCACAATTTCACGCGCTAGAAAAGTCGAGTAGCGTAAAAGTATACATCAAACGTACCACAGTTTAACTGCAGTCGCGAAATCTCACCTGCGAAAAATTCAGGGGGGATAAAAAAAACCTTGTTGCATATCCCAAAAGTCGGGGCTATAAAATAACGGAATTTCATATGCGTGTATGCGAATTTAATTAAATACAGAGTAAAATTTATCGCTCGGAAATACACATTATGACCCCGGCTTGATTAAAAGGGGATCTCGGAAAATAACGCCCAAATAATGAATTCCATGATCGCGCCCTGCAGCACAGTACAGCAGCTTCGACGAATCACACTCTGTCCATCGCTCAAACAGTATCGCCCATTGCCGAGATTCCAAGCAAGTGACTGTACTAGTCAATGTAAGATACACATACTTTATTAACCGTAAGTGGAGAATGGGGTGAAGATGTTTGGGCGACTCTTAACAACGAGGCCTTGACAGCCAATGAGGGTGAAAAGAGGCAAATATGAAGCAAAGTCGAAACGCAAGGGTGGCGGAAGCGAGAGATCCCCGAGATAGCCCGTTGATCAGCGGCATCGTCAGTCACAATTCCCACGTGCGAAAATCCGGGAGCGACCTCGCCGGGAATCGAAACCGGTTCACCTTGGTGGGAAGCGAGTGCTCTAGCAGCTACGGCACTGCGGCCCCAAATACCGTAAGCGGAGGCCAATAAGTGACAGCGTGTGTGTCTTTGTAACACAGATATTTCCCACTCTTTTCCAAATCTCCTTATATTTAATTGTGCTTGTTTGAAATTTTGGGTGGGTAAATTGACACTACTTGTTATACATCTCATTGAGATTGGTGGAAACTCTAATGCTAATTTTAAAAAAATGCACAGTGTCACAAAATCACTCCACCCTGTGGTATTCTTATTTCTTGTTCAAAGAACCACAACATCGCTTAAATTTAAACCCTAATTAGTGTAATAAGCTAAAACACATTTTCCTGCGAAGCGAAAATCTCAAAATAAGAGTTTCCGGCCTAACTACTGAAATCAATGAAAATGTGTCATATTAACATATGGAGGCAGGTCTCTGGTTTCAGCAATCAGTATGTCCTTTTCAAACCCTTAAGTACTAACGGAACACGTGGTGTATGCTCCGCAGTAGATTATCCAGTTTCTCTTGTGCAAGTTGTCTCACTTCTCAACGACAACGTGAATGACTTAGTGTACAGATTCTGGTGGGTCAGACTGTTGGATACAGCTTTCTTTAGAAAGGCCTGTATGTTTTCAATGGGGTTAAAACAGGGAAAACACGATAGTCGGTCCATGCGACGAATTCTTCCCTCTTCTTCAAAGTACGTGTTCACAGTGCAGGAGGGCCGCGGTGGCTGAGCGGTTAGCCTACTCGCCTCCCACCATGGCGAACCGGGTTCAATCCCCGGCCTGGTCTCTCCCAGAATTTCGCATGTGGGAATCGTGCAGGTCGATGCCGGTCGGTTTTTCTCGGTGACCTCCCGTTTCCGCCACCCTTTAATTCCGGCACTGCTTCATACTCAGCTCACTTCATCCTCGTCGGCTGTCAAGACTTCGATATTAAGAGCCAACCAAATCTCTTAACTCATTCACTTATACGGTAACTCACATGAAACTTAAATTAATACAGCAGACGTATTTGACATAAGTTAACCAAAGAATTTTGAATCTATTGTACTGTAGTAGTTAGTTTATGAGCTGGATTGCTAATGACGATTTTCAGAAGATTTCAATTGGACTGGAGCTGTGCACTATGTCTGAGGGCCTGGCCAGACGGGCCCCCTTCAAGGTGGGAAGAAGTGTACAGTACGGTTGTTCGTGCATCCATGTTTGTGTATCTAGGACCTGGAGGGCCTGGCCAGACGGGCGCCCTTCAAGGTGGGAAGAAGTGTACAGTACGGTTATTCATGCATGCATGTGTGTGTATCCAGGACCTGGAGGAATTCGTGTCGGGCGAGGCGGGCTTCATCTACGTGAGCATGGGGTCGTCGGTGCGTGCGGCCAACATGCCGGAGTCGCTGCGGCTGCTGTTTGTGGGCGTGTTCGCGCGGCTGCCCTACCGCGTGCTGTGGAAGTGGGAGGGCTGCGCCATGGCGGACCTGCCGCCCAACGTGCGGCTGCAGCGCTGGCTCCCGCAGCAGGACATCCTAGGTCAGCACAGCCAGCGTGTAGTTCGTTAAGGTTTTCACTTCTACTCACGTTGGGAAGCTCCATGCTTTAAGCTTGCCGTCCAGAAATTTTCGCCGCCTAGGGTGCGTTGGCATCACGCGCGTAACGCATTTTTCCGTCTCGTATGTTAGCAAATGGTAAAATTGCAATTTGTGTAAAACATATATAGTCGGGAAAAATCTCACTTCTTGCGTTGTGTTAGAACCGACGTAAAGAATAAACTTCTATCATCGTACTAGAGCGGAAATATAAAGAAATATGTCCACACCTCGTTATATTCTGTCGGGAAACTGTATTTTGCAAAATGTAAACTTACACAATTACTGTATTTAAATATGAAACTGAATCTAAATAAAAATGGCAATGGTTCATTACACTTAGGGCTTTCCTCTGTGGTTTCCTCAAGGGAAAAGAGAAAAGTACAAAGTTTCTTTTGATTAAAACTATATTTGTTTCGCACTAAAATTCGTATAGTCTTTCCATCGAAATAACTATACGCATGAACACTCAATGCCTGACATAGTTGTATTGTTACTGTTTGCTCTTTTAAACACCATTGGAAGACTTGAATAATAATTAAGAAATAAAGTTAATATAGAATTTCTCAATTATCCACCACCTTGAACGTATTTGGAACATCAGAGCACCTTGCGGTGGAAAATTTCCCTATGCCAACCTCTTCCATAAGGAATCGCGTTTTGTTCCAAACCTGAGCAGAATAAACTTTATCATCACCTCAGAACACTCACGGAAATTCCATTCGTGGTAACTTCCAACTCACCTGAACCCCGGCTAAAGTTCTACTTCTAGAATATTCCTCCACCTCATGCAAACAAAGCTTATCCAAGCCAAAAAATATTACACCAGAGGGAAAACGCACTGTACAGTGCGCACCCAGTTAAATATTATTTTGCATAAAAACCTTTCCTCACAAGGCATTACAAACACACATATTTTCTCTCTGTTTTATTCATATTGAATACAAATGAAATATTTTAACTTATATGTAACATTTACGTAAAAGTTTAATTTACCCAAAAATAAAGTNCATATTGAATACAAATGAAATATTTTAACTTATATGTAACATTTACGTAAAAGTTTAATTTACCCAAAAATAAAGTCCTGTTATGATACCACAAGTGTAAAACGCCCGTGATGCATGACATATGTAGGATACCATCAAACTCGTTATACATGAAGCGTTTTTTTCTTCTTCAAATTTTCGATTCAATAAATGTGAAGAAACTGTGAATTACTTTATAAGGTTGAGGTATCTTTGGTAATGTTAATAACTTGTTTAGAGTCATTCCTCAAAGAAGACCATGTAATATTCATTTGGAAAAATAAATTNCATATTGAATACAAATGAAATATTTTAACTTATATGTAACATTTACGTAAAAGTTTAATTTACCCAAAAATAAAGTTCTGTTATGATACCACAAGTGTGAAACGCCCGTGATGCATGACATATGTATGAAACCATCAAACTCGTTATACATGAAGCGTTTTTTTCTTCTTCAAATTTTTTATTTAATAAATGTGAAGAAACTGTGAATTATTTTATAAGGTTGAGGTATTTTTGGTAATGTTAATAACTTGTTTAGAGTCATTCCTCAAAGAAGACCATGTAATATTCATTTGGAAAAATAAATTGGTACCCACTGGAATGGTCCTTGAAGGTGTAGGCGAGGCATGAAGGATTCGCCTCTCGGGTTGGTCCGGGGGCACCCACTTCGGGAAATTTCGGAGCGGATAGTGGGTTAAGCGAAGGTCGCGTGGTAGACAAATTGGACATGTGATCGGAGGACAGAGTACAGGCCTTCGAAAGGCCTGCACTTATTATTTTGATTGCCTTGTTGTCAGTGATGAACACTCGCCGGAACTTTGAGTAGTCAATTAGCTTTCGAAAGGCATTTACTAATTTAATTTTCACGTTTTGCGAGTGCCGTACATTCTCCATGGGACCTATGCTCGAAAATACAGTTCGAGCGCTCGAATTCGAACAAATTCGAATGGTAATTTTTGCATACGAATTCTGTTTTTTTCCGGGAACCTGTATGCTGCACTTGCAAGATCTCGCATACAAAATGAGCGTTCGAGATGAGAAGCCTTGGCCGTTAATGGTGTTGGACCCCAAAAAATTAATAATTTTCTTTTTGTATAAAATATTGTTCAAGTTGTACACATAATATGTGATGACATTTTACTAGAATAAAACAATTCTCACTCTATATTTTTGAATAGTTTGGTGTCAAATTAAATTTTTTTTCTGATTTTCTGCAGTTATAATAACAAATACTATCAAGGTTGCACAAATGAAAAAAATTATGAAGTAAACAAATGCCATAAGCTACCGCGTGAAAAATTTTGAATTACCAAAGAGCAGTTCATACATTTAAAGAAAGGTAAAAATATGTGAAATTGAACTTCTCTAATAAGTGAAAATAGTTCCACTTGAAATCGGTGGAAAACAACTGGTTTCTTCAGTGAAAAAATTGCATGCAGCGAATAAAATATTATTATTATTGAATTAAGGTTAATCATTACGAGAAGTAAACATATTTCTGATGGTCACTGTTTATATTTTGCAATGAAATTTAAAAAAAAGTTACCATAATAATCGAGCTATCAAGTCTCCGGCATGAAACAATATTGTGTGCTGCAAATCATCAGTAGTGCAATTAAAACCTTTCTGGAAACATGGCTCAGAAACAGATTTCGCCTTTGGTTGTACGAATAAATTTCGCCTATTGTTGTGCAAACAGATTTGGCCTATAGCTGTACGGGGAACAAAGACTAGAAAAATAGAAGTGTATTGAAGTGAGCCCACCAAGTCAACTTTGACTGTAAGTGTAAAAATATATGTAGTAAATTTTCTTTATGCATTTCCTTTCTTTTCGTCTTCAGTTTAATTGGCAACATAAAGATACTTAAGAACAGAGAATTTGTACGAATGCACTCACTTCACCACATTTAACAGAATTTAAACCTTCAACCGAGCGCTGTGACGAAAACGTGAAAACTAAATAAAATATGTAAAAAAAAAACCTTTATATTTATGTTGCCTCAAAAAATGGTAGGCCTATTATAAAAAAACCAAACTAACATTTAAAATATATACTATATGCATTTTATTAGTTTATGCATTTTTATTTCATTTGATACACATTGTTTAACTGATCCATCAGTCAAAAAACAAATCACTTGAAAAAAGCGAATAAAATGGTTAATTAATCAGTGGAAAATGCCACTATAAATAAGTGAAGATAAATTTGCATGTTTCACTCATTCACCAGTTAAACTGACTGAAGTGACTGCTGAATAAGTCAGATGCTGTTAACTCATTTAAACAGTGAAATTCTCACTGATTCAGATTTAAATAGTACGATTCTTAAAACTGACAATTTAGAAGCGCTGCTGCCATGTGGGTGACGAGGTCATGCTAGCCTAAAATGAAAACCACTAGACCGATTTTGATCAAACAAAAACTAAATTTTATCAACCGTCGTATGCAATCTGTATGTTACAATTTTCTATTCTGCCGTATCATTTACGAAAAAACCTCCAAATCATCGCCAAGTTAAAATTTCAGCTTTTGGCATGAATAAAAAACAAGAACTGGTCCAGCAGTAACTACAGTGGTTTGTGCCTATGTATCTTCATGTACAGATAAGTCCTTCCAGCACACAATGTCTCCAGCATCAATATTGTCAAGATACTTTGTAGAAGCTTCAGGATAATTTTGT
The DNA here is from genome assembly GCA_002778355.1 of Clitarchus hookeri. Lineage (NCBI taxonomy): Eukaryota > Metazoa > Arthropoda > Insecta > Phasmatodea > Phasmatidae > Clitarchus > Clitarchus hookeri. The sequence goes on along the minus strand of NQII01001018.1, from coordinate 131,808 downwards.
AAACGATGGAAAAAATTCATTTAAATCAGTTCAGTGGCAGAAACTTGTGTTTAATAANAGCTTCAGGATAATTTTGTAAACGATGGAAAAAATTCATTTAAATCAGTTCAGTGGCAGAAACTTGTGTTTAATAACACATAAATTTGCATAATACAAATCAACTTTACTGGCTTCCACCATCCTTATCCTCAATTTCCGGCCACACGTTTACTGGGGCAAAAATGATTTATCTGAGCTACATGGGCCGCTTCTTGTCGGTGAAATACAATTCTTCTTACATCCCGCAGAAGGACGCAAACTAGTACAAATATTCGTCACGTTTCCGATGCTGTTTGCCGGAAAACAAATTTACCACTGGAATACGTTAGGGAGGATGTCCAACGTCCCTCGCTCCTTTAGAATTATAATTAGCATTTTATTACTTTTACTTCTTTACGTCTCTCTAACAACGGCGTCACGAACCAACTTTATACCTANATTATAATTAGCATTTTATTACTTTTACTTCTTTACGTCTCTCTAACAACGGCGTCACGAACCAACTTTATACCTAGACAAGGAACTAGCTCCAAAAAGGCTTAGAATTTCTTCACCACAATTATCCTTTCTATTTTACGCAAAATAAGACCACTTATAATCAATGAAAATCAAAATACTCCCAATTCTTATATAATAAATACAATACATAGTATATAATTTACACTAATTAATTACAGCACAATACACCCTCATTATAAGAGACTAACTGGGCCTGAAGGCTGTTCGTTTTAATGAGGTCGGGTTTGTAAGCCTTGATTTGTTTGTAAGCCTTGAATGGTTTTAGGGGCTTGCGATGGTGTAGGCGATGGTGTAGTTATTAGACTACTCTCCTCCCACCTAGGTTAACCGGGTTCGATTCCTTGCGGGATCGCTCCCGGATTTTCGCATGTGGGAATGCCGCTGGTTGGCGGATTTTCTCGGGGATGTCCCGTTTCCCCCGTTATTGTATTCCAGCGCTGCTCCATACTCACTCGTCGTTTCTCAAGATATCGATGTTGAGAGCTGCCCAAATGAATCAATGAAAAAATGGAAATATATATATATAAACTTGTTTATTCTACATAACAAAAACATATACAGTACTACAAAAGCAAGTTTATACAGATTACAAATTAAAAATACTGCATGCATGGCGAATAACTTACAGATACTGATCGAAATAGAATTAGATGCATTGTACCTGACGTCATAATTGGTCGAATTCCACACAATTTCGCTCGGCTGTCGGGCGGCGTGAGTCAAATGCCGCAACGACCTTGACACAACCACGCACCCATTATAAGAGACATAAGCTTTAGTAAGGCACGTTAAAATTGGTATTTACCGTATCAATAAGTGAATTATACGTTATAAACGACGTACGTTTTAATAGGGTCCGTTAAAAAGGAGGGTTACTATATCAATAAGTAAAATCCAATAAAAGTTTAATATCAAATGGTAAAATTGAAATATTATTAAATGCCAGTTTTCTGGATTGATCGGTTACTGCGGGTCTAACCTCGAAAGCACATCGGATCCATAAAATACTGCGCATTACCGCAACATCGCCAATACAGCTACGAAAGTCACATGGTCAATGACGATGAACAAGTTTGTAAACGTTTCAGTTTTCAACAATAAAATACTTTGATTAACTTCAATGTATTTTATTTTCATTTAAAGCTTGGTCAGGTGAGGTTTACAAATAATGTTCCAGGGTACGCAATTACATAATCAGTTTTCTTACCTCAATTCCCATTCACGTTGTTTTTTATGATGATGTTTGGCCATTAAAAATTACAACGATTGAAAACGGAGAGCGGTTCTGCGCATCTCATATACACACTCAACCTCCTTTCCTTTCCACGCGCAGACCTTTATTTCAAACAACTGACTACTCAAAGTAATAAGCCATTCACTTTGGTAGAAGTACACGTTGTTACCTGTTTTCAGGCAGAATCTGGCTTCCGATAACTAAGCCGGTTGCTATACCCGAGGGACGTACTTGTAATTTCGCCCTGCCTGGATAATGGATAAGTTATACGGTGAGGCGAGGTGCGAATTGAGAGGCAATGGAATTATATTGGTAAGGGGAACGGGACGGTCCTGGGATAATCCAACGTCAATAGGAAACGCCCACAAAGTTTCTTATATGAGAACATTTATTGCTGAGATCCTTTGAGGATAGAACACTAATTCATTTGCTAAGTACAGTTTACACATTTAGTAGACAAGAGTTGGAACGTCCGGAGTTCATTAAACACAACCTTGATTGTAAATATTTATAAAATCTCTGTGGTAATAAAGAAGACCTTTTCTTTATTTTTGCAGCAGAAATTACTTTTCCTTAAAGTTGGACAAACTTGTTGAAATAGCTAGTTTGCAACTAACATTATGATGAATCATTGTTTCGTCTGGTAAACATTTATATTTATTTCATATATTACTTGCAGAAATACCTTATATATATGTGTATATGTATAGAGACACACTACAAGAGTTTAGGATGAGCTTCGTTATTTTAATTTGTAGGGTTTTTCTAAATTGTTGACCCAAATAATATTGAAACATCGGTCATGAATGCTACAGTTATACAACAAAAAAAAACTCATAAATTTTCACGTGTAGGTACCAGAAGATAGCAGCACTACTCTCGTCCTTTCTTCTTCTTCAAATGTTGCTGTTATCGTAATACTTAACCACTTGTTCAGTGTTGTCTGTGCTTCCACTAAAGCGAGGTGTAACATGCAACAACAAAACTACATCACAAAATTTGTCAATATTAGGTTGTGGTGCACATTGAGAAGTACATTTTTGTTTCTTTTTACGGTTAACTTTAACACCAAGTTGGAACGTTCCATATGGCTAATCACACTTAAAATTTAAAAAATCACCTATTGCTTCAAAATGTTAACTGACGCAGTTNGGAACGTTCCATATGGCTAATCACACTTAAAATTTAAAAAATCACCTATTGCTTCAAAATGTTAACTGACGCAGTTTAAGCCTTTCACCGTCCGTTATAGCCAGCCATGCTCTAGACTATACGGCTTATGGCTTCCGCCTACGTGGTGCTTGAACAGTGTTGTAGATTGTTTGAAATACTTTTTTTTCAACTAAACTATTAAACGCATGTCCAACGTGCTGATCTACGAAAAGAACATACACTTCAGAAGGTTACTGTGTGCTTTCAAGACGCCATGCTCGTTAGAGACGCCATTTCAGAGTACTCCAAAATGGCTAATGATGGCTTTTTGTGTTGTGTGCAAACGTAAATTACGTTAGTTTCACCGGAAACTGTTGGTGGGAAAATAAGCCAGCATTGCAAGAGCCATTCAATTTGGGTTCAAGTAAACATAAAATTACACAGACATACAAAACAACGTGTATAGTTGAATTTTGCACAATATTTTAATAAAAAAAATAACGGGTAAATTTACTGTATTTAAACAGATTTAATTTACTTGATATTTACTGGCGTGCGTGGTTTTATATTTAGTTTTAGTGAAGTATGGCTTTGAAGATATTTAAAGTTTGCAAGAAAAGTTTTAGTTTCGTCGAAGGCGGTTCAGTGGTTTATATTTATGCTAACATATGCTCACTCTGTGGTATAATGGCCAAAAAAAAAAACCAAGACCGCAGCGCCAGCGTGTAATAAAATTACTCTACACATGACGGAGAAAACCTCTTACACTCAGAGGTTTTTACATGAGAAATCTTGATCAAGGNGCAAAAAAAAAAAACCAAGACCGCAGCGCCAGCGTGTAATAAAATTACTCTACACATGACGGAGAAAACCTCTTACACTCAGAGGTTTTTACATGAGAAATCTTGATCAAGGTCGTCTGTAACCCTGACTTGCACCGTGCCAAGAAAATGTTTTTTCTTGCCTGTTTTAAGTTCTCAATTTCTCACGACTGCCAGAGAAAACTTTTGTTGTTGTGACAATTCTGGTGTTCATAAAAAAAACATCAGTGCGTGTACTTATGTACGCGCGTTAGAAGTTATACTTCTTTGGCGTGACTAAAACAAAATTTTATTACGTATGAAAATAATTTATTTAAGTAGGAAAACGATAAAATGACTGAAGAAAGACATTAAATACAATTAATAAAGGTTTGGTTAAAGAATATAATTAAATACTTACAAAAATTAACCTCAAATACTTAAAAACACTTTCAAAATTTTATTGTACCATTTTTATCACTAAAATTTCTTCACGGCACAATGTAAGTAAAATTAATTAAAAATATATATATTCACAATGAATTACTAATATAAATGAAATGTTTTTCAATTTGTTTATTACATGAACTGGTTTTCTGTCGGTTTTAAATATAACCACGTGCTATGTTGTGTACCTTGTGTTTGTTTATAGCTAGACGATATGCGCATGCGCGTTGGGTCATACCCCTATCACGTTCACTGTCGTGCGCGCGCAACTATACGTGCATGCGCGTTGGGTCACACCCTNTGCTATGTTGTGTATCTTGCGTTTGTATATATCTAGACGATACGCGCATGCGTGTTGGGTCACACCCTTACCACGTTCACTGTCGAATTTCGTTACACTGTGCTCGCGCAACTTCCGTTGCACACTAAACTTTTACCCTCAACGCGCCAAAAGAAGCATACCTTCAAAAATACTGCAGCCCAGCGATAAAAGTAAACGAATTTCATTCTTTACATCGAACACTGGACAGCTCGCCGAGTCTGGCGAGACAAGTGATGGTGCTGCGCTCTCGCGGTCTGGCGTGAGGACACCTGTGTAAATACCGCGCTACCATGTAAACAAATTTCACGCCGCGTTGCGTTTTACGAAGCAGAAAACGCAAGAATTAAAAGAGTGCCAAGCATGTTTCAAAGATAAAAGTGACAGGCGGAAAATGTGCAATTTATAACTTTTAACAAAACGGTTTAAAATCTTTTCGATGTCATATATTATAGATCTCAAAAGGACATAGACAAGTAAGCAAACGCTGTATTCCATTAACGTAAGTATAAATGGAAATTTGTAAAATTTTTTCGTTTATAATTTCTAACAATATTTTCAGAAATGTCAACTACACGACTTGGACAAGCTGTTAAAAAAAAAAAATTGTGATGTCTATATAAACATGATTTACAGTGTATGCTCGGGCCATTTTCCTACTGATTCCGTCGGGAGTCCCAATTCGCTGAGTCAAGGGCATGACTTAATTACTATAGTAGTAATACATTAATATTTAACAAGCACACTGTAATTGGTATAAAAACAACACCAGGGGCATATAACAAAAGTCCTACTAGTACCTACTTCAATTGTTTAAAACCACTCGGGTAACACATCGTCGAAGTTCCATATTTGGCTAAACTAATAGTAAACTACGTTTATTAGGTCACTTGCATGAAATACCTTTTTTTAGGATATATATAAATTATACACCATGAAAACTTTTTTACTAGTTTTCCAATGAAAGTACATTCCCATTGTATAAATAATCCTGTTATTTGCAGGATAAAAACATATGACTGTGTGTAAAAATCCTTCGTGCTTATTATTATGTACAGATTTTGACTTAAATATTATAAAGGACATTTGAATAATATGTTGCGCGGTTTTTAAAACGAATATTAGAATAAGAACTAAAATGACACGCTTAGTTTACAAACCCAAATATGTGAAAATATGTGATGGATGGTTAAAAAAAATTTTGCTTAACAATTAATAAAATTTCATGACAAAACGTACAAATTATGAACGTGAATGCTATGAAAAAATATGCAAAAAATGAAGTACATGTAAAATTAAAATACAAACTTATTGACGAATGGCAGTTATGTACATATACAATGTTTTAAGAACATAGATGGAGTACAAGTTGTCGGTAACGAATATTTATGATCTCGTGAATTTGTGTGTCAGGGTTCGTCTGTTTTGAAAATATACACATATAAAATATTTAGTTAAAATCTACGTTGCAGTTTAATAAAAATTATGTAAATTGTTAATAAACGGCTGTTACTTATAATGCTTATTATATTTAATTTTATTGTTGGGTATTTTCCGCCTCAATAAAACACATTTAATGCAGACTACATATTGCCTAAAACTGTTTTTTAAAATCCGGCGTGTTTCTATTTCAATATTAATCAGTTTTGAATCTAACATAATTATAAATTAAATATTAAAATATGCAGTGTAAGTCTGACTCTATGTTCCGTTTTATAAGAACTCCTGTGAATTGTTAATATGATGCAAAGACTTATGGCCCTTTCACACGATCAAACTTTTCTTCAGTATTTAATGAATTCAATTCATTAAAATATATATGACGTCATACGAACGACATGATCGCGGTCTTTTTCTCTTTCATTTTCTTTAATGTANGTCGTCTGTAACCCTGACTTGCACCGTGCCAAGAAAATGTTTTTTCTTGCCTGTTTTAAGTTCTCAATTTCTCACGGCTGCCAGAGAAAACTTTTGTTGTTGTGACAATTCTGGTGTTCATAAAAAAAAAACATCAGTGCGTGTACTTATGTACGCGCGTTAGAAGTTATACTTCTTTGGCGTGACTAAAACAAAATTTTATTACGTATGAAAATAATTTATTTAAGTAGGAAAACGATAAAATGACTGAAGAAAGACATTAAATACAATTAATAAAGGTTTGGTTAAAGAAAATAATTAAATACTTTCAAAAACTAACCTCAAATACTTAAAAACACCTTCAAAATTTTATTGTACCATTTTTATCACTAAAATTTCTTCATGGCACAATGTAAGTAAAATTAATTAAAAATATATATATATATATATATATTCACAATGAATTACTGATATAAATGAAATGTTTTTCAATTTGTTTATTACATGGACTGGTTTTCTGTCGGTTTTAAATATAACCACGTGCTATGTTGTGTACCTTGTGTTTGTTTATAGCTAGACGATATGCGCATGCGCGTTGGGTCATACCCCTATCACGTTCACAGTCGTGCGCGCGCAACTATACGTGCATGCGCGTTGGGTCACACCTTACCACGTTCACTGTCGAATTTCGTTACACTGTGCTCGCACAACTTCCGTTGCACACTAAACTTTTACCCTCAACGCGCCAAAAGAAGCCTAACTTCAAAAATACTGCAGCCCAGCTATAAAAGTAAACGAATTTCATTCTTTACATCGAACACTGGACAGCTCACCGAGTCTGGCGAGACAAGTGATGGTGCTGCGCTCTCGCGGTCTGGCGTGAGGACACCTGTGTAAATACCGCGCTACCATGTAAACAAATTTCACGCCGCGTTGCGTTTTACGAAGCAGAAAACGCAAGAATTAAAAGAGTGCCAAGCATGTTTCAAAGATAAAAGTGACAGGCGGAAAATGTGCAATTTATAACTTTTAACAACACGGTTTAAAATCTTTTCGTAGTCATATATTATAGATCTCAAAAGGACATAGACAAGTAAGCAAACGCTGTATTCCATTAACGTAAGTATAAATGGAAATTTGTAAAATTTTTTCGTTTATAATTTCTAACAATATTTTCAGAAATGTCAACTACACGACTTGGACAAGCTGTTAAAAAAAAAAAATTGTGATGTCTATATAAACATGATTTACAGTGTATGCTCGGGCCATTTTCCTACTGATTCCGTCGGGAGTCCCAATTCGCTGAGTCAAGGGCATGACTTAATTACTATAGTAGTAATACATTAATGTTTAACAAGCACACACTAATTGGTATAAAAACAACACCAGGGGCATATAACATAAGTCCTACTAGTACCTACTTCAATTGTTTAAAACCACTCGGGTAACACATCGTCGAAGTTCCATATTTGGCTAAACTAATAGTAAACTACGTTTATTAGTTTACCTGCATGAAATACTTTTTTTAAGATATATATATATATAAATTATACACCATGAAAACTTACTTACTAGTTTTCCAATGAAAGTACATTCACATTATATAAATAATCCTATTATTTGCAGGATAAAAATATATGACTCTGTGTAAAAATACTTCATGCTTATTACTATGTACATATTTTGACTTAAATAGTATAAGAGATATTTGTATAATATGTTGCGCAATTTTTTAAACGAATATTACAATAAGGTCTAAAATGACACGCTTAGTTTATAAACCCAACAATGTGAAAATGTGCGATGGATGCTTAAAAAAAACAATTGCTTAACAATTACTAAAATTTCATGACAAAACGTACAAATTATAATCGTGAATGCTATGAAAAAATATGCAAAAAATGAGGCACATGTAAAATAAAAATACAAACTTATTGACGAATGGCAGTTATGTACATATACAATGTTTTAAGAACATAGATGGAGTACGAGATGTCTGTAACGAGTATTTATGATCGCGTTAATTTGTGTGTCAGGGTTCGTCTGTTTTGAAAATATTCACATCTAAAGTATTTAGTTAAAATCTACGTTGCAGTTTAATAAAAAATATGTTAATTGTTAACAAAGGCCTAAAACACATTTAATGCAGACTACATATTGCCTAAAACGGTTTTTTAAAATCCGGCGTGTTTATATTTCAATATTAATAATTTTTGAATCTAACATAATTATAAATTAAATATTAAAATATGCAGTGTAAGTCTGACTGTATGTTCCGTTTTATAAGAACTTCTGTGAATTGTTAATATGACGCAAAGACTTATGGCCCTTTCACACGATCAAACTTTTCTTCAGTATTTAATGAATTTAATTCATTAAAATATATATGACGTCATACGAACGACATGATCGCGGTCTTTTTCTCTTTCATTTTCTTTAATGTATCGTTTTCCTTCAAGATTTTCGTTTTTAACATGTTCCATATTTTCTTCGATCTTAAATTTCAATCGCCGATCACAGCTTGTTTGACAAGATTAATTGAAGTAAACTTATAATAATAGAGTTGTGTGCACACATTTTAAAGTTGTAACAAAATAAGGACGCGGATTTTCTAAAAAGAAAATATAAATAATAAGAAGAAATTTTGTTGTGGTTAAACCAATTATTTTCTTCTCGTGCTGGAGTCGCAGATACTTTTTTAATTTACTTACATTTTTTCACTTGTTTCGTTACGAAGATTGGAATAAATTTTCATGCGGTGACTTGAAAGCTTACTGGAAGCAATTCGTTGAAATGCAAATAAAATTGTTATTTAGTCCAGTAAATTTAATTCAAGTAATCTAATATTCAATAAATATTTGATCGTGTGAAATGGCCTTTAGAATTATATATATTTAGTTTTACTTTCAGGATTCTTCTTTCATGATTATATCTCTTTTTAGTATTAACCCTAAAATTACTAGACTTTATATAGTCATGTTTCGAGTAACAGTTAATATAGGTGTATTTTTGATGTTCAGTATACACAACATTAATCTCAATTTTATTAAAAAAAAAACTTATTTCTTGGTATTAACTAATATTTGTAAATAATGTACAATCTGTATTACGTCCTGAAGAAACTGCACAATATCAGCAGTTCGTATGTAGGCGCATAATTTCAGTTACATAAAATACACGACTTTTAAGACACATTTTTTGACGTGTGTACATGCTTTTGCTATAGCAGTTGCAGGCCTTCATCACACCTCGCCGCTAGATGACACCACTGTCGCTTGTTGCGTGCTTGCCTGTGTTATTGGTAAAGAGCTGTCCAGTATTCTCTCCTTTATCGTCGAACCTGCCACCAAATTAATGCGAGAATTTCTATTATTTAATTATAGTTTTCGCAATCACGTTACGATTAATTGCAACATGTAGGCCTTGTTTGAGGTACGAATGTTAAATAACTAGTTCATAGGGGCTGCCTGTAAAAAAAAAAAGATTTTGCACAGTTGGTTTTGCATCTGTCGTAGCTTTGTGGACAAACTTTTAAAAAATCTCTACCAGTAATTCCACGTATTCAAACGTTGACACTCAGTAGAGTACTTAAAGCAGTGTTGCCATCGAATTAAAAAAAGTTAATTTACATTTTAACTATACTCTTAAGATGAAGCACAACGATTTTCTTCTGCTATGGATGTCTTCAACATCGCCGCAAGAACTATCGGAATCATGTGGTTGAACAGTAACTTGGAAGTCTGTTCACATTTTTATCTTTTTCAGAAGAAAATGTTTTTACAAAAGAAAATATGTGGCATTACATGAATATACTTGTTGTATTTAATTTTCCTTGGAATTAGTATAATTGCAGCAAAACGCAAGTATTTATATACGAAGTGTTTCAACATGGAATACAGTTCACGTTGTTTGATAGATCTATCAAATCACATAGTCTACTATGGGAACACGAATAATGGTAATTGGGCATCAAGCATGGTCAGTACACTCCACATTTTCTATAAAATTTAAATTAAATAGATGGTAATGTTTAAATAAGTTATTATTCAATTGTGTCCTTTTGTTATATATTGGTTAATGTTATAGTTAATATAAAGGGAGCATGTTTATCTCCCGAATAATTTCATATCATCTCTTCGTCGACGAATTACTGTTGGTCACTTTGAAAGTTGTAATGGTGAATAACACTTTAGAGATAACTCGAAAGTTATTGTCTCGATGCCTTGGAGCTAGATTATTGGCTGATATAACGGCGTTCTGTACTAGCTTCTTCTTGTCTGTAGCACAATTGTGAGACAGACAATTTACTTAACGCCAGCAACAGTTTCTTGCCTCCCCCCTCCGTTCAAGCATAGGTGTACACAGAGTGTATGAATAAAACACCAAAAAATCCAAGTGTACAATACATGACAACCAATTGAACATTTTACGACAAAGATGCCATGTCCATAAATGCGTGGTATGCTTCTCTATTTGGTGACGAAGTTGAGAACAAATTATTTGTGGGTTCCGAAATATGTCCAGCAAATCAAGAAAAATAGTTTCGCGTCTTGACTTTCAACTATGAGAGTAAAGTTTAAATGAAGGGCAAATCAAGTTTCTGTTTTCCTGCTTTATACAAATTATAGCATGGATATCGTATTAGTGACATATTTATGCCCCAATTAATTTCACGTTTTCATTTGACCAACGTATGAATAAAGTGATCAGGTCCATGGTCTATTCGCAGTTGCTTAGCAATTTTTTAATCAAACTTTTGAAAAATCATTCTATGTATGACTTGCTTGGTGGTTTCCTGAATAGGTCACCACAAGCGTTTCATAATTGTTTTAACATGAACGTACCTTGTATTTTTCTTTAGATTTTATTTCTAAAAATAATATTTTATTTAAAAATAATATGGATAAAACTGGGAAAAAAATATATGTGCTGTAATACCTAGTAGAAATAGTTCTTTAGCAAAATATTATAAAACTGAGTGCGCATGAATGCGGTGCGTGGTCCCTTTGGTGTAATTTCCTAGCATCGGTTAGGCTTTCTTTGCATGAGGCGGGGGAATATTGTGGAAGTACAGCATTATCAGGGCTTCAGGAAAGTTGGAAGTAACCGTGAGTAAACAATATATATTATAATTTAGTTTATGACGGAATGGTACAAAATTGGTAGAAAAATAAATCTTAAGCAGGGCTTTTAAAAGTGCTAAATTAAGTGTGAACAGTCTACGATTTCAGGGGTGTTAATTTTTATATGTGGCTATAGAATGATTCCTACTAGGTTTAAGGACATCAGTAAAGGTTTTAGAAATCGCCGAGCTAGCCAGGATATGGCTACTACGGCGGAGGTGTGTATAGGCTATTCACGGTAAAGTGAGCACTTTTGAAAGCCCCTTCATTTGGAATAATAGTCAATAAATATATTTTTATGTAGCCTTAGATGTTAAATTCCTAGTGCAGTTGAATATACACACTGCGTTTATTACTTATATGGTTAATATTAATTTAAAATGGTGGTCAAAGGATAGGAAAATTGCTGAAAGATAAAAGTAACTAAGGCGGCTCACTTAACCGTGAACAGGTTATAGACGTGAGGGGTGGTTGCGTGTCGACAGGGCACCGCAAGCTGCGGGCGTTCGTGACGCACGGTGGCCTGCTCAGTATGTTCGAGACGGTGTACCACGCTGTGCCCGCTGTCAGCATGCCCGTGTTCTGCGACCACGACGCGAACACCGCCAAGGCCGAGGCTGACGGCTACGCGCTGAGGCTCGAGCTGCAGGGGCTCACGGCGGACAAGCTGCTCTGGGCCATCCACACGGTGATCGGCGACTCCAGGTGAGGCGGAGATCCACTGACTGCACGCCNGCGGACAAGCTGCTCTGGGCCATCCACACGGTGATCGGCGACTCCAGGTGAGGCGGAGATCCACTGACTGCACGCCACCTCGCGGAGAGGGGAGCTTATAGCGGCTTTTAACATCGATGTCTTGGGAGCCGAGAGAGGTGAGCGTGGAGTAGCACCGGAATACAAGGTCGGGGGGAAATGGGAGATCCCCGAGAAAACCCGCCAACCAGCGGCATCTACCGGCGCAATCTCCACGTGCGAAAATCCGGGAACTATTCTCCCAGGAATCGAACCCGGTTCGCCTACGGTGGGAGATGAGTAGTCTGACTACTACACCACCGCGGCCTCCACCGTCTTACGGTATCTGGTTTCAAGCCCCAGGCAACGTGCCCCACATTTACACACAAACGACGAGTGGCAGTTCTGACAAGTACAGCCACAAATGTTGCTCTTATATGTTCAGGTTTCATGTCAAGATGCCAATGATAACTTGATTGGAATACGAAATCGTATGAGGATTTTAACTTGAAACTATGGTTAGTTCAGTAACTTTAACACGGAGTTTGGTTTCAGCTTAAGTGTTTACTGAAGTCACACGAGTTGCAATATTACAATTCCTTTGAAATCAGACACTTGGTTTCCAAGGTAAGGTTTGACTTCTGGCTAATTTGACATTAAATTTTATCTTAAAAAATTAAAATTTTAATACATCCTAACTGGACAACGAATTCCCAAGAAACATTCGTGACATTATAATACATGAACAGTTATTATGAAAAGCACACTAACATACTGTATAAATTTTGTTAAGTTTTGAGATTTAAGCAAAAATATACAATTTTAACATTTCTTTACATTGTTATATTTTTCGTAGTAACTTATTTCCCTCCATTGTCACATTTCTTTATTCAGACTAGTACTTCATGTCACAATGAAAAAGTATGTAATACGCTTAAATTTATAAAATAATTTCCCTTATAAACGCCCTTTAATCACTACACACTACACATACGCCAGACTTACAGTAAAATTAAATCAATGAATTGAAATTTTGGTCTGAATTTAGCACGCCATTTTCCCGTTTCANGCGGACAAGCTGCTCTGGGCCATCCACACGGTGATCGGCGACTCCAGGTGAGGCGGAGATCCACTGACTGCACGCCGCCTCGCGGAGAGGGGAGCTTATAGCGTCTTTTAACATAGATGTCTTGGGAGCCGAGAGAGGTGAGCGTGGAGTAGCACCGGAATACAGGGTCGGGGGGAAACGGGAGATCCCCGAGAAAACCCGCCAACCAGCGGCATCTACCGGCGCAATCTCCACGTGCAAAAATCTGGGAACTATTCTCCCAGGAATCGAACCCGGTTCGCCTACGGTGGGAGATGAGTAGTCTGACCACTACACCACCGCGGCCTCCACCGTCTTAAGGTATCTGGTTTCAAGCCCCAGGCAACGTGGGGGTGTAAATGTGTGTTTGCTGCTCACCGTCAAGACTGTTCATGAGCCACAAATGTTGCTCTTATATGTTCAGGATATTTTATGGTTTCATGTCAAGATACCAATGATAACTTGATTGGAATACGAAATCGTATGAGGATTTTAACTTGAAACTATGGTTAGTTCAGTAACTTTAACACGGAGTTTGATTTCAGCTTAAGTGTTTGCTGAAATCACACGAGTTGCAATATTGCAATTCCTTTGAAATCCGACACTTGGTTTCCAAGGTAAGGTTTGACTTCTGGCTAATTTGACATTAAATTTTATCTTAAAAAATTAAAATTTTAATACATCCTAACTGGACAACGAATTCCCAAGAAACATTCGTGATATTATAATACATGAACAGTTATTATGAAAAGCACACTAACATACTGTATAAATTTTGTTAAGTTTTGAGATTTAAGCAAAAATATAGAATTTTAACATTTCTTTACATTGTTATATTTTTCGTAGTAACTTATTTCCCTCCATTGTCACATTTCTTTATTCAGACTAGTACTTCATGTCACAATGAAAAAGTATGTAATACGCTTAAATTTATAAAATAATATTCCTTATAAACGCCCTTTAATCACTACACACTACACATGCGCCAGACTTACAGTAAAATTAAATCAATGAATTGAAATTTTGGTCTGAATTTAGCACGCCATTTTCCCGTTTCAGTCGTGATCTATAGGTTCTATTCCCTACAAGGTAATTCGCACGTGAGAGAGAAGTGAGCTCTGCCGATGGCCAATTGGCTTTCTCGAATCACTCATGTTTGTACCGCCACTGCATTCCTTTGCCACTCTACCTTGGCCACTTTCAATCCAATCATATCCATTGTTACGGGTAACTGGGAAAGTAAGAATTGTCCTTCATGTTGGTCAACCATCTCCACTCGGTGACATCTTTTCTCATGCCAGCCATTTTGACGACGCCTCACAGGTGAACACGGTACAAATATTATTTTATACTATTTTTAATTAGCTTAAATCTCTCATCTTTAAACTTTTCATGTACAGAAATAAAGCTCACAGACATAGATTTCTTGTTTTCTTAATACGTAGTTCACAGGCCGACATAACTTGCGTAAAATCTCATCTTCGACGAATCTATATTTTCGCCAGCTCAATAAGAATGTTTTTCCAATGTGCCGCGCATATTTTGTTAATGCAACGATTGGCAAAGGGTAAATACGTATCAATCAAATATGATTCGCATTTATAAATTTTTCCAGTTAAAATACGTTCTTCTTATAAAATTGTTTTATAATAATGGTAAAGTGTTTTTGTAAGAAAAATTTTTGAGGTGTTAAAATTGTCACACTAGACCACAATAATTACTGATGTACAGTACGCCAGTGATATTTCCACGTCATTAGTCGTTAGGTTTTCAATGCCTTACATAAATAGCCGGTGAATTTCCCCCAGTATGACGACGGTGGGATGGTTTCCAACATATTACTAACATAGACCTGAAGTATTTAACTTTTCACTGTCTTCCGGTAAGTTGAAAGTAGTAGGCCGAAAAATGACGTCCGTGATTCGCATGAAGACAAGTGCTGTTAGAGCATGTCAGGAAACCCGTCACCCAATCACAAACGTGCAGCAATATCACAGTATTTTCTCACTCATCTGCACACGGAATATTTTTGCGAAAAATTTATGGCTGTACTCATGGGTACAGAATTTGTTACTTTTATATCAGGATTGCAAATAATTTGATCAAAAACCATACTCACCAAAGTTGATTCACGTATTTGCTCTTTGTAGGATTATTAAATAATAATTTTAAATGTGCACCCACCAGATTTTCCAATCGTCGAACACCTGTGGGAACTGTAGGACGCCACCTTCCCCCATGTAGATGACGTGTTCGTGTTTTGAAGCGTAATTTGCAAAAAAAATGTGTCCAAACTGTACGTCTGTTTGATTCCATTCCCTTCGTATAGACGCATGTCCACACTGTAAGTCTGTTTGTTCCCATTCCCGTCGTATATACGCGTGTATCCGTGCACAAAAAATCTTGTTCGGGAGTTTTAACCTGTCATAAATTTCTGCGTAGTGTAACACTTTAATTCGGCTTTAAAGAGCAGGTGAATTATTACATCTACGCTGCAAATCTATTGACACAAATGTAATTCCTTTCATTCAACTTTCGTAATTATGTGTTTTGTGACTTTGAAATTAAATGCACACTTTATACATACATTAGCTCACGTTGACTCAGTAAGTGGTGTTATTCACTCGGCTTATGGTAAGCTTAAGAAAAATTTCACTATTGTGGATAAATTCAGTTCCTCATATAGCCGCAAATGTATCCTAGGAAAAAAATTAAAAAGCTATACAATATACGAGTATTTGTTACGTTCTTTATAAAGTAATGACTACTAATATTTCCTGTGCATTTCAACAACTATTCTACTGATTTCCTTTTATTTTGTGTGATTGGCCTCCATTACAAAATGATTAGAGCTATTGAAATACATTTTTTTTAAATCTAGTCGTTAATATAAAATCAAATATCGCACCTTGGGAAAAAGACGGCCACAAGTGCTAAACTGGTAGTTCTGAGATATTTATAGTTTGACATTAAAACATTTCTGGAAATTGTGATTTGTAATATAATAGCTCAATTTCTTGAGGATGGGCACAATATTGGGAGCTCTTTATATAAAGTTCTACATCTTTAGATAACATGTGATATATTTAATTATAAATACATTTTTTGCACTTGTGGCCACATTGAAATGTAAATGAATCCAAAGTCATTGAATTATGGCCAAATATATTTCAGAAGAAATAAGTAGGTTTTTTTTTAACAAAACGAACATAATACTTGAGTTGAACAACTGGAAAATTAATTATTAATATTACTAGTATTAATNTTGCCAAATATATTTCAGAAGAAATAAGTAGGTTTTTTTTTTAACAAAACGAACATAATACTTGAGTTGAACAACTGGAAAATTAATTATTAATATTACTAGTATTAATAGAATTAATATTATAGCTACACAACAATTTAGTCAAAATACATGTCGTATACAAAACATTATTTTTAATACATGCATGGATATTGAAAACATAGAATGTTTTGAAGCAATGTTTTTGACCGCGTAATTTGCACTTTCTTACTCTAGGTTTGGCACANGACCGCGTAATTTGCACTTTCTTACTCTAGGTTTGGCACAAACACGAATGCTTTTAAAGTAATCGTGGTACTCTGGCTTTACATGATTTGCTTCAAACAGGAGATCTTTTTTCTTTGCAACACTGATTTCTATGGCCTGGGTGTCAGCAGGAGTAAATTCATGAGTCCCTGAATGTCTTCTTTTTTTTCAGCGATGAACATTGATGATGCTGCTAATTTGTATTTAATCTGATAGGGTTCTTCCCTCTCAACTTTTATTGCTTTTATTTAATTCCACAATATACATCCCCATTTTCATTAATGCTGAAGTTCGATCCAAAGGAGGCGCACAATTGTTTCAGGTTGTACATATCCGCTGTGTCCATAGCATTTATTTCAAATAGTGACCCAGTTTTCTTAGCATACTGTACGTCTGTTACCCTTTGAGCGGGAACATAAATTTCTAACACAAGTTTCTTCTGTTTTTCAATGAGGATCGCCTTTATTTTGTGTGTGACCTGTAATAAAAAAATGTGTGCGATATAGAAGATATATTTCATGAAATTACAACAATCATGCATAATGAGAAAAATAAACTTGTNTAAAAAATGTGTGCGATATAGAAGATATATTTCATGAAATTACAACAATCATGCATAATGAGAAAAATAAACTTGTTTGTATTTCGCCCCGAAAAGTTATCGGAATAAAAACCAATAGGTTTTCTAATACTATTTCTCTTGAGAAAGGTATTAAGGCAGGAACCAATTTCATTAGAGCCATGTTTAGCATGGCCCTCATGCCAAATGAAGCAATGGCAAGTGCCAGTGCCCATGTTGGATATAGAGAAATTAAACATTGAGAACCTATGTGAAATGTCTCCACTTTGTGTAGGCAGGACAGCTTGCATGCCAAAGCAGTCTGCAATGCACTCTTTCTTGTGTTTGTCGTAACTTTCCTGCAAGGTTTCGTTATCACTGGAATACTTCCAAGTCTCCTAGAAAGAACGCTGGTCTTTTTTTAGNCGTAACTTTCCTGCAAGGTTTCGTTATCACTGGAATACTTCCAAGTCTCCTAGAAAGAACGCTGGTCTTTTTTTAGCAACAAAAGAAATCCTATGTTAAACAGTGTTATAAAATAGATATGCAATCTGTAGGGTTACATCACTGTACATTTTGACATCTACAATCTGTAACATATTCTTTTTGGAGGTCTGCAATTGTTTTTCAGCCACTTATGTATTGGAGACATGTTTGCTATCTCAAATAATGATATTAAATCCTAGGTATGAATTGATATGCTTGACAATTCCTTCCTCAAAGGTTGGATCTAATGGTTGTTGGTTCAAATGCTTTTTCCGCTTTCAGGTTCTACAAAATATTCATCAAGTTTCTTTGTGACATTCCCTATAATTTACTTCCCCACATTTAGAGTATCCATAAAATATATATTTTGCAAACTCTCAGTTTTTTCCATTCACTTAAAAATAGTACCCATTATTTAGCCAGTCTTATCCATGGGCCTAACTCTTTGATAATTAGGATTTACTACAATCATGCGTTTTGCAATGAACGCTCTTTGAACATTTATGTCCCCTAAGCCCCATTCTTTACATATGCAGATAATGCTTTTATAAACTCACTTCTTGATTATTACATCGTGCATTCTCAGATAGCTACCCAAACGCTTACTACGACACATTGTAACAACGTAAATAACAAAATTTCACATAAACAAAGCGATAGATAATACCGGTACCTGTTGGAGGTGTGCCAATATAATGGAATTAAAAATACACCATAACAATTAAATTAATGCTTTGGTCAGGTGTGCCAATGTCATGAGATGAAATATACATTTAATTTCCTCTAAACGGCAATAAACACAGATGTGGCTGTATTGAAATACGAAAATTAAAAGGCATCGTACACATTTACCTGGAATATGGCCATACAGGAGATATGGCCATATATAATAACTTGGTACCATTGAATTGCATTAATACCATACGGACACCATTACGCCCTGCTTCCAATATTTTACCTACCACATGTAGCCCTACAGAAACATATTTATGATTCGTTTCCTCTGTAAGGCTGCATTGCTATTCAAATTCATAAAATGTTTGCACTCGTGGCCCTCTTCTACTCAAGGTGTAGTGTCGGTGTGTGTGTATATATATATATATACACACACATATTTATTTTTATATAAATATATATTAGTTAGCAGTTCTGGTAAACAAGAGAAAAGAATTTTCTTCTTGATGAAAGGATAATAACTCTCTCTTTAACTCACATGTATTTTTATAAGTTGGTAATCTAGTTCCTTTTTTTTAACAACCCTACTGTAAATAACTGTGTAAAAATTTTAAAAAATATATTTAAAGTCATAATTTTTTGATTAAGTACGTAATGGTTACAAATAATATTGACGGAAAAAAAAACAGTTCGGCTTATGTTGAGAGGTATGTAACTGAAATTGGTTATTGTTAACAAAATATACAGGCGGAGAAAGAAATGAAGGGAATAATAATAAAATTAATTAATTTTTTATTGACAAAATATATCTAGGCTACAGAAAATAAGGAGAAATATAATATAAACTCTCATTACATATTTCGTTGCTAATTGGGCCATTTTTATTTAAAGTCCTTCTTGGTTATTTTTCAGCCCAATGTGTAACCTTTTTTATTTGTATTACTCGGAATCACCATTAACACATGTTCAACACATTTTATGTAAAATGCGTTTACAGATGGAACTATTTAAGGTTGATTTCTTAAGTATTTTAAACTGGCTGTATGGCATAGGATAAGTGATGTTACGCAAATGGAAGATGCTGCAACCATCAACTAAATATCTGGTAAACTTACATTTGATTCCTGTGCATATCCCCAATGTTCGATTACGAACTTCATAACTCTCAAAACCATGTGATAATTGTGACGTAAACAATTATAATTTTAACTTTCTAGCAGACTTGGGTGTTTGATTTTTTTACAATCATGAATGTTTCCCATAGTTGAATAAAACTCAATCAGGAATCGTGCTAAAATTTCAAACCATGCATTTGTATAATCAATTCGCTGCTTATGAAATAAAAACATTGTTGCAGATTTGACAGTTCTGTAGGCGAAATGAATAAACAAGAACACTTAGATTTCATAAGATCTGTATAGTGCATTTACTGTGATAACTGTAGCTAATATCCTGTTTATTGTTGCAGGTACCGGGAGAGTGCTAGGTACCGCTCACGGCTGTTGCGAGACCAGAAGGAGACGCCGCTGGAGCGAGCCGTCTACTGGACGNATGTCGTATACAAAACATTATTTTTAATACATGCATGGATATTGAAAACATAGAATGTTTTGAAGCAATGTTTTTGCCCGCGTAATTTGCACTTTCTTACTCTAGGTTTGGCACAAACACGAAGGCTTTTAAATTAATCGTGGTACTCTGGCTTTACATGATTTTCTTCAAACAGGAGATCTTTTTTCTTTGCAACACTGATTTCTATGGCCTGGGTGTCAGCAGGAGTAAATTCATGAGTCCCTGAATGTCTTCTTTTTTTTTTCAGCGATGAACATTGATGATGCTGCTAATTTGTATTTAATCTGATAGGGTTCTTCCCTCTCAACTTTTATTGCTTTTATTTAATTCCACAATATACATCCCCGTTTTCATTTATGCTGAAGTTCGATCCAAAGGAGGCGCACAATTGTTTCAGGTTGTACATATCCGCTGTGTCCATAGCATTTATTTCAAATAGTGACCCAGTTTTCTTAGCATACTGTACGTCTGTTACCCTTTGAGCGGGAACATAAATTTCTAACACAAGTTTCTTCTGTTTTTCAATGAGGATCGCCTTTATTTTGTGTGTGACCTGTAATAAAAAATGTGTGCGATATAGAAGATATATTTCATGAAATTACAACAATCATGCATAATGAGAAAAATAAACTTGTTTGTATTTCGCCCCGAAAAGTTATCGGAATAAAAACCAATAGGTTTTCTAATACTATTTCTCTTGAGAAAGGTATTAAGGCAGGAACCAATTTCATTAGAGCCATGTTTAGCATGGCCCTCATGCCAAATGAAGCAATGGCAAGTGCCAGTGCCCATGTTGGATATAGAGAAATTAAACATTGAGAACCTATGTGAAATGTCTCCACTTTGTGTAGGCAGGACAGCTTGCATGCCAAAGCAGTCTGCAATGCACTCTTTCTTGTGTTTGTCGTAACTTTCCTGCAAGGTTTCGTTATCACTGGAATACTTCCAAGTCTCCTAGAAAGAACGCTGGTCTTTTTTTAGGAACAAAAGAAATCCTATGTTAAACAGTGTTATAAAATATATCTGGAATCTGTAGGGTTACCAATTTGTACATTTTGATTTCTCCAATCAGTAACATATTCTTTTTGGAGGTCTGCAATTGTTTTGCAGCCACTTATGTACTGGAGACATGTTTGCTATCTCAAATAATGATATTAAATCCTAGGTATGAATTGATATGCTCGACAATTCCTTCCTCAATGGTTGGATCTAATGGTTGTTGGTTCAAATGCTTTTTCCGCTTGTCAGGTTCTACAAAATATTCATCAAGTTTCTTTGTGACATTCCTTATAATTTACTTCCCCACATTTAGAGTATCCATGAAATATATATTTTGCAAACTCTCAGTTTTTTCCATTCACTTAAAAATAGTACCCATTATTTAGCCAGTCTTATCCATGGGCCTAACTCTTTGATAATTAGGATTTACTACAATCATGCGTTTTGCAATGAACGCTCTTTGAACATTTATGTCCCCTAAGCCCCATTCTTTACAGATGTAGATAATGCTTTTAGAAACTCACTTCTTGATTATTACATCGTGCATTCTCAGATAGCTACCCAAACGCTTACTACGACACTTTGTAACAACGTAAATAACAAAATTTCACATAAACAAAGCGATAGAGAATACCGGTACCTGTTGGAGGTGTGCCAATATAATGGAATTAAAAATACACCACAACAATTAAATTAATGCTTTGGTCAGGTGTGCCAATGTCATGAGATGAAATATACATTTCATTTCCTCTAAACGGCAATAAACACAGATGTGGCTGTATTGAAATACGAAAATTAAAAGGCATCGTACACATTTACCTGGAATATGGCCATACAGGAGATATGGCCATATATAATAACTTGGTACCTTTGAATTGCATTAATACCATACGGACACCATTACGCCCTGCTTCCAATATTTTACCTACCACATGTAGCCCTACAGAAACATATTTATGATTCGTTTCCTCTGTAAGGCTGCATTGCTATTCAAATTCATAAAATGTTTGCACTCGTGGCCCTCTTCTACTCAAGGTGTAGTGTCGGTGTGTGTGTATATATATATATACGCACACATATTTATTTTTATATAAATATATATTAGTTAATGGTTCTGGTAAACAAGAGAAAAGAATTTTCTTCTTGATGAAAGGATAATAACTCTCTCTTTAACTCACATGTATTTTTATAAGTTGGTAATCTAGTTCCTTTTTTTTTAACAACCCTACCGTAAATAACTGTGTAAAAATTTTTAAAAATATATTTAAAGTCATAATTTTTTGATTAAGTACGTAATGGTTACAAATAATATTGACGATAAAAAAAACAGTTCGGCTTATGTTGAGAGGTATGTAACTGAAATTTGTTATTGTTAACTAAATATACCGGTNTGTTGAGAGGTATGTAACTGAAATTGGTTATTGTTAACAAAATATACAGGCGGAGAAAGAAATGAAGGGAATAATAATAAAATTAATTAATTTTTTATTGACAAAATATATCTAGGCTACAGAAAATAAGGAGAAATATAATATAAACTCTCATTACATATTTCGTTGCTAATTGGGCCATTTTTATTTAAAGTCCTTCTTGGTTATTTTTCAGCCCAATGTGTAACCTTTTTTATTTGTATTACTCGGAATCACCATTAACACANCTCATTACATATTTCGTTGCTAATTGGGCCATTTTTATTTAAAGTCCTTCTTGGTTATTTTTCAGCCCAATGTGTAAGCATTTACATTTGTATTACTCGGAATCACCATTAACATTATATCTGACATTGATGGTTCGATCAGTTGATGAAGTGAACATCTCAGAAACACTTTAATAATTTGTTGTAAGTGTTCAACACATTTTATGTAAAATGCGTTTACAGATGGAACTATTTAAGGTTGATTTCTTAAGTATTTTAAACTGGCTGTATGGCATAGGATAAGTGATGTTACGCAAATGGAAGATGCTGCAACCATCAACTAAATATCTGGTAAACTTACATTTGATTCCTGTGCATATCCCCAATGTTCGATTACGAACTTCATAACTCTCAAAACCATGTGATAATTGTGACGTGAACAATTANTTGTGACGTAAACAATTATAATTTTAACTTTCTAGCAGACTTGGGTGTTTGATTTTTTTACAATCATGAATGTTTCCCATAGTTGAATAAAACCCAATCAGGAATCGTGCTAAAATTTCAAACCATGCATTTGTATAATCAATTAGCTGCTTATGAAATAAAAACATTGTTGCAGATTTGACAGTTCTGTAGGCGAAATGAATAAACAAGAACACTTAGATTTCATAAGATCTGTATAGTGCATTTAGTGTGATAACTGTAGCTAATATCCTGTTTATGGTTGCAGGTACCGGGAGAGTGCTAGGTACCGCTCACGGCTGCTGCGAGACCAGAAGGAGACGCCGCTGGAGCGAGCCGTCTACTGGACGGAGTACGTGCTGCGGCATCGCGGCGCCTACCACCTCCAGTCGCCCGCCAAGGACCTCGGCGTGCTGCAGTACTACCTGGTCGATGTGCTAGCCCTATACGCGGCACTGCTGGCGCTGCTTGCATTCGCAGCTTCTTCCTTGTGGCACCTGGCGGCGCGCAGCATGCACCACCACACCCGGCTTAAAGCCGATTGATCTCGAACTCCTAGTTTCCTACTACTCACTTAACTATTTATTTCTTGGTGGAGCCTCGTCAAGGTAGGCTTCCCTCTCGCACACATGGACGTTTGCAATTATTATTTTGTGCCTGCGATGGAAGCCAAGATCTCATCAAGAATAGCAGCATTGCAATTTTGAAAGTCTTGAAACAAAGAAGATAATTGACATGTTGTGTATATATGTGTGTGTGTGTGTGTGTGTGTGGTATTTATAGCGTAGGCCACTCTGTAACCGAGGCATGCAACTGAATTAAACTAATTTAAAATTAATTCTTCACATTGCCTTAATTGCTATCAGTAATATTTAGAGCAGAAAAGAAATAAAATTTCTGATTCCTTAAATAAAAAATTAGAAATTATCCTTAGTCGTATAAAAAATTTTGAATGCATGCTGCGTTTACACCATGTTTGGATGGGTTATACTGATTTTTTATTATGATCCACTGCTTTTAATGAACTCCACAGGGTAATGGACTGCATCATACATTTTTGCAATTGTGTTCACAGATTATCACTATATCTTAAGTAAGAACGGTACCCGTCTCTAGTACAACCTTTTATGAAAATAAACATTTATGTTCTTGACTCCTTTTACATCCATTCTATAACAAATTTCTTTTTTTGAATACTATTCCATAATGTTTATTTCTTTAATTTATTTTTTAATTTGAAATTTTTATTTCGAAATGAACTTTCCACGGCTATGCAACACTTTATTCTTCCCATAAAACACTGCTCTTTACCTCTATCTTCGCTTTCATTTTAATATTATTGGCACAATGTCATTTCAATGCATTGTTCTTTTGAAAATAAAGACTATTTTATCAGATACTTATTTTAAAATTCTGTGTTCCAGAATTTGCATAATGCATTTTTGAATTTTCCTTTAACTTTCAAAGATTTTTAATTTTTTTATATTTTTTTTGGGAATTTGAATTTCTAATGTCGAGTGGTCCTCTATTGCCATAATGCGCTCTGAATATTATTTCAGTAAATAATATTTTATGCATAGCTTGCATGACAAATCACTTGTTCGGTCTGTTTTTCTTTCGTTTTATTGTTTGTAGTAATGATTTATTTCAGTTTTGTAACTTTTACTGTTTTTTTTACATTGCTCTCATGCTTGCTTGGCTATCCGAGCTCACTAATTGTCTGATTTTTATCTTAAATTTTATGTTTTATGCTTTCAAAAATGTTTTAGTATACTAATTTTATGGCGTGATCGATGATAACAGTTATCATAAATGGGGAATTAATTGAAAATAATTTTAATATTTTTATTTGGAACTACCTTGGTATTTAAATAATTTTTTTTAAATAATTTTTTTATTAAGTGTTGGATGGCACTGGATTTTCATAATATATCTACTCACTATCTCGTATTTTACATTTCGTATTTTGTAGCTTCTGTACAGAATATGTTCTAAGGGAAAATTGCTTTCTAAAATATTTATCCCGAAGTTAAATTTTCAGAAAAATATTTGTGCAAGAGGTGGTAGGCAAGAGGTAAGTTGTATATACGACAATTTTAATACCGAGAATACATAGTTTATAACAACCAGCAAAATATTATAACCTTATATTTTACTGAGAAATGTTTGACAACGGGTAATACAGCAATCTTACTGATCCAGTGTATGTTTTAGGGAATACATAACTGTTGTGCCAAATAAAATACACAAGGAGCAGTTATATTTCACGTGAACACCTCGACGTGGTACGACGGGAGCGCAAGTTTGCCTCGCAGACGTCAACTACCTTCCACTCGTCGCCCACTCACCTTGCTTCGCCCTCGCTCGCTCGTCGATATTGCTTCCTGATTGGCTTCGTCCCACCAAAGCCAACACGGATTGTCGGCACTTCTCGGACGTATCTCTCAACGTCCGTTGTGAAGTTGGGAATATTCTGTATTCGTCTCACTAGCGGGTCGAGGGCCCAACAACCCCTCTGTCCCGACAAACGTGTCGTACAGTACTAGACAAGTTTCCAAACTTATTACTGCCAAAAAAAATATTCATGCTAACGCTGTAGACAATCGTCTACATGTTGCATAGGAAGCTTATATTTGACCGCTACTGTACTCCGAAAGTCTCAGAGCCTAATGATGTTTCCTGTGGGTAACTGATTTCTAAACCGTGCTACTGCACTACGTTATGACAGGTTCATGTCGCCGATCAACAAGTACAGATACAACAGGTTGTGTACGCAAAACAAGTTATTTGCCAGCTTAAGTACGGCACGAATAAAAAAATTCTTCAATCACATCACTAGAAATTATCAAATGATTTTGGAATGAAAGGGTTAAGATATCNGGCACGAATAAAAAAATTCTTCAATCACATCACTAGAAATTATCAAATGATTTTGGAATGAAAGGGTTAAGATATCTTCTCCCGTTGTTAATTTTCCCATACTTGCAGATTGGCGTAAGACACTTCATCAGAATTCCAAACTATTGAATTACGGTAAGTACTGATCCAAACATCTTATTTTGGAAATCATCACTGGGTAATATAGTAGGAAACACGATTTCACATTTAATTCAGCAGTAAATTAGCGATATGAATTAAAATTTCCCTTTATAATATTTACTCTTGGTAAATAATTTTGAATACTCTTAATTTCTCAAAAAAATTNTATGAATTAAAATTTCCCTTTATAATATTTACTCTTGGTAAATAATTTTGAATACTCTTAATTTCTCAAAAAAATTCATTTATTAAACATTTAACCTTCAATTCCAAATACATATTTTATTATATTTCTGCAAAAGGTGCGCAGATAATATATTTTGCTGATTACCTTCGAAACAGACTTAAAATTGAAAAAGAAAGCAAAACAAATTATGAATAATTTAAATTGTGTACGATAACTCTCCCATGTGAAGTATTGCATAGTAATATTTACAAATAACTGAAAGTTTTCATAAAATAAATTATATGTAAAGATTTGAAAACATTTCATATGCAAATGAAGCGATTTACGTGCGTTCCCTGCTGAGATGTTTAAGTGCAACATTTAAAGAGACTGTTTATACAAAACATGTATTTCTGTAATATACCAAAAAAAATCACCAACAAACACGTTGTTGTTTCATCTTTACCACTGGGCTGCTTTCAATTTAAGGGCGTTAAGCACTAAGAATATGTTATTTTATATTTGTACCACATACTATTCAACTTGTAGACATCTGTGGCTATTTTTTCCTCTCATAAAATTAATAATATCGCATTGTTTTTGCAAAATTACAGGTCAAAGTCTAAATTTTACTGTTTTGTAATGTGTAAATAAAATAAACCACACTATATGCGAAAAATTTAACAAGGACAACGGAAAAGTCTTGTCTTAATTAATTTTAAGGCATGCTTAACAAAAGCAGTTTTTCAAAAATTCAGGTGCTTCCACAAATTAAAAGTATGCAATGAATATCCTTATATTCACAATTTTTTTTAATTGAAGGAACATTTCCTTGTACGGCTTTACAGACGTCTTGAAGGAGCTCTTGGGATCATCTTTCAGTGTAAATAATTTCATTTTTGTACATAAGTTTTTTTTTGTACATTTCTAAAAGAGCAAAATTGTGATTTTGACATGTATTTATGCAAAAAATATGCGCTCATANTACATTTCTAAAAGAGCAAAATTGTGATTTTGACATGTATTTATGCAAAAAATATGCGCTCATATTGTTTTTTTTTTTGCTAGGAAAGAGTTATTATTTATAGTGTCTAAAAGAAGAACCGCATGTGGAACCAGTATAAAATAANTATGAATTAAAATTTCCCTTTATAATATTTACTCTTGGTAAATAATTTTGAATACTCTTAATTTCTCAAAAAAATTTATTTATTAAACATTAAACCTTCAATTCCAAATACATATTTTATTCTATTTCTGCAAAAGGTGCGCAGATAATATATTTTGCTGATTACCTTCGAAACAGAGTTAAAATTGAAAAAGAAAGCAAAACAAATTATGAATAATTTAAATTGTGTACGATAACTCTCCCATGTGAAGTATTGCATAGTAATATTTACAAATAACTGAAAGTTTTCATAAAATAAATTATATGTAAAGATTTGAAAACATTTCATATGCAAATGAAGCGATTTACGTGCGTTCCCTGCTGAGATGTTTAAGTGTAACATTTAAAGAGACTGTTTATACAAAACATGTATTTCTGTAATATACCAAAAAAAATCACCAACAAACACGTTGTTGTTTCATCTTTACCACTGGGCTGCTTTTAATTTAAGGGCGTTAAGCACTAAGAATATGTTATTTTATATTTGTACCACATACTATTCAACTTGTAGACATCTGTGGCTATTTTTTCCTCTCATAAAATTAATAATATCGCATTGTTTTTGCAAAATTACAGGTCAAAGTCTAAATTTTACTGTTTTGTAATGTGTAAATAAAATAAACCACACTATATGCGAAAAATTTAACAAGGACAACGGAAAAGTCTTGTCTTAATTAATTTTAAGGCATGCTTAACAAAAGCAGTTTTTCAAAAATTCAGGTGCTTCCACAAACTAAAAGTATGCAATGAATATCCTTATATTCACAATTTTTTTTAATTGAAGGAACATTTCCTTGTACGGCTTTACAGACGTCTTGAAGGAGCTCTTGGGATCATCTTTCAGTGTAAATAATTTCATTTTTGTACATAAGTTTTTTTTTGTACATTTCTAAAAGAGCAAAATTGTGATTTTGACATGTATTTATGCAAAAAATATGCGCTCATATTGTTTTTTTTTGCTAGGAAAGAGTTATTATTTATAGTGTCTAAAAGAAGAACCGCATGTGGAACCAGTATAAAATAACCAATTGTTTCGTGGCCAACTGCCGTGAGGGGCCATCTACCGTGGACATAATACGCACGCTGGATACGGAAATGCTGAAATATGTCCACATAAGTGAGCCAGCCTATACGATTGTGTTTGCACCGACATCAGTGGTGGTGGATTTCGCGCGTAGCAGCTGAAGAGCGTGCAAGTGCTTCGGAATGGAATGCACGCGTGCAGAAATGACGGGCGTGATCTTAATATATGAACACGTTGAAGGCAATCTCGTGGAGGCCAGGCATATGACACTTGGAGGGTTTCCAAATCGACGGCACTCCAACGAGAACAAGTATCAAGGTATTTGTGATTGTGTAGGAGAAACTGTGTTTCGACCCTCGCGCGAGAAACAGTGGAAGACCTCGATGTGCTCGGTGTTATGGTGCGATCAGGCCTTATCTGAACGGCTTGTCTGATCACACCTTCAATCATTCAACCTGGAAACGAGCGGGATTGCAACGCCACCATTTGGTCGTCGATCCTTGCGAAAGAAGACAGTTGCAGAAATCCCCTCCACCGGTCACTGAGCGGGGCNCTGGAAACGAGCGGGATTGCAACGCCACCATTTGGTCGTCGATCCTTGCGAAAGAAGACAGTTGCAGAAATCCCCTCCACCGGTCACTGAGCGGGGCCGCAGAACCACGCGCTTGATATAGGCCGGCGTAACACCCTGAACTTGGTCTTTCATCTTTAGTCCTTTGGGCGACCCGACCAGCGACGCAGACCAGGAAGAAGGGTGTGTCCGGCCGTCGNTTAATATATGAACACGTTGAAGGCAATCTCGTGGAGGCCAGGCATATGACACTTGGAGGGTTTCCAAATCGACGGCCCTCCAACGAGAACAAGTATCAAGGTATTTGTGATTGTGTAGGAGAAACTGTGTTTCGACCCTCGCGCGAGAAACAGTGGAAGACCTCGATGTGCTCGGTGTTATGGTGCGATCAGGCCTTATCTGAACGGCTTGTCTGATCACACCTTCAAACATTCAACCTGGAAACGAGCGGGATTGCAACGCCACCATTTGGTCGTCGATCCTTGCGAAAGAAGACAGTTGCAGAAATCCCCTCCACTGGTCACTGAGCGGGGCCGCAGAACCACGCGCTTGATATAGGCCGGCGTAACACCCTGAACGTGGTCTTTCATCTTTAGTCCTTTGGGCGACCCGACCAGCGACGCAGACCAGGAAGAAGGGTGTGTCCGGCCGTCGTTAACCGTCTCGTAGAATCAGCCTCCGACTACAAAAAGGTGATGATTTTCCAGTTAGGTTTAATTAAAATGGCGTGAATCATAATGTAATTAAATAATCATCTTGGTATTCAATTTAAAGCTTCCCCCGATCAATAGGCATTTAAATAGAAACTGTATAACCTTCATGCAATTAAACCTTATCAGATACTGTTGTGCTCTACCTAATCATGAGTCATTATTGAGTTACGCCCCCAGCAACTTTCACGTACGAATTGGCTGAAAAGCTAGTTCGTAACATAGGGCTTCCGATTGGAGGAAGGACGCACACCTCGCCACATCGTGAACCACTCTGAAGGCAGCGCCAAAAGGCGTAGCAAGAGCATGGGGTGCACACTCTGCCAGTGCGTGTGGAGTATCCTCGAGGAGAAACACGTCCACCGAGCTTGGTCGTTCACAGAGGGCAGCTATCTTCAACGGATTACGTTCTGCAATCGGTTGCTGCAGCAACTCGACGACGAAGCCCGCTTCTTGGAACACGTGCTTTGAACCGAGGAAGCGACGCTTACTTGAGACGGTGTCATGTATTTATCACATTGTCCGCGAGGGGCAGATGGGAATCGTCATGCAATAACGCAGTCCAGGAACAAACAAGAGTTCACGATACACGTGTGGGTTGAAATTGTAGGCACTTACATGTCCCGTTTGTGTTTCCTGAGTGGTTAAATGGGCAGACCTACAGGAACTTCAAGGAAAATGACTAATCGATCATGCTCGAGGACGTTCTGTTAACACATTGACAGAAAGGTTTGTTTGAGCCATCAATACATTTATTAATATATGGATAAACAGGTAGTCTACTTATATTATAATGTTGCCGGTTGCTGGGAATCATCTGAAAGAGTGTGCAATTCCGTTTGTCTTGAATACAAACAGCTGCTGTCATACGCCGCTAGCTCAAAATCACTTGCACATACTGAAACGAAGGATACGTGGAGAAAGGGTATGACATATAAATTTCCAGGCCAATCAACGAATTTTTTTGAGCTCACAATTGCGCACTCAAAGCTTCTCCGTTGTTCTTGCAGAACTCGCTGCACAACCTGGCATCACGGCAGCGAACAACGCCGCTGCGGAATGTCACTTTAAGTTACACGTATGGGGTAGGAACAATGTTTGAGCTCTGGCTGTATGGTGAACTAGGGCCAGAAAGTAGTATTTAAGTGAGGTTATGCGTAAGGTTGCATAAACATGTGTGGAGCACGGTGAAAATTCCACGTGCTAGGTGAAGTGGCGCCAGTCGGGGCTGTGCAGGCCCATGGTGCGACAGCCAATCAGAGCGGACTTTAAGATTTTCAACGAAGTTGTTTATTTAAACTGGGAGAACAGTTATGCTACAGAAACGAAGGAATGTTGCTAGATAGTTATTTAAAGAAAAGAACAGGTGACAGTTTACTTACCGATCTTTCCGATCGCAAAAAAAGAGATTTTAAAGAAAATTAAAAATGCTAAACATTTTTAATCACTGTAAATTTTCAACAGAATAACACAATCTGTTACGAAAATCCATTTTTTACCAACATTGCCAATTGACGTCAAACTCGTTTCAAATTGTCAATCTGTTTAACAAAGCATTTCTAGTCGTATGGATATTCTACTGTTATGTTATATCCTCTATGAGTATGCATTATGATTGTGAACTCAGCATAACCCGTCTGAATATGGGGTAGAGTGATCACGGAATCTGCGCAAAATCAGCCCCCGTGTCCCAAAATTGCACTGTTTTTCTGACACTACGACTATCATAAACGACGAGGATAGGATTTGAGGTTAGAATGTAAAGTAAACGAGTGCTTTGTGATGTTAGTGCACGTCCTCTAACCAATTTTGAATGCAATTAGATAGTTCCAATTGGGAAAAGTACTTTATTTATATAAAAGTGCATGTATTTTTAAAATTATAAAAAACCACGTCCATCATCGTTGACCATGTGACTTCTATAATGTTATGTAGGTGTGGGATAGGTAAATATCGGGTACATGGACATAAGACGAAAAATCGGCACAGTGGAGACAAAATAAGACATCCATTTTAAGTAAAGCAGAATATTTATTTTACAATTTAAAAATGCACATAATTCGCTAAAAATCAGTCACGCGCATTATTTCAGACCTATGTTATTTTGTGATACCTATTCCTATACGAAGTAAATTTGTGATACCTGTTCCTATAGTTACGTTCTCACCTACAGCATACCCAAAAAGTCACGATACAACTGCCAACCTCAACAATTTACAGTTAGCTCATCATTTTCTATACAATTACCTGAAAGCGCAGCAAGAGTTATATAACTGTTACGTGTAGGGCTATGACAACTTATAAAAAGCAAACACATTAAAAAATATGGTTCAGGAGTGCTTTTATCATATATTGTAAATCTTTTCTGTACAGGAGTTGCAATAGGGCAAAATGCCAATAAAATATTTATAAAAGTATTAAAAATATTCTCTCTCTTTACATTTACAAACACTAAAATTTACGTTTATACAAGTGGTTTTTGCCGAAACCCATTAAATGCAACGACTTTAGGAAAACGTTCACCCATCCATGTTCTGGCCTCTGCCAATATTCATGTCGTTGAACGACCTTTGAGCAACCCGTTTATTTGTACTCTGGCTTAAGCAAATGAGGTTTAGATCATCAGTCATGCAATACTTATCTTTCGCTATAAAATACATTTCTTTCACTACTAACTTTACAACTGTGATCAAAACCGCATGCATCGTAACATTCTAAATTCTATGTTTTTACAATTGATGGCTGAAGGCCACTACCAAACGTGCCATTTTGATATCAAACTTAGCAGCGCAAACACTTCTGAAGCTGACGAAACTCATGATGATGCTCTAGCTATAGTAAATGTTAGAGTTGGTTTTGGTGTGTCGCAGGTGGAAACGTTGAGTGTTACAACGTTCATTGAAGTTGCTGTAGTAGCACAATCAAAAATTTGGATCACAGAAAAAATTAAAAAAAGGAGTACTTTTGATCTAAATGACATGCTTGCATACAGAGATTTAAATTTTTCTTGTACAGCAAATGATGGTCATGCTGTTTTGCAAATAATCCCTTCTGCTGGTAACAAAAAAACAACTTCTCATGAAAGAAGGGGATAGGATTTACGTTTTTACAACATCAAATAATTTGAAACCACAAATAATACAAGTTGTTATGGAATTAACGTTTGTAGCTAAATATGAAATGTATGTTTTGTAACATTAGTAATTGTAAAATTGTATATATTTTCGTATCAGTAATAAGAGTAATCCGTGGTCATGATTCATTGATTACGTTGGTGGTTTTAATAAAATTCATTATAATATAAGAAAAATTATATTTTCCTGTAAACTACATTATTTTGAAGGATTAGTTTTAGTAACCTTCTTCATGGGATGTCCACAGGGGTTGTACTCTATATTGCTGTTTTGTAATAGTCTATAAAAATAATAAAAATAAATGTACATTAAATATACGGAAACTCTAACCGTAATGACTAAAAACGGAGCCGAGATCCGTAAATCCTAAATGTAGAAAATTATAGCTTAACTTGTCACCGAAGATGACGATTCCTGGGAGAGGCAGACATATTTTTCCCCGAACCGAGGCATTGTCAGACATATATATAGATAAAAAACTACAACACGAACCCTAGAGATATAACAAAATACTAACAAAACTAATTAAATTTGCATTTCCGGTCACGCCAGCCAATGGCAAAATTTCTCGTCGTGGAATAGAGTGCGCCCATACGTTAGAAGTTCATTTTCAGGAAGTTCCACAGGGCTGCGCAACGGCGTCGCCGGGAAACACGAATGTCTTTCGACGTAGCGCTGTTAGGAATTACGGCCACCCTAGCAGGACGAAACAGAAGTCAGTTGTTGATGTGCGTCAGGTTGAGTGCGTGTGCATGTGGGCCCGGTGTGCCGCGTTTTTTCGGGGAGCACTCTACCTTGTCGCTTTTGTTGTTGGCGGCGTTCACCTCAGCGAAAAGCCTATCTGCTAAGTAGATTTCCAGCACGACGAAGGTCTTCACAAGGCAAAGTGCCAGCGGCTCCGTATTCTACGTGTCCTAAACGTGAAGCAAACGGCGATGTCGGACAGGATAGGCGGACGACACATTTATGCAGACAGTTCGAATGTGGGCGAAAAATTTTGTATCAAGTTTCAAAACTCACGCTGCTTTCGTTAAATGGATTTCTTCGTGCGAAACGTATTGTCTTCGTAAGTTTGTGACGAATCCGGTGATATCTTGTAATGTGTATATTCTTTCTCAGCAAATTTCTATACGCCTTAAACGAGTAAAATAATATGCTAAATGATTAATGTCTGCATTTTCTTTAATATGATGTGAGCTAAACACACCAACCATTTAAAATAGTCCAAGGGCTGCTGCTGGTAAGAGATCTTGTGTACGTTGAAGGGGAGGCAACACCGTTACCCACTACACCACGTACGCGATTATGGATTATACCAACGGGGGGATTTACGGCACTTCGAAATCGAGGTATCAGTCATGTCATATTAGAACTCTGTGTGGGTTTTCGTAAGACTGGCGCTTTATTTACAGTGAATATTAATGTTAAATGCTTAAATTTAATTCTAAATGTTTGTGCTTTTGTTGACAATCTTAAATTTAGTGGTGGGTTGCGAACGAAAACGCGACGAGTCGACTCTACATGCTGAAAAGTCGACGACGTCGATTCGGAGTCGACTCTTTGGATACCAGTAGCGCTCTCTCGTGAGCAAATGAGGAAGTGCCATGTTATGTGTAGAATACGAGAATACAGGAACATTAGGTGGAAGGTTCAGTGGCCATAGTCTTGGACGATGGTTCGTGTCGAACGTGCAAAGTAATATTAATTAGTACTGCGAGTATGGTGTATAGTATGTAAACTGTCATGCACTTAAGGTGACACAGCCCATAGCCAAATTAACATTTAAATCAAACATCCTTTTACTGCAAACATAACGTTATGTTTATGTAAATAAATACCAAATATACTCTTAAGAATATGGAAACGAAAGCCATTCTACTGATAGACAGTCCATACTGCCATCACGACGAAAATACGACTGACTAACAAGTTTTCTATGCTGTATGTTTCTGCTTTGCTCGGTAGCTCGTGGTGTTCTTCTTGCGTAGGGTCAGATCATCCTATCTCGTTAAAATGTTCGATTCGCCCAGCATGCATGCCAACTAATTTTTTTGTGATAAAGCATTGTCATGCAGTATTGTTTTTCTTTTGGAAATGAATGATTATGGACATTTTGCATTTATTTCCCATATTATGCCACAAACTGGTAGAATTGTCATTTTGGTCCCCCTGCGTACGAGCAGCTCTGATTTCTACCTTCTCGCGCTTGGCTTAGAGTCGATTCTTCACGCGTGAAACGATTCTTCCGCGGAGTCGCCAAAAATCGACTTTCACGATCCTGGCGTTCATTCACAGCGCACCTCTACTTAAAATAAGCCGCCCAAATCTCTTATCTCACTCAAATTAAAATCCTAGATCCACAACTTTCGTATTGTCTCTCAGTGAAGACAACATTAAACATTAGGCTGGTCATCCAGCGATGTTTAGTCTTTAATTTTCTTATATCCAAAGAATAACTTACATAATGTTCGTTCCTTATTTTATCGTGTAAATACAAGCAAGACGTTGTCCATAATGTTGTCCATAGTGAAAGGTGCTGCTATCATGGTGATTTTACTTAAACATTTTCTGGCGATGANAGACAACATTAAACATTAGGCTGGTCATCCAGCGATGTTTAGTCTTTAATTTTCTTATATCCAAAGAATAACTTACAGAATGTTCGTTCCTTATTTTATCGTGTAAATACAAGCAAGACGTTGTCCATAATGTTGTCCATAGTGAAAGGTGCTGCTATCATGGTGATTTTACTTAAACATTTTCTGGCGATGAGAACTGTGGATATGTTTTTGATATTTTGCAACAAAAACCAAAATTTTTTTCATACAGTAATTCTGTTCGGAAACATATCTGGAGGTTTTGTTTATGTTGTTACTCGAAACAAATGGTTAAAAAAAACTGTAGTTTTTAAACACAATATGACATTACACTAAAAAACTAACTTCTTTTCACATTCAGGAACAGTTGCTTTAGTTACTATGAGTTATAGAGCTTGAATTACTTAACCAGAATATGGATAGCAGTTTTAGTTTTACAGTGTATGTATATTATATTAATGAGAATAAACCAGTGCAAAGAAATTATATGTCTTAAATGTAGCTAAATGCTTGGCGACTCAGATATATTACTATAGTTTTGTTGGTAACATGAGAAGAGGATTTGTAAACAACCACAACAAGCACGCACACACACACGATTGTAATTTTATAGTAATGATTTTTTTTACGTTACATAACTTGTAAATATTACGTCCACTTTTATATTAGTTCCTTGGCTATGTGGTACAACTTAACTCTACAACTTCAGTTTAACAGAAAACTAAGCGGTGATCAATGTTTTAGTAACGACAGCTGAAAGACTTATTTGAACCACTAGTTACATGAATATCGTATATACCTAGTGTGCAATGAGACAAGTGCACACTGTATGATACGTTCAGTTATTATTTCAATTTCTTATAACGTTTGGACGAAGTCACCTGTTCCACGTTTTCAACAAAGCGCTTTATTACACTGCGCAAAAGAAAGGTCAACTTTCTTTAGTACTTGGCTTACTGCATGGAATATTTGCGCCTTGCGTTCTATCACCTTAAGGTGCAGTGCGAAATGAACAAGGAAAGTGGATACGATGCTAAATTACGATCCTTTCACTACACGCATTCACTACAAGACTGCTCGATTAAAACTGAACTGTATTACCTTTCTGTCATATAAATATGGGTCCGAGAATATTTTTGTGCCAGGCATAGAAAGACCGCACTAAAGGGAGAGTACTTATTATTAAGTGAATATTTTTATAAACTCTTAACACATTTTCTTGGAAATCTGTGGCCGAAACGTGTATTCTACATCACTGTGCTGTATTCTTGTAAGAACGGCCCCTGAGCAAGTCTGTATACTATTAAAAATTTCGGCTTATGTACGGAATTTTTACGTAAATGTACAGTAAATACGCGGAAATGCAATTACTAATGACGGAAACCGGAGCCGAGCTCCGTAAATACAAAACGTGGAAAGTCTTTGTATGTTCTCTAGCTTCGTGTTTCGGAAACGAACAGTGCCGAGTCGTCACGAAGCTTTCTTTTATCACTGTTCTCAGAATATTATCATTTGTGATAATCATTTAATATATCCATGCCACTTGGACCTATTACTTCAAACTTCAAAGTAGTGCCTAGAAAATACACACACTTTATAGAAACTGGCAAAGTTGTTTATATGAATACATTATAAATACCAAAATTATAACTCAACTTATCGCATGAAGGTCGTGAGTGGTTAGAGCAACGGATTCCAAATATTTTGACTTAGGTTTAAATTTCGCTCAGGTATTAAGCATTTTAACTGTTATAAATTTCGGTCTCATACACAGCAGAATGCCCGCATAAGAAAATCCTAAACTTGTTTTCGTTGTCTCTTTTTAAAATTGGACGTACAGAAAACTAAATAGCAAATTTACGGAGATTTTCTGTGAAATCACGGAAAGTTGTATGACATTTACGGAAACTCCGTTTATGATTATCACCTTGTCCATTATTTTTCGTAATTACAACGAAGACTTCTGGAGAATTTTTACCAATCATGATCCAAAACGGCTATATTATCGTTGCATATTTAACCACTCTCTAGCCAGGTTTCCCTTCGGCGCTGTGAGTCTCTATCTCATTATTCAAGAACGGAAGTTTCAAGGGTGAATTTGGGGACGCCCAACGCCCCTCCCTTAAGGGGTAGAGGGTTGGAACAAAGNCCTGCCCCCGCACCGACCACCAGGGAGGAGATGTTGCGACCAGAGGGGTGTGTTGTTAACTTTGGTCGGTGCTGGAAGTCGCAATTTTCGGTCGATTTCGCCAGGATTTGAGGGAGGGCTGTCTCTTTGGACCTTCCTTCGGCCGTTGGGTCAGTTATGCCCTTTTAGAAAATTGTCGGAACCCCTGAGGGGACGGGGTGTATTTATGTTTTTAGGCCCTTGAAGCCACAGTTTTCGGCCGATTGCGGTGGGATTTGAGGGAGGGCTGTTGTCTTCGGACCTTTCCTCGGCCGTTGGGTCAGTTAAGCAGATTTGAAAAAATGTCGGTACCCCTGAGCGGTGGGATTTGAGGGAGGGGTGACTCTTCGGACCCTTCCTCGACTTTAAGTTGGTTAGGCCCTTTTGGATAAATGCCAGTACCATAAAAGTGTACCATATTATGTACTATAACTATCGTACAAAGCCAGTTGGACCATATTTCGCGTACCAAAATTAAAGTACGCTGTAGAATAACTTCGACATTTTGTACGATAATTTAGAAATTCGTAATGTAATGGACTCAGCACCGCTCAAATTTACCTTTAGGCCTGAAATGAACATGGTTGGGCAGTACCGTTATTAGATACGCACCACACATATCGGTATTTTGTACCATAATTTCGAAATTCATTCCACAATGGACTCTGCATTTCCCAAGCTTATCCCAGGCTATATTAATGACCTGGGTTTTAGATTGCACGCATGTACATGCTTCACCATTATTGACAAAGAACGCGGGTTACGTGGGCCCAGCTTATTTTAAGGCCAGCATTTATCGCAGGCCATATTTTACAATTGCTTTCAGATTGCATGATACCTACTGAGGC
Source organism: Clitarchus hookeri (assembly GCA_002778355.1). NCBI lineage: Eukaryota > Metazoa > Arthropoda > Insecta > Phasmatodea > Phasmatidae > Clitarchus > Clitarchus hookeri. Next base: position 93,133 of record NQII01001018.1, on the reverse strand, counting down.
CATATTTATGACCTGGGTTTCAGATTGCACGCATGTAGATGCTTCACAATTGCTTACTAAAAACGCGGTTTACGCGGGCCCTGCTTCTTTTGAGGCCAGCACTTATCGCAGGCCATATTTTACAATTGGTTTCAGATTGTAGGCAAGTACCTGCCCAGGCCATTTTTATGACCTGGGTTTCAGATTGCACGCATGTAGATGCTTCACCATTGTTGACTAAGCACGCGGGTTACGCGGGCCCTGCTTCTTTTGAGGCCAGCACTTATCGCAGGCCATATTTTACAATTGGTTTCAGATTGTAGGCAAGTACCTGCCCAGGCCATTTTTATGACCTGGGTTTCAGATTGCACGCATGTAGATGCTTCACCATTGTTGACTAAGCACGCGGGTTACGCGGGCCCTGCTTCTTTTGAGGCCAGCACTTATCGCAGGCCATATTTTACAATTGGTTTCAGATTGTAGGCAAGTACCTGCCCAGGCCATTTTTATGACCTGGGTTACAGATTGCACGCATGTAGATGCTTCACCATTGTTGACTAAGCACGCGGGTTACGCGGGCCCTGCTTCTTTTGAGGCCAGCACTTATCGCAGGCCATATTTTACAATTGGTTTCAGATTGTAGGCAAGTACCTGCCCAGGCCATTTTTATGACCTGGGTTACAGTTTGCACGCATGTAGATGCTTCACAATTGTTTACTAAAAACGCGGGTTACGTGGGCCCTGCTTCTTTTGAGGTTGGCATTTATCACAGTTATTGTATCTCCCTAGGACAACATTAATATAATTACAGTCTTTAAAAAAAATTTAAAAAAAAGATGGTTTTCAAATTTGCACCCGTTTACCTGCCACACCCAAGGATAGCGAACCCGCGGATTCTGCGGGCCGACCCCCTGGTCATTTTCATTATTCAGGAACGGAAGATTGAAGGGTGGATTTGGGGGGCGCCCAGCACCCCACCCTTAAGGGGTAGAGTGCTGGAATAAAGTTAGTGCACGCCTCTGAACCTTCCTCTTTCCATACCCCCACCCCCTCCTCTATACTCTACCTACCAGAGAGGAGATGCGGTGACCGGAGGGGTATATTTTCAACCATTTTCGCTTCTGGAAGCCACCGTTTTCAATGGTTTTCATCATGATTTGAGGAAGGGCTGTCTCTTTGGACACTACCTCGGTTCACAGTTAGTTAGGCCATTTTGAATAAATGTCGGTAAACTATTTACGATACTATTTACCATAACTATGGTACAAAGTCACTTGGTCCATATTTCGCGCACCATAGTTGTTTGTGCAGTGTACCAAAACTTCGGTATTTCTTACGATAATTTCCAAATTCGTAGCATTATGGTCTCTGAAGCACCCAACTTTACCTATAGGCCTGAAATGAACATGGTTGGGCCGTACAAGTATTAGATCTACACCACACATATAGGTATTTCGAATGATAATTTCGGAATTCATTCCGCAATGGACTCTACACTTACCAAGCTTATCGCAGGCCGTATTTGTGACCTGGGTTTCAAATTGCACTCATGTACATCACCGTTCTTGAGTTAAAAAGCGGTTAAGCGGTACACTTACCAAGCTTATCGCAGGCCGTATATGGCTTGGGTTTGAGGTTGCACGCATGTACATGCTTCACCGTTATTGAGTAAGAACGCGGGTTGTGCGGGCCACCTAGGAAAATATTCATACAATTACACTCTGTCAAAAAAAAAGGGTTGGTTTCAAATTTCACCCATTTACCTGCCTCACCCAAGGATAGTGAACCCGCGGATTCCGCAGGCCGACCCCTGGTTATTTTATACTCGGAAATTGAAACCACCTCCTGGTGGTCTACAGGCCTTTGGTGTCTCTGTTAGCAAAATACAGGATGTATCTGAACCACCGTAACAAACTTTGTGAGGTGATTCCTGCGATCAAAACAAGCAAAAATTTTCCTACGATTATATGTCCTGCGACGTGTTATTATTGATTTGAAGGACAGACACTGGCCATATCACAGGCGATGCTCGAAGTGTCTGCCATGGGCAGCAATGCAAGCGTGGCAACGCCTCATCATGGACTGGCGAAGCTGCTCCGAGATACCTGAGTCATGTCGAACAGCTACACCGGCATTATTGTTATGCTGTTCCAAGTCGCTGATGTCGTTGACTGGCGTAACGTACACCACACTTCACGTGTCCCCATAACTAATTGCCCGGCGGGTTAAGGTCAGTAGACTGGGCAGGCCAATGCACTGGACCGCGGCGCCCGATCCAACATAACAACGCAGTAAATGGCGGTAGTGACACTTGTTAACAAAATGTGGAATGCCTGTAACTCTCTAATAACGGTTCATGGGACTTATTTAACTTGTTTCCATCCCAGAAATCACCTGCCACAGTTTGTTACAGTAGTTTAGATCCACTCAGTAAATGTGCCTGCTCAGGTGGTTTCGGGCGGTAGTTGGCGTCAAGTGAGGTTTCCACCGCGCTCTGAGGCAGCTTGGACTCAAAGCACGGATTTCACTGTGTAAGAATTTGAAGTAATGCAAAAATAATATCTGCAAAAAATTTATGACACTACTCCCCACCTGTGGAGTACAGAATGGTTCGTAGGGTCTATGGTTAATGTTATATGGCACAGACTATAGTGTGTTTTGAAGGTTGAGGGTATGTCAGACACTTACTTCATTTCGTTTGGGTTTAAGATGTTTATTTACCCGGGAATTTATTCATATATTCCCGGAAGTTTTACGGGAATATACTCATACTTTCCCGACACTTTGTGCCGGGAATTTGCGCATACTTTGATGCACTGCGAGTTCTTGCCCTAAAGGGGTGGTTACAATGTTCTGGCTACGTTTCCGATGCTGTAGGGGCATTCGGTGACAGGACACGTCCCTGAGTGACGTTGTTGTTACTTATCTGTACTTGTTGCGGTTGCAGAGTAGTTTTTCCGGCAGTTGAGATCTGGTGAGTTGGATGGCCCAGATATGTTCTGGCAGTTGATGAGATCTGGTGAGCTGGATGACCCTGTTATAGGTCCTTTGTGGTTGGCTTGTTGCACTCAGCTGGCTGTCTCTTGACATGGCGCTCCTCGTTGGAGCTCACCACTCGCTCCTGTTCTCGGCGTAGGGTTGTAACTGACTGTTACCTCCCTACCACATCCCGGCGAGGTGACCCTTGATGGGCCCTCACCCCGGCCCTCGGCGCAGGGTTGCACTGGACTAATCCCACTAGCTCGACATGGCGCTCCTCGTTAGAGCTCACCACTCGACTCCACCTTCTCAGTGCATTATTGTAACTGACCGACTGGTAACTGNCACCTTCTCAGTGCATTATTGTAACTGACCGACTGGTAACTGACTGACTGATGCGGTTATGACTGACTGACTCACATCCCAGCATGGTGAAACTACTTGTCCGAAGTAACTCATTTATCTGTTTAACTGATTCTGCCCTGCATCTCGCACCTCGCATCCCGATATGGCTGACCCCGTAATGTTGCGGCTGACTGACGCAGCTGATGGACGAGACCCGGTTCCAATCTCCCCGGCCTTAGTAACTGTTGCTCCGACTTACTCTCTCGGCGTGGTGATCAAAACTTACCAACTGTACTCTCTGTGCGGTGATAACGAACTGACCAACTGATTCCTCTCTATGCGGTGATAACGAACCGACTCCCTCTTCTCTCGTAAATTCGCTTATATCATCTCTTGACTCCCTTCCTAAGTTCCTACATGTGTCTCCCTTGTTGTAGTAGGAGGGAGGGTGGAGGCGCAGTTCACAGCATACAAAGCAATTCTTACACGCGCCATGGTTCGTGAAGGTTGGAGAGGAAAGGGGTGGCCTGCACCCTGAAACTTACCCTGTCAGCTTTCCTTCCGCAGTGCGTGTCCCAGTTGCCC
>NQII01001018.1:15886-89155 GCA_002778355.1 Clitarchus hookeri | reverse complement strand
AGCGCCACTTCTAGCACTTACAAAATACGCTATGCATCATCTACAAGGGCTACTAAAGTGTATGCACTGATGTTGAAGGATCGTTCCGATCATATACTAAAGATGAGGTAGACCGCTTATTAGTCTTCTGCACATACACCCAACATGGACCTACCCCAAACAACACAACTGTCAGAGTAACATGGCCAACAGTGATTAACGTGTTTATTTATATATTAATTTTTAAAAGACAGGCACTTTCATATACATCAAATACTTTTACCAGTTTAAAATTAATCAAAATGCATTTCAAATAGGTTAGAGGATCTGCAAAAATATCTCAAACCACTTCTTTACTAAACAGTATTCTAACCTCAAATCCAATCCACGCTGTTTTTTTTTTCTATTCGCATTGGTAGAAAAATGGTTAAATATTGGTACACGGAGATTGGTTGTGCGCAGCCAGCGAGATCGGTCTACCTCATCTTTAGTCTATGTTTCCAATCCTTTAGCCATACCGGAATTGCTTTGTGATGACAGATTATTTGAGTCTGGACTCGTAATGGGGATAATATACACTCGCGTGGGAGGACTTGCGATGAAACCTCGTCCCAATAACGGGTCGACGGAGAGAATGGCGGCACACCTACGAAACACTCCTGTACGGAGAGTAGAGGCGAATTTTCCGCATTTTTTAAGTGGCCGTGGTAGCGCAGTGGCTAGAACGCTTCTCTCCCACCAAGCCGAATAGGGTTCGATTCCCGGTGGGGTCAAAAAATGCCACTGGTCGGCGGGTTTCCTCGGAGATCTCCAGTTTCCCCCTCTCTTGGATTCCGACACCGCTCCATACTCACCTCGCTTCAACCTCATCGGCTCTCATGTCCCCGATGTGAAGAGACGCCCGAACTTCTCCTCTCCGCGCCACTGTACTTCTTTTTAGTTATTCAAGCCTTCAGCAGAAGCATGGCTACTGGAATCGTCATTCCTTGGAATGGCGTCCAATGAATCGTTATCCTGCTTAACGTAAGCCTTTTCTTAATTGCCACAAACGCAAATATGCAAATTGTGCAAGAGTGAATGAACAGGATTTTATTTCCATTCGCCCTTAATTTTTACTCTGTTAGCCACCCGTTCTGGAGGGTAAAAAATTACAATTTATGTCTGCAGTATTTAAAATGAGAAAGAGTGAATCTATTTTTTGTGCTGGAATTTATTAACGAAAAGGATAAAAATTTTATAACAGTGTAAAGCATTCTTAATTTCTGTGCCCCGTATATCTCCGGCACCTAAAATACCATTAAAAAATCTGAAAGAATGGGTGTGTTTAATAAACGATAAGCTTGAGAAATATTTAAGCACAGTCGATGAGAACAAAATAGTAAACAGAAGTAAACTATCGTATTAGAAAGGAAGGGGACTCTAGCGGGAAGAGAAAGTCGTAAGTGAATCTCTCCACACGATACACGCTTATACAGCCTGATTAAAATTCTGTTGAAGGCAGCAAAAAAAATTTTAATTGGCCAGCCTTCAAAATAAGAGTAAGTTATAGCCTTGCGCACCAGTGCATTGAAAAGAAAATGAACAACAGAAAAGGAACCATTCTCTTCTCTCCTGCACATATTGCAATATGACAACCACCTACGCANAGAGAAAGTCGTAAGTGAATCTCTCCACACGATACACGCTTATACAGCCTGATTAAAATTCTGTTGAAGGCAGCAAACAAAATTTTAATTGGCCAGCCTTCAAAATAAGAGTAAGTTATAGCCTTGCGCACCAGTGCATTGAAAAGAAAATGAACAACAGAAAAGGAACCATTCTCTTCTCTCCTGCACATATTGCAATATGACAACCACCTACGCGCGCGTTGTTCAGTTCTAACAACCACATAGGTACTAATAATATAGAGATGGCATTGTGACGATGTTTCATTGATACCAACGCTATTAATTACTGAGAAAAGAAATGCTCACGGACATACTCGTGGCATGTACTTCTGTAGAAGCAAATACTACGAATGTTGCGCTTTGTTGTCGATTTAACCGACTTATAATTAAATTTCCTTGATATTTTATTTCAAATAACGATTAATTTTCATTTTTAATGTAGGTAAAATATGAGTGCAATTAAATTACACTGTATGTTAAAACAAAACGTATCATAAATATTTATTAGCAAACACACTTTTTCGTGACGTGCTCGAGTGGATACAAGATTCTGATTTTTAAAACTTTTTTTATGAAGTCTGTCGATTTAACGAAATCAGTTTATATTTATTTGTCTAAACGGGGAAAAGTTATTTGGTTTTGTATAGTTTGGCGAGTGATTTAACAAAGCTTATCAATCGTATTTGTGTGTTGCGTGTTGACGAAAATGAATCAGTACAAGCCAAATTTTAAGGATAACGCTGGGAACTAGATTATAAAATTTACGTTTAGGTTCTCTGTCCATTCCTTCATGAACACTACACCCACTCAACGTACAAAAACAAAAAGGGACCGACCAGCAAGATGGCGAGTTAGTTCTCGTAATCTAGGCTTATTTCGTCTTTCTAAGCTTATCACCTCTGAGATACAACTGGAGCAGCTGCAGTAATCACGAGAGAAAGGTATGCCTTGGCAAGAAATTAATGTATTGGCTACATAATGCATTGAGAACATAAAATCAGCTACTCCAAAAGCACTGACTGAATCAGGGTAATAATGTCAGTGTCTCAATAATATTTTAATAACAAGTTATGCATTGGCACAGTTGTAATCATTGCCAAAACTGTTAATGATGGTTTTATCTTATCTCACAAATTGGTGGAGAAAACGAGACTCATTACTTGGATCGTGAAGATATTCAAATGTTATAATATTTGGGAAGCACTGTACTGCCTTGGAATGTGAATAAGAAGAAACTTGGACAAAGGAAACACCAGCGCAGAATAAAGTAAAAATAATTTGGATCTACAAACAAAATCTATAATGGCTTGCTGCTACAACTTCGCGTAGGACTTTTGATCTGTATAAAACTGACGGTGAAGTTGAACAAGAACGGTATGATTTGCTTATCACGTTTGACAGGTACGTTTATGCATTTTGTTGTAAGCACTCGGTCTAGCACAGAAAATGCAGTTAGTGTATTGAACCAGGTCAATTTAAATTGCTAGAAGATTGCATAGATACTTAAAGTAAACTATGTAATATTGCATTGTAAGTAGAAAAATTGGCAAGAATATTAATGAATTCGAAGATGCAAATTGAGCAAATGACAAACGAATTTTAATAACGTATGCAGAGTTTGTTTTAGTCTGGCATGTGCAGCTGCTTTTTCGGAATAGAAGATAAGTTGCAAAGAACAGTTAATCTGTCTAGATCAGAAAAGGAATGCATGATAGTAGCCCACGGAGGCGAACCGGGTTCAATTCCCTGAGAGGTAACGCGAATTTTCACATGTGGAAAACGTAACGGACGTTTCCGTTGGCCAGCGGGATTTCTCGGGGTACTCCCGTTTCTCAGGCACTTGCATTTCACCACTGCTCGACCTTCACCTCATTTCACTTTCATATTTATATTTAGTGTAGACCAAAAATCTTTCAACTTATGGCTTTAGCAGAGAAATAGCCGAGATAGAAATTTTTACGTGTAGTTTTCCGATAAAACTCTATTGGCCAAATGAACAGTTACTGTGTGGAATGATAAACTATAAGCTCGGTATTTAGTGCACCGCTTCATACGACACTAGATAAATGAACCACCCGTGTGCGTCATCATTTTGTACGTGACTCAGTTGCATTGAAGTATGAGGTGATTGACAGTCTAACTACACGATAAATAGTGACTGATATCTTCACCAAAGGATTCAGAGTAAAATTGCATGATACGTGTGTGGCTAGAAGTCCTTTCACAAGTGACTAAGAAATGGCGAGGACATGAAGTTGGCAAATATGGACAATAATAATTTGTGTTGCAGTACTGTTTTTTTTTTTTTACATTGATTTATTTCTTGTGCTTTCACACATTTTTATATACACATCGGTGTGTTTGGTTTTGCAAGGAAAAGTAAGTAAGTATTTTAAAGGTATAATTTATTCTATAACATAAATACTCTCAAGAAGTTTATTATATTTTTTTACGTGAATAGTTAACATCAATTTGCATGTAAGTATTGTACACTGAAGAGCCAAAAAAACTGGTATAGGCGTGCGTATGCAAGTAACAGAGGTATGGAACCAATCAGAGTAAGACGATGCGGTTGGCAGTTAGATCGGTTACTGCTGCTACAATGGCAGGTTATCAAGATTTAAGTGAGTTTGAACGTGGTGTTATAGTCGGCGCACGAGAGATGGAACATAGCGTCCCCGAGTTAGCGATAAAATTTGGATTTTCGCGTACGACTATTTTACGAGTGTACCGTGAATATTGAGAATCCGGTAAAACATCACATCTTTGACATCACTGCGGCCGGAAAAAGATCGTGAAAGAACGGGACAAACGACGACTGACGTGCAACATTTTCTCAAATTGGCACAGATTGGATTTGTGGACTGCCCAGGAGGATTAATGGTGTGAAATTGCCTCCTCCTTACCTTTAGACATTAGTCGAGTTCATGCCACGTCTTATTGCGGCACTTCTGCGTGCTACACGATATAAGGCAGGTGTACCAGGTTTTTGGCTCTTCAGTGTATATACACACAATAATGTGTGTGTGATATGGTTTACGTAACCGGAAATTAGTTCTTTACATTTTACGTTAGCTGAAAACCAGGAAATTATCAGAATATTTTTGGAATGAAAACGCACTATTTCAACATATAAGTAATGGATTGTGTTATAAAATAACGTTCCTTACTTTAAAAATGTAAACAATAATCTGTTATACATGAAGTATCGATAGCAAATAGAAAATTATATTCTTTCTGGTTTTATCAAAACAAAATCGTGGTAATAATGCCTTTATATTTACGTTTTATAATTTCATATAAATATGCAATTTATTTGAACTCGATTGATGAACACTCTTGAAAATCTAGACATTATACTTAAGCACTAGAAGGCTAATTTTATTGAAGTCAACTAATCAGTAGTTACTATACACAGACCAAATATATTTAATCACGTGTAGTTCTGAATGCCTTTATTAAACGTATTATTTCATATTACAATTTGCATAATAGTTTTATATGCTTGCTAAACACCAAAACCATAAGTTTCCTAAGAGCAATGCCAGTTAACTGTGAGATAATATACATCATGTTATAAATTTTTTCTACCTGCTAGTGTACGAAGAATATTAAACCTCTGAAAACATATCACTATCTGCACACTTAAGATTTTTCTTACGAGACTGAATAATTTACATATTAATATAGCTGGTTCCAAAAGAAAAAATAACACTTTCTTCAATAATTGTGATTAAATTAATCTCAGTAAGAAGGCACTATGTAAAATAATGTTAAAAATATTTTTGAAAGGTTTTATAAATAAGTAATCAAAACTTGTAGAAGAACATCAGCTGTTAAACAGTATAGATACACGGTGTTTCTTATGAACCTAGATAAAACTTCAAGTTATTAAACATGTAATTGTTACATATATTTCTTATTTTAACAAATACCATTAGAAAACCAATACGTTCACAGTAACAGTTATTTCTTAGCATTACACTATAGTATCCATACTAAAGATCCATAGCATAGGTGTATCATTTTAGCTTGCTGTGTAAGCAGCGATGCAGCGAGACCTAATTTAAACATGAATATCCACCCAGAAAAGTCGATTGAATCGTAGCTGATTCTTAATGATGAGACTGGTGTCATCATGCGAAATGAAGTTCAGCTGTATGCGTAAGCAACCTTGCATGACGAATGGAAAACAATTTGGTGTTAATTGCTTCCATGATAAAACAAATCTGCATTCGTTTATGCTATGAATAAGTTTAAGCTACTATCATAACGAAAATAGCATATTTTTCTTACAGAAACTAAGAGCAATTTGCATCTTTTTTTAACTGGCACGTTAAAAAATATATTTTATACTTATATACTTAATATTTTATGGATAAAGGGGAGTGAGATTAATTCCAAGGCTGTCGATATTGCCTATTTTCTGGTAACAGATTGTCTTATTCCTAATATCCATGAGTAGAGACCTGAAAAATTCGCGTTATAATTTAGCGGCAGGCTGAACTCCAAGTTACTGTGCATTTTACCGACTTGAGCCACAGGCCGGTAGTCACGCTTCCCGGGAATCTTGAACAAATAACGTAACTTCAGCGGCGGACTGGCCAATCTTATTTAACGAAGTCAAACGGGTAGGTGATTCCTCTTCAAAAGTAGGCAGCCAATAAAAACACTGACTGTGCTCACTTGCGTACAAGACGGCGGAGTTTATCCTGTCACCGAAAAATAACGCGAATTTCGCAGGTCTCTACCAAGCGTGACCAAGTTTAACACAGATGAATCTGCAGCGTTTCTTTGAAGGACGTTGGAACATTCCTCTAGTTTGATTTTAACCTACAAACAAAACAAGTAGAGCCTCACTCTGTAAAGTGTTTTGGGGCTGTAAACCAAAGGAGAGATTATAAGTTGGCTTTTACTTTAACTTTCCTAAAGGGTGGGTGGTCTTTTGCACAACTGAGCCACCCCGAGGACACTCCCATGGTCTTAGAACAGATCTTGACACTAACGTGAAAAGCTACCACCCTTATTGACTGATTTAGTTCATGAAATATCCACTGATCACTGTTATCAACTTATTGCTAGTTCTACGTACCAAGTAAAGAAATTATTTAAGTTATACTTAAAATTACCATTTAAGTTATTTGAGAACATCTTAAAACTGTCTCGTTTGATAAACTACACAAATTAAATTTTGGAAAATTAAAAAAACAGTAAAATTATATTTTTTTTTTACAACAGAATGGATATAAATGTTACCAGGTAGGCTTACATACGTAGGGGATGCAAGTAATGTATATATATTCTATGGTCATGGTATTACCCGTATACAAACAACACAAAACTGAACTTTTTTGGTACAGCGCTATGCGACTACTTGATGATATATGTCAGTCAATATGAGTATCAACCATAGACTAAAGACGAGATAGGCTGAAATTAGTATTCTACGCGTGTCCAACATCCACTTGTCTTTAGCCAACACAACTGTCAACGTCACATGGTATACAGCGATGAACAAGTTTGTTAACATTAGAATTTTCAACAGACCCACACTTTTATATGAGCAAAACACTTTGAATAACTTCAATTCATTCTGGTTGCACTAAAACAAGATTAGAAAAAGTGTAGAAATATCTCAAAGTGCTTGCTTATATAAACAGTTTTCTAACCTCAAATCCTATCCACGTTGTTTTTGATAGCGTCACTGGGATAAAAGCAGTCTAATGTTGGAACATGGAGATTGGCTACTTCCTGCTAGAATGATAAATCTACCCCATATCGCTATCCTCATTAATAGCGACACTCGAATTTCGCGAANATAACTTCAATTCATTCTGGTTGCACTAAAACTAGATTAGAAAAAGTGTAGAAATATCTCAAAGTGCTTGCTTATATCAACAGTTTTCTAACCTCAAATCCTATCCACGTTGTTTTTGATAGCGTCACTAGGATAAAAGCAGTCTAATGTTGGAACATGGAGATTGGCTACTTCCTGCTAGAATGATAAATCTACCCCATATCGCTATCCTCATTAATAGCGACACTCGAATTTCGCGAAAATATTTCACAACCTGTTGTACTTCATGTACACTTTCTTGATNGTTTTTTTTTTTTTTTTTTTTTACCTACTCTAAAACTAAATTTTAGGTGTGAGCCCGCGGTAGGGACGGGAGTTAAGTGCGTCTTAGGCCTAGTAACCTCACGCCCACAATGGAAGGGATAATCTAGGTGTTACGCGTCTTAGGTGTCTGAACGCGAATCACAGACTTAGAGTGACGGTGTAACCTATTTCTGATTGGCCAGTCACGCAAGAAAATGTCTTCTCGTAAACACACGCCGCCAATAAGCAAAAGAAAACTGCTCGTATGCCCGTAGGGTATTGAAATCTAACATGTGCGGAAATATTTTTGCGAATTACGGGTGTCCCTACTCACAAAGAAATCTCGCAACTCCGTTTTTTGGTTTTATGTAGGTTTTTAAGTCAATTTAACAGAAAAAAATCAACTGCTCGTCTACGGAAAGCTTGCATCTTCAGGAATATTAAACATAATCTACAAATAAAAATGGAAATCTTGGGACCCTACTATGAAGGTTCAAATAGTTAAATATTTGTTCATATACTTATTCTTTTTATTGCAAAAATCTGGGTAAAATAGGGCATGTAACTAAATTAATAACAAAAATTTTCGAAATTAGAGATAACTAGGTTTTTTTACTCTCCTGTAAAACACCAGTTTTTGGATTTGTTAGTTGTTCGCGGTAAAGTGAGCTTTTTTGAGTCCCTAGTTACTTTTTCCTATCAGCCACATTTTACCCCCCTTCTCCCCCCCGCTCCACCATCACTTATTTTTAATACATTTTGTTTGACCTGTAAGTTATAAACACAGCGTGCATATTTCACCGGACTCGAAAGTTAACATCATAGGCTACAATAATGTATATTTATTGACTGTTATTCCAAATGAGAGGGCTTCAAAAAGTGCTCACTTTAACGTGAATAACATATACGAGTTTTCTGTCATGAGGGTAACGACATTCCCTGTACGGCGTGGGCTCTCGAATGTTAGTAGATTGGCGAGTGTGAAGAGCTGTCCTACGCTGGTTGTCACGCCCACGGGTGTAGCGTAGACAAAAAATGAGGCAGGTAGACCAATCTCGCTGGCTGCGCACAAACAATCTCCGTGTCCCAACACTGAACTGTTTTCCTGCCAACACGGTTAGCAGAACAGGCGCAGATTGGATTTGAGTTTGGTACGCTGTTTAGTAAAGAAATTATTTGTTATGACTGTATACTTTCTCTCGCCGATTTGTAATGCAGTTTGATTAGGTTATAACTGGTCAAAGTATTTAATAATATCATAGTGCTTGTCACTTAAGAATTAATTTGCAAACAAACCCGTTCATCACTGTTGACCATGTAAATTCGACAGTTGTGTTCCTTTGGATTAGGTCAATGTCGGATGCGCAGAAGACAAATGAGCGGTCTAGATCGTCTTTGGCGTACGAAGTGCAGTCGCGCCGCGCCCTAGTGGTAGAACTGCTGGCCGTTGTCCGAGGCGTTGTTGTTGGCGNGACGACGGCGGTGCCGTTCTTGGGCTGGACTGTCGCCACGGAGGCGTCCGCCCTCTGCTTGAGGTGCATGAGGACGCCCCCGGCGCCCGCGGCCGCTCCGACGCCCATCGCCGCCGCCGACACCCCAGTCATGATCCTCATCATGCGGAACAGCGTGTTCTTCAGCACGTCCAGGTACTTGTCCTCCAGGTCGATGCCCTGCGACACGCGTCACGGACATACGCTGTAACCTCATCCGCAGCCGACTTCATTCTTTAAATAAAGTTAGCGATTTATAGCAAAAAAAAAATGAGTACACGGTATACTTCTATACTTTTAGCAACCGACAGCAGTTTGCCTGTTGCCATTGGTTGCTGTCTGCTTGAGAAGGCATTTTCGTATTTGCCCGGCTCACTCAGAATTCGGCAACATCAACATGGCCCTCACGTGATTCGTGTGCAGACAGTTAACAGGTGCCTAATAGTAATTCAGCCAATCAAGATACGTAAAGGACCCTACAGTGTTTTGAAATATAACTTGTCTTTAAATATTTTCGCGAAATTTTGCTACCCCTATCTATAGTCTATTCGCGGGTTCTTCACATTTTTTTATCCTAACCTTTCAAAAATCACCCAATGTATAAAGGAATTGGGTGTTTTCTAAATATTCCATGTATCCTAAACGTTTTCTTCTTCTGTTAACGTAAAATAACCTTATTTTTGGTTAAAATCAACATTTACTTAAATTTTGCTATAAGTTATAATTAAGATGAATAAAAAAAGTGAGGAACCAGGTGTTTGGATAATTTATAGTAAGAAATAATTCTTATTCAAAATATTATTACACTGAGTGCGCAAGAATGCGGTGCGTTGTCCCTTTGGTGTAATTTTGTAGACTTGGCTAAGGCTATTTCTACTACAGCTTAGGGAGATCAACGTTAAAAGTTTGGCAATAAAACATTTTCGTCGCTAGGTAAGCGCTAGTGTCGGCATGTATCATATTAATTTATACGTAAAAATAGGATGATTGTAATATTCATAAATCTAATGTAAAGTAACTTCGTAACTTAATAAAATCTATATATTTTATTATTCACTAAGAACGAAATTTTAACTAATTTTCTCTATGCCAAACTTTACCATAAAAAAACTCGTTTTGTTCCTAACCTGGGTAGAATAAGCCATAGCCTCGTTTATAGTAGACTTGACGCTAAACGTTAAATGCTAAACGTTAACATATAAAAACTAGCACGTCTACAACTGACGTTAACAGGTATAAAAACAAGAAGTTACTGATATAACTAATGAGCCTACTTTCCTCAATATAGGTGCAATTCATTTTTAAATAATTTCTTAAAAGCTGAGTTGGTAGGTAAGACTTGTCTCGTTGAAAGCAATATCATAAGAGATGAAACCAGAAACATATAAAAAAATAGTGAGACATTTTAAAGTACACACGTGCCTTACATGGGACTAGAACCCAAAAATTCTCGTACCATAAGCTAGCGTGCAATCAATTGTATTATGGAGGTTGGATTCGAGTATCAATTTATAATTTTATCAGCCTAATGTTTTGAATGATAGGGTTTACTAACCTAAAATATTTACAGGGCCGTCATTTCGAAAGTAAGTGACTGAGCCACTTAAAACATCTAAGTTTACATCGCCTACTGTAGCGCTATTTGCGTGAAGTATTAGGTGAAAATAGGTTGATTGGTCCCTGAGATATGGCATAAAAGCTCGGTATTTTTCATGTTACGATCTTCACCAATGGAAAACAAAGAGAATACGTATTACCACATTTTATTACTGTATACAGCCAGTATGCAAAGTAAAGCTAAAGCTGAAATCGATTACATAGTTTCATACGTGTAGAACACTAAGCATTATTTTATAGCTGCCATTCTTAAAATAAGTGTTTGTCACACTTAAAAATACATATATTTATATGGCCTGCAACGATACAACTACTTCGCTAAATTTGGTGAGATGAGTCGATTGTTTCTCGAGATATGACATGGAAACTTAATTTTTGCTGTAGGGATATCTTACGAAATGGCAGAGAAATGAGAGACTATATAGACAGATATGATTGTTGTAATTGATGCTGCCAGCATACAAAGTAAAGTTCGAATTTGTTTCGTTAATAAAATATACTGAGCTTAAATAATTATGTAGCTCACATTTTGAAAATAAGTGCATGACCTACTTAAAACATAGCAGTTTACATCACCTGCTGCAGTGCAAATTGTTTGCTAAATTTGGTAGGCAACTGTCAATTTTTTCCCAATATATTACATAAAAATCGAATTTTTTCATTTTGCATATCTTACAAAATAGAGGACGAAATATGGTCCGTGTAGACGAATTTGATTGTTGTAATACATACTGCAAGCTTACAAAATTAAGTTGGAATTGATTACATGGTTTTTCGACAATAAATTATACAAAGAAAAAATACCTATGTGGCCGCCATATTGAGAATAATTGTCTGTCATACTTAAAACATACAATTTTACATAATCTCCTGCAGTACCACTTGACTGCCAAATTTCGTAGGAATGTTAATTATTTCCCAAGTTATGGCATAACAATTTGTTTATTCATTAAGCGCCATTTAAGAAAATGGAGGATAAAAGATGTAGATACGGTTGATAGTTGTAATACCTACTGCCAGTAAACAAACTTAAGTTGGAATTGATTACATGGTTTCGAAGATCCAACATGCTGAGCTAAAAAGACTACATGGCCGCCATTTTGAAAATACATGTCTGACATACGTGAAACATATAATTAAAACATCTGCTGCTGTTCTAATTGTTTGCCAAATTTGGTATTAAATGATTCATTGTTTACCTATATATAACAGAAAAATGTATTTATTCATGTGGCGCTATCTTACAAAACAGCTGACGAAAGTGGCTATGCGTTGGTGTATAAGATGCTGGTAATAAATACTTTCAGCATACAAATTTTGGTCGAAACTGGTTAAACGGTATAGTAGATATACGAAATAAACCTACAATTTTTGTATAGCAGCCATTTTGAAAATAAGTACTTAATCCAGTTCAATAACTTACGTTTTCCTTGCATGTCATAGTATTACTTACATGCCAAATTGGGTGAGAATTTCTTTGATAGTTTTAGAGATATAATGTAAAAGTTGTATTATTTCGTTAGCTGCTATCTTCCAAAATGACGGACAATCAACAATATCCATTACAAAACTTAATGCTTACAGGATGCGCTGCCAGCGTACAAAATTTTATTTAAATCGGTTTAATTTTTCCCGAGATATCACATATCACCTTAAATATTAAAATGTCCCCAATTTTTTAAGTAAGTGCCCGGCTTGGTCGAAAATTATAAAAGTTAGGTGCCTTTGCTAAGTACTAAATATGTACCGAATTTGTTGAAATTCAATTGACGAGTTCAAAAGTTGAAAGGAGGGGGGCACACACACAGACGCAGACGCACACAGGCACACTCACCTAAATACACACTGTACACACACAGACAGGAAACTGATCGCATAAGCCTTTCTTTCCCCCGGAAAGTAGACTAATAAAAGAACTGTAGGTTTTTATAGACGAATATTTTAAATTGTCTTGGCAAAGTTGAAAGCCCCCTTTTTAAAAGAAATAAAAACTGTTCCGTAAACTTAATACTTAGGCCTACGCTGAATTATTTTCAAATAGTTTTGCATTATTTGTTAATTTATTTCGTATAACAGAACAGAATTAAAATATACTGCGATAATGGGTTCATATATTTCTGAACGTATATCTTTTTTTTTTTTTTGCTTGATTGTGACGTCTTGAATTCTGCTTGGCTGGCGTTAAAAGTTAAACGCAAAGATTTGAAGGTTAGCCAACTTTTTAACGCGTTGCGATTGACATTTAGCATTGTGACAACTTTCAACGTCGAATGTAGCCAGAGCCATTACTTTTCGCGGATATACAACTTACTGCAACGCGTTTCTGCAGCATCAACGCGAATGTTGCCAAGCCTTGAAGATGAGGCTGACAGTTTATCGTTTTCAGCGCATGTTCGTAGCATTGATTCGCCCATCACCAATGCAAATGCCAAAGTCACGTGGTCATTAGTGATGAGCGTGTTGGTTTTCGTTTGAATTTTCATCATACTTATCTATTTACACGAATGAAATACTTTGCCTAGATTGAATATATTCTTGTCGGATTAAAACTATAGATTATATGAAGTGTAAAAACATCTCAAATTACCAACTCACCTAAACAGTGTTCTAGCCTGAAACCCTAACCAAGTTGTTTGTGACAGTTCTGTTGGGAGAAAATCAGTCCAATGTTGGAACACGGAGAATGGCTGCTCTGCAATTCATACGTGCATTCTACCCCATTTTTCGTCTACGATCACAATGCGTACAAGTAAATACTGTTCACTGTCGATTGAGCAGAATTAAAATCATTCTAATTGGAAAATAGCTTAAGAAGGTAACAATATATTTTCTTATAATTTTTTGTTCTTGTGAGATTTTTATAGGTTCTATTTGGTAATCAGTAGAGTACAATAAAATTTCGAATGCAACTGAATTTCTCTGAGTCATTAAAATTTAAAATGACCAATAATATATTTCAGCATCTAACACTAGTACTATTTCCATAATAAAAAAATTATTATTTATTTTTAACAGGATTGCACATTTATTTGTATAATGCGCACCTACTAACAGAGGCCAGTGCATAGATTTTGGCGGTGCCGTTACGTAAACCTATGACAATGGCTCGACAAAATCCTAGCCTTTTTTTACGTAACAGCTCTCCCGTTGTGTTGCTGTGTAAATATGTCATAAACCTCAGAACCTTTATTTAAGCGCCACATTGAAACTGAAAGTGTTAGTGGCCTCGGAATATAACAAGCTAGACAGATTTATAATGTACCTTAATTTCATGGTCAAAATGTATATATCGGCACCATTAAGATGTGTCAAACGACAACACAAATATATTTTGTTCAGCTTGGTAGATGCTTACCAATACTCATTATTTAATTGCAGGCTCAAATAAGTACTTCTCTTACTATGTAATATCTATAAAGGAATTATTTTGCAAAACTGCTATCTACGTGAACGTGGTGTCAATTTATATTTAAGAAAAGTGTGAAACGCAATTATGACATTGGCTGACTTGTTGAGGGAAAACAACCGGCAAAATTCTGGAAGTATTTCAAAATGTTCAAATTATCGTAAAAGTATGTAATATTATTAATTTTTTTTTTTTTTCATTTCATCTACTGGCGCCGTAATACCATAGACTAAAGATGAGGTAGACCGATTTCACTGGCTGCGCACAACCAATCTCCGTGTCCCAACACTAAACTGCTTTTCTGCCAACACGTCTAGCGGAAACGGCATGGTTTGAATTTTAGGTTAGAAAACTGATTTGTAAACAAGTGATTAGAGATGTTTTTATGCTTCCTCTAACCAATTTGTAATGCAGTTTGACAAAATTCAAATTGCTAAAAGTACTTCATGAATATAATATCGCTTGTTATTTAAAAATTAAGATATAAACAGACACGTTCATCGCCGTTGACCTTGTGACTTTGACAGGTGTGTATGATTGGAGGAAGTCAATGTTGGGTGCATGCGCAGAAGAGGAATAAGCGGTCTACCTCATCTTTAGTCTATGCGTAATACCAGTGCATATTTATTGTTCCCAATAACAATTCAGCAGAAATATTTTTTTTCCCTTTCTTGAACGTTATTGGTTAGCGCTCTTAGCGGGGCTGCACATGCAGAAATGGAGAAGCTGATGCTAGCATAATTTCAATTCACGCGGTCGTGCTGTTACTTGTAGCACATTAGTTATGGAATTAATATGAACATTATTGACGGTTCGCAGCAGGATCTAAGTTCCGAACTGTAAATAAAATTGTACCGTAGTACTACAGGTTGGATACGACATATTACACTACAGTGTCTATTGATTAGTTTTGTTTGATTTTGCCTCTCTTAGTAATACAACTGAAGTCAGCATCGCCCAGATGCGTGTGTATGTGTTTTCAAAGGACGCTGCTGTTCCTCGATAATATTAAAATACAGAATATATATTTATTCAAGATTTCTGACTGATGGAACAATTATTTGGGTAGGATAATGGCCAAATGGAAGTATTTTGGGCTTCTAAATTCCACGATTACTGTGGGAAGAAACATCTGGACCACCAATAACCGTGCATAGGGCTGTTTGTTATGATCCATTCCCTAATACTTCCAACTTTTCTGAAGCTCTGCTGCAGTTCTACTTTCAGGCTTTTCCTCCGTCTCAACCAAACAAAGATAAACCAAGTGTAGAAAATTACACCAAACAGACAACGTGCCTCATTCGTGCGCACTCAGCTGAAAAATATTTTGCATAAGAAGCATTCCTTACTAGCTCTTGCCAATACACCTATTTTCATTATTTTTTTATTTGCATCAATTATAAATTATATGTTATAACTCATAAAAAACACTTCTACCTTAACACAAGTATTAAAATGCTTTTGATATATGATATTTTTAGGAAACACGCACACACGTCAAAATGGTGTGGTTATTCAAAGGTTGGTTTTAAAAAAATGTTGCGAAACCGCTGATAGACTATAACAGTTTTATGAAAATCGAAACTTATTTAACGTGCGGCACCCTCTATAGAAGCTAGTGTCCTGACGTCTGTACCACAAACCCCATGACCTTCCGCACGCTAGTGATGTCTCCTCCGCTAAAAGGAATTACATTAAATCCTCCGCCCTATTAGCTGAGGCACATTGTAGCCTTTTTCCGTGGCTAAAAGGAAAGAGGGTTGAAACAGGCTTTCTCTGGGGTGGCATTGTTGTCAACTCCGCCGCATCCCCTCCAAGGGATGCTATCCTGAATTATTTTCAGCAAAATATAATTTGATGACATCAGCGAAATTTTCTTATCAGCCATCAATGTCATTGCATTTATTAAAATTATTTTCAATTTTTACTTTGTGTGCATGGTTATAACTACGTTTTCTTTTCCATGTTGATACATATTGATTTCGTGGCACAGCGATTTACACAATTTTATGGCATATTCTTTATAACTCTACTAGATTACTTGGTTGAAACTTTTTAAAAGGTTTCAGATACGTTTTATTCCACTCCATAAGTTTCAATGCTTCATCGTTTTTAGTACATTTTATATATCCTTTAGGAAACATACTTACTTGCTTAACTCCAATAAATTTTCCGTAATCGGATTTTAAAGAGAAAAAGTTTGACAATCCATTAGGAAGTAAAAATACTCTTAATTTTCCAGCCAATAAACATATGCAGCATGGCAGATGAAAATTCTCGTTAATATAAGCACTATCCTATTATTTAGAGAGCCCGTTACATTTCTACGATGAAATTATGCATGCATTAGTTTTTTTCTGATTAACTCTTTTATTTAAGTTTTCGTAAAACAATATTTTAAGAATTATCTAATGTGTTGTATCAGCCTTCTAAGAACAATCTGTTGATAACAATTCACTAATAGTAAAAATATAATTTTTGTTCTTGCTTTTTTTTTTTACAATTATTTTCATGGTTTGTTGACTCGACCCATCAATTCCTTGTTTGAAAGAAAAAAAAAATTTGTTTCCATTATATGGTATTGTCAATAATTAGCCAATTATCGACTTATTTTTTATAAATACCATCTTTAAATCCCATTAAAAAAAATATTGTCCACATTACTGCGCCAGGACAACATGAGTGAAATAAATTAACTTAATTTATCAAGAGGTAAAGTTGTACAATTTAAAGTCTTATATTTATATACACAAAAATATCCAGAGAGACGCATTTTCAAAGTACATATTTGGTAATTTTAAATATTATTACGCGAAAAACTTACCTCACTGATCCAGAAAATGGGCAACAAGGCGTAAGGAACTTCCTTCATCAGGTCTATTTTCGCTACTTTATGCAGAAAAATATTGAACTGCAACCGTCTTCTGACAGTCAGAGGAGTACCTGTCAACTAAAAAATAAAACAGTAAACTACCCGTCCTGCTCCTTATATGCAACATAAAGGAAGTTACAGTAACGATCCTCAAATTCCAGAAGAAGAGAGAGAGTTAATATATGCATTTGACTTGAAACTTCCTAAGCATTGTATCTACACTAAAATATTAAGTAAGAGGAATTATTTTAATACCAGTCAATGGAATTAATATGTAAAATAATTACTTGCGTAGAGTCAAGGGATTATATATCATTATTCATGTGTATACTGAAGGGGCAAGTTCTGCAAATACATTATTAATTATAATATCTTTTTCTTTAGATAAAGATGCTTTTAATATTTAGAAAGACTCGTAGAAAATTTTTTTTATCATCAAGTATGTTTATTACGATAAAAGAGAAAAATGTTGTCGTAACAAGCACTATACAATACTTTGATTTAATTTTATCTCCCGTATTATGTAACAAAAGTTGTATGGACTATTCCTGAAATTATACATGTTCATGTTTTTAATCTAATTACAGAAAAGGCACTTTTGTTATAGCAATTGAATAAAATAAGTGATAATACTTTTCCAATATTTTTTCATTAGTCTGTTTAAGTTTCTAAAGTCTGATATAAACTTCACGCTAGGATAAATTTATGCCTTCAAATACGAGGGAAAATAAATTTTCCATGGAAGTATCATCATTTAGTTAGACAAGAGAGTACTTATTTTAAATTTGGAGTGTTTGCAAAAAAAAAACCCAATGTTAGATTAGTGTAAGTATTTCCACATTTGTGTTGTTACAAGCTAGGAAGATTTATTTGACTACAGAAAAGCTAAAGTTGTTTTTCAATTCAAGTGGCAATTATTTTGAGGCATCATTGCATCGTAAAGCACGCTTGAAAACAAAAATATACATAATCTAAGTAGAAATAACTGGACTACGAATAGAGTAACAAGAAATAAAATATAATAAAGCAACAGACATGCTCTTGAAAATGAAGCATGGTAGATAAAATAAATTACAGAGACCGGGGATACAAGTGTGGCAGTTTGAAATATGAGGGCAACCTTGAACTGCGTTACGCGTGGTGAAATATCCCCATATTTTGAATGGCTATTTTTGTTGCTCTTACTCATATCATCGTACGTTAAAAACAATTATCTTCTTTTACAAAAAGCATTCCTATCGACCTCAATATTTAATCAATTGTGTTAGTATTGCATATCTCATAAGCCAAAAACAAACATAATTTCCGGTTCTTGAATCAGCCACCTTAAGTCTTTATATTGTTATACAGACAACATTTTCGTAACTCTTTAATAATATTAACTCATTATTTATACGTTATTTTATGAACCAAATAATTTTTTTTTATTACAAATATGTTAATATCATTTTTAAAAAATTTATAAATACGAAATTTATTAAAATTTTTTGTGTTATTTATTAACATATTTATAAACGTTATTTTAACGACTAGCGAAGCTTGCTCTGTCTCTTCCAAGGGGGCATCTTGTGTATTAGATTTCCCTGCTTGTCGGCGCACTACGAAGATATTGACTGTTTTTCCAGCAAACTACACATGCGTTATAAGCAATCGGCTGACAGGAACGCGCCTTCTTCGTATTAACATTGCATAAGTAATATTTACCAGTAATTACTATTATTAATGTAGCTAATTTCTTAAATTTATCATTAAAAAATCATCTTTTCCAGCAAGTAATTTGTAAAGGCTCTCCTATTGCATGTTTAAAACAGGTTGCGATACTTCAGCCCGACTCGCTGTTTTCGCCATCTTATACAGCGCTGATTACCGTTACTTGGTGCGTTGTCACCCTGAAACGAAACTAAAAATAAACATATTTTCGAAGCTGCAAGCACATATTCACTCCATTTGCAGACAGTACCTTTAATTAAGATAACGTTTATGAACGCAATTAGAAATTTAAAATACTATATTTGACATTAATTATAAAATATATTGGAACTATTTTCAGTTGCATTTTTCATTGTGAACCGACTAGCCAGTCAATGATTTTGACGTTTTCGCTGGCAATAATTTTGCCTGTTACACAGGGAAATAAACGTACATCTACCGTTCAAAGAAGACTCTTTGTTCACCTTATGTAAATATTTCAGTATTGGCACGTTAACCGTGAACACATGTGAAAGGTTTCATTTTCATTCAAATTTACTAGAAAATTGCTTAAAACTTGCAAACTAAATTAATGAACACGACTGAGTAGTGTTTAAACTGCTGGTGCCGAAAATTAGTAGGACATTAATGCAATGGTCACAACATCAGATCACAATATGGATAACAGAGTTGGCAGTATGGGCACACGGCCGTGCCCATGTCAGTAGAATGAAGCACCCCCTCGGCCCGGGGAACAATCAATGATTCTGTTTGGGAGGGAATCGTAAAGTCGCGTTCTCTGCTGAGGCAAAGCCGTCCCACAGCTGTTAGAATGGCCCTAAAGTACCCTTAGGTTTGGCACCGTGTCAGAGTTGCTCGTCGAGCTGACCCGAGCACGTTCTATCGGGAACAGATCGGGGATCCTTGCTAGCCACTATAGAGCGCCCCACTCTTAGATTGCAGTACAGTTCGAATGGTGCACCATGTTGCCAGATTACTCCAGTTTTTCGACGTAACTGGCAGGCTGAGTAACAAATGGGGGGCGAAGAAAATGGCCTGATTAAGATTATTATATGTGTTTATCTCCCTGATAACTCTTAAGAGAATCCAATCCTGCGGCGCAAAGCTGAAACTAAAACTCAAACCTGTAATAAACCCTATCATTGTGATTGGATGACACGCACGCAAAGGAAATGGCATATTTTGAGGCTTCATAAAGATAACTTTTCTGGCAACATTGCACGCAGGAACAAGGACAGCGTTAACGATATAAATCATATATTGGAAACAGAGAGTGAATGTCCATTACACCGCGCACTGCTATCAAAGAGTCAGACGCTCAATAGAGTACCTAAACGTGACGCAGGCATTACACAGAAACATGCTTCGTGTGTTGATGAGCTTTGCCTTGTTGAACGACTGCACCAGTGTGCTTTCTCGTGGATGCAGTATATAAGTGGCATACCGATCCCCAAATCACTGCAAGATGTGATATAAAGTTATATAGTATTGGTCACCACACTACGATGTCAGGAGTGATGCCGGTCCGCCTCTCCACAATACTGGCAGGATGTGTTATCGACTCTCGGCGTTGGGATACTCGTACGTTAATGCCAGCCGTGATAACGCCAAATCGAGAATCACATTCGTCACATATAAACTGAAGAGCCAAAAAAATTGGTCTAGGCGTGCGTATGCAGATAACAGAAGTTAGGGAACCAATCATAGTAAAGCGATGTGGTCGGCAGCTAGATCGGTTACTGGTGCTACAATGGCAGGTTATCAAGATTTAAGTGAGTTTGAACGTGGTGTTACAGTCAGCGCACGAGAGATGGGACATAACATCTCCGAGGTAGCGATAGCATTTGGATGTTCGCGTCCGACCATTTCACGAGTGTACCGTGAATATCGGGAATCCGGTACAACATCACATCTTCGACATCGTTGCAGTCGGAAAATGATCGTGAAAGAACGGGACAAGCGACGACTGACGAGAATCTTTTAACGTTACAGACTTGCAACCCTTTCCAAATTGGCGCAGATTGTGTTTGTGGACTGCCCTGCAGGATTGATGGTGTGAATTGCCTTCTGCATACCTGCAGACATTAGTCGAGTCCATGCCGCGTCGTCTTGTGGCACTTCTGCATGCTCGGGGGGCCCTACACGATATTAGGCAGGAGTGCCAATTTTTTTGGCTCTTCAGTGTACATGCCTTGCGGTTTCGGCACCACTCCAAACATAGCTGTCTATGCTTTGGTATTAACTGCAGCCTACGTAGGGAGCGGTGAATTCATAGCGCGCCTGAGACCAAACACCTAGACACGGAGAGGAATGACACGTTGTGTGGTATAGTTTCGAGTGACCGTGCCCAGATGGCAAGCTTCGATGTCCTAGAGTTACGTATCGCTTGCCGCACAATACAGTGAACATTCATTGGTGGGGTCTGTTTTGGTCGACTGAAACCTTCACGCCTTCACGACGTGTGTGGCTGTCCATTGGTTCCAACATATGACAACTTCGACATCGGAACGTCACACACACACACCTGGAAACTCCACGATACGTCTGCCTATAGTAACGCAGACGTAACATGAATACGTGATCAAATCCCGTAAAATGCTGATAAGGCTGTCTAATACGTAAACAAAAGATGAGGTAGAGCGATCTCTCTGACTGCGCACAGCCAGTTTCCGTGTCCCAACATTGAACTACTTTTCAGTCAATACGAGTAACAAAATTGGCTTGGATTCGATTTGAGGTTAGAACACTGTTTAGCAAACAAGTGCTGTGAAATATTTGTGTACTGCCTATAACCGATTTGTAGTGCACTTTGATTAAATTCAAATTGGTAAACGTATTTTATTCCTACAAAAATGGTTTTATTTTGAAAATTAAGATATATAAAAACACATTTCTTACTGTTGACAATGTGGGGGTAGGTCAGTGTCGGGTACATGCGTAGAAGAGGAATTAGTGGTCTACCTCAATTTTATTCTATGGTCTAATGTAGCATATTAGGTGTTCCGTGACGATCCCTCGCTGCGCCGATTGACCGTGGGCGCTCTGCACACGCCTTGCAAAGCTGTCGCTGTAATCACGGTGGGGCCACTAATGGAATCTGGTGCCCGTGCATGCATTATGCAGTGGAGTGGTATTAAGCAGCTCTTAAAGCTGAAATCACATTAACCCGACGATTCCGACGCGACAACCCCGACACGGCGAAATTTGAGTAGCAGCCAGTGGAAAGCAACGTCACTGTGATGTCAGTGCGACAAAATCCCAGCCCCAAAAACCCGACAAAAGTAGGTTCTGTGTCTACTTTCCGTCGTGTCGGGCTCGTCGAAGCACGCAAAAAATGTAAATACAACATTAGAAAACAAAATTTCGTGCATATTTCCCTGCTCTAGTAAATAATAAACGAACTTGCCACCAAAATAACGTTCCAGTTTGTTTTTAAATACTTTTTTCTCTTGTATAAATTCAAATATTGTCAAAAGCAAAATAATCATTCACCTTATCTTGAGTTTTAAAAATTAAATATTGGATATTATATGGGTAACTTGCCGTTTTAGGATTTCCCAACAGCCAACTAGCACACTTGTCGGGCAGATTTTGTCAAGGTATTGTGAACACTGAATAAAATATAATGTGAAATTCTGTTGAGCTCTGACTTCGTGTCGGTCTGTCGTGACATGTTGGTTGGGCTATTTTGACTCCATCTTATCACTGGGCTCTTCAAAGCCAATGGGGGGGTGAAGCGAGGTGAGTATGGAACAGCGCCAGAAAGCGAGAGCGGGGGGAAACGGGAGATACCCGAGAAAATTTGCCGACCAGCAGTTATCGTCCGGCACGATACCCCGTGCAAATTACGGGAGTGACCCTACCGGGAATTGAATCCGGTTCGTTTTGCTGGGAGGCGAGAGTTCTAGCCGCTGCAACACCGCGGCCCCTAGTGACCATTAAAGTGATTAAAGATCATTGAAATAGTTGTCGTTTACACGCCTATTGATGGTATGCCCCTGTACCGTATTATTGAAATTTAGGTCAAACCAATATAACAAAACTTTTAAGTTTTAAAGGTCGTAGGTTTCATGGTCTTGTGTTTATAAGTTTTTATGAAACTAGGCTTTACTAGGTGCTTCCTCCACAGATTTGTAATCGTTGGCCTAATTTATTCACGGAATAGTATAAGTAAATTTTATTTTAAACTGCTTAGTTTGTAATAGTTGAATTATATCAAATAATCGCAGTTAATTTCGATTTTACATTTTAATCATAAACGGGTAGCAAACATTCAATATCTGATGAAAAGTATCCAGACACTCACTATCCTATAAGTGTCCCTCTGATACACTGCCCAGTAGTAGCGGACAACAACAACTAATAATATTTACCTCACTTAGCCTATAGGCCTTCCAAGGATTCCATTCTAGTGTTTTAAGTTTTCTTTTAAACTTCTATTTGTCCTGTCCAAACCACTGTCCTTTTTTACCCATTAACTTATTATATTTACATGTACATTCGTATCCATACACATACATCAACCCTTATACCTGCACATAAATACGTGCATACGCACACGCATCCTACAATACATCAATCATATAAATCATAACAGTAACAGTAATAATAGCAATACCAATAACTCTAATTACAATTCATTAATACGTAGTGGCCCACCTTTGGCCTTTATTACATTTCGAACCGTGTGGATGAGACACTCGACCAGGGGGCTGATTCCGAGCGCCTGTCAACGCAATGTTCGATCGAAGAGTAACGGTGCATACTTCGTTGGCCAACGATACTCTAGCGAGCGAGCGCCGTACACGCACAGTTTATTGATGACGTCATTGCGTTCAGTGTGATTGCGACTGTCACTTGTTTGGCTCATCGAATATATGTTTCGTTCGCCTTCCCGGCAAAACACAGTGGCGGAAATTAAAAGCGAGTCCCGGAAATATCCCGTCAACCACAAAGGCGCGGAAACTGTCGCGTGTCAACTAAAATAAAAAAATTATTGAATAAGACCCATTTTTATATCACAGTGGCAAAACAGAGCTCTAAAATTTTCTTTTTTCATTTTGCAGTCCTTTTTTTGTAATGGACAAGACATTTGTTTTTTTTTATTTAAATACAGAAGGTAAGTGGCATAAGCGTAAGAAATGTAGAAAAGCACAACCTTTTACAGTACGTAGTATCGTTTTTTTTTACATTCGGCTGTTTTTGAGTAATTAGACCATTCGTTATGAGTACGTAGGCCCTATCACAATATCGTATACAATTGCAAATAATATTCGGAAAATAGCATACACCAGTAATTCCTTATGTAATTTGTAATACGCTATTATTTTTGAGCTATTATAATAATGATCTTTTATTAGAAATTTTTATGTTTCACAAGCTCAATTTAATTTTTTTCACGTGATTAATTTTATGTTGTGGCAAGATTTATTTATTTGTTTTGAAACAGAGTCCATAATATAGATTTGTTTAAACAGTATTTTTATTTTGGCCACATATATATGTCTCTTTCTATTTTTGAGTTGTGTACATGTACCTACAATGCCATATGACTCTATACATTATTGGACTTTGGGGCAGTTTTAAGTGGCAGTTCAAATGAATTTTAAATTGTAACCCCCCCTGATTGGCGAGTGTTTAAAGAACATTCTTATGTTAAATTTTCAACGGAGAAGACAGTCATCTTGTTACGCGACGTCAGGCAGCCAGCCCGGGTGGGCTGTGCACGAGGTGTTAATTTAGATTTTTAATAGGGAAGTCCGAGTTCGCACCCCTGAAATTGTAGGCAGTCTACTGGAGACGAAGACGCGAGGTGTTTAAAGCAATAAGTAGGCCTGCATTAGCCCCATCAACGTGGCTTTCAGTCAGGTTAGCGGTATACAGTCCGGAGTATCACAGTTTTAACGCATCAGAATATTTACACGTATTACGTTTCCTGTAAAACGAACTGTTTATTTCATTCTGTAAAAGGACGTGTTTATTTCCCAGTGATATTATTGTTAATAATAAGGATTATTACATTTGAACAACATGGCGTAACCTTAATTGCCCAAATAATTGAGCATTATTTCTTAAGATAGGTGGATCCCAGCTAGATATTACCAACTATTAAGAGATGTCCAAGCTACATAACGTATTAATAATCGTTTAAAAGACACAAAAGATAACTATGTAGTTTTGGTATGTTTTATTTGGCTAGCAAACACACCTATGCAGCAACGTGTTTTTTATATTTTGATCAACATCAGTCACGGGTGCAAATAGAAAATACAACAACGCTACAAAGTCACGTAGTTTTAAAGATATATTCACTGTGTAATTATTACTATTTAAAGCTATTATAAGAGTGTTGATGGATTCAGACTGACATTACATATAATTTAGCGTTGAAATACATTTTCCAGAACCCAGCACTCTCATTTAAACGAATATATGCGGTGTTTGGCGTATTTTACTCTCGTGCCCGCCATATTGACTGATTATATTGTGAAAATAGGAGAATTCACCTGAAGGAAGCATGGCGTAATCAAAGTTCGATGAGCTTCACATGCGATGGATGAGTGATGCAACATCGTTGGTCAACGAAGTTTGCCCGGAATCAGACCCCGGGTGTTGCATCGATACCAAGGGATAAGCCGCCCATTACTCCTGCAGGGTTGTAGCAAGTGCGGTAAATGATGTGGATTGGTGGGGCCCGGCGCGCAGTCGTCGTTCTGATTCATCCCAGAGGTGTTCGATGGGGTTGTACTTGGGGCCCTGGGCTGGCCTGTCCTTTTCCGGAACATTATTGTCCACAAACCACTGTGCTTTATGTCAGGGAGAATTGTCATGCTGAAACTAACTGTTATCATTCCCGAACTGGTTTTCTATCGTACACAACACGCAACCAGCCAGATGTCCTTTTACACTTTCACCTTTAACACGTCCCATAGTATTATGAGAACCAATTCCCTACTATAAAGTCGTGCCGGACGACGTAGCTGGTCAAAAGGTTTTCTCGGAGATCTCCCGTTTCTCCCGGCGCTGCTCCAACATAGTTTCACCCTCGTCGGCTCTCAAGACTTTGATGTTACGAGTCGCGCAAATCTTTCCACTCCACTCCACTGCCGAATTTCACTGTGGGCACTATACAGGCTGGCGTGTAGCGTTCAACTGACACTCGCCACGCCAGAATGCAAGGGCGGGGTAAACAGGAGAGCTCCGTGAAAACCCACCGACCAATGGCATCGTCCGGCACGATTCCCACATGCGAAAATCAGGGAGCGACCACACCGGGAATCGAACCCAGTTCGTCTAAGTGGGAGGCGAGTAGTCTTACCACTGCACCACTGTGGGCTCTTACACCCTCGAACGTGGCGCCTCGCGTACGCAGGCAAAATGTGCGGTTTATTGGCAGGTAGCTGAGTTTTGAACCACAGACCTCGTATTCCCGGCGTACAGTCATGGTGTTAACTGCACAGTTAGTGACACCGCGAGATTCATGGGTGGTGGTATCACACAGTGTCATGCGATGTTCCCGTACCACTTTCTTCAATGCTCGACGATCCTTGTCGGTCAACGCACGTGGCCTACCCGGCCGTGGTTATTGTGTTCGTCCCTTCCCGTCTCCACTTCACGATCACATCCCCTACGGTCGATTTGGGGAGCGCGAGAAGAGCGGATATGCTTACTGATGTGGCAACCGATAATTACATCACGTTTCAAAACACTGGAGCCCCCTTGCTCCACTTATTCTGCCGGTATCACGTAGCACTGACTGACATAGAGATCTATGCCTCCCATTATAGAAGCAGTGGCGGTCGTAGTGACATAGGCGCGAGTTCACGTTTACAGAAGGGTGTCTGTATACTTGTGATCAGATACTGTTAATGAAACGACTTCTTACAGTATAGCTGCAGTCTGCATACAATGATACAAGTTACTATGGCTCTCTTCACAAACAAGTTGTTGTTTCTCAAAGAGGATCTCTGTTAAAACACTGACTCGTTTGATGTGTACGCCTCCTAGGAAGAAACTGTTCTACCTCTCTCTCACGATTGTACCTTTCCGAATAACACTCTCAAAGTTGCAACATTTAAGTTTTAAAACAAATTATAACTTTTCCACCTAACAGGGACGTGTAGCCTACCACAGCGAACCGAGGGTAGATGTAGAAGTTGGTGGCATCCCCGAGGCGTCTGGTTCCGCCGGCAGGGCTCTCTTCCTGCTCGGGCACTGCCAAACTTCGCACGTTGTCTCTCCCTCGCCTCGCTACTTGCCGGAGGTACTTCCAGCTTGTTTCATTGTGTCGGAGCCGGGCCTGAGCACTTTAGCGGATTCTTGACTTTAGCTCTCGTTGTTCGGAAGCCGGCCTACTTCCGGGGTGCCACGATGGCCAAGCTGTTTAATGCCTGGCTTCGTCATGTAATGCCTGCGTGAACACGGCCACTGGGGCATGTTGCAGGATCTTGCAGGCCGGCATTCTGTCGGGAGTCTACAGCATTTTTTTTAAGGTAGTATAAAGAAAGAAATTTTTTGTTGTAGGCTTGCACAATATGTCAAAAACTAATCGAACGATTACCATCTAATTTCGTGGAAAAATCCTTCTGTGAGTCCTTTTTCAAACGCAAATTTTTACTTCTTAGTGTTGGCTTCCTCGTCAAAATAACTTGCGTATATGTGTAGAGGAAATTACTTTAACTAGTTGCATTGGTGGCATTTTTTATTTTCATAAGTTGGCACTGTCACATCATCCTGAGCTATCTGTTAACTCTAAGAAAAACTGACGCGGAGAACGTGATACAGACAATAGTTTACTGTCTGATTCACGGGCGGGATAGGAATACGAACTGAAAAAATACGGCGAGTGAATTACAGATGTGACTCCCCCTTATCTTCTTGGCGCGTGGCGGTGCTGGAGTTATCCAGCCACATCAGTATATTGATTGCAACGTTCCATCCGGCTCCCCTGTTTCGGGAGCTGGAGTCCCCGAGATTTTGATTCAATCATCCAAACGTCGCCAAAAAAAAATTATGCAAAATTTTTATGGTAATCCAAATTACGGTTTAAGTCTGCAGCAATCTTACGCACTTGATTTTACGTAAAATCCAATTTAAAATTTCAGAAAACCTAATGTCATACAAATATATTGCTGTCTTGAAAGCATGAGTACCAGATTTTACATGAAAATTATTTTGTAAAAAACAATGAAGGCGTGCAATATTTCTTTATTGGCTAGCTGAAAAATTTTCTGTGGCTCTCATGGAGGTTGAAAGT
This sequence comes from Clitarchus hookeri, assembly GCA_002778355.1. Classification (NCBI taxonomy): domain Eukaryota; kingdom Metazoa; phylum Arthropoda; class Insecta; order Phasmatodea; family Phasmatidae; genus Clitarchus; species Clitarchus hookeri. The sequence continues at coordinate 61,058 of NQII01001018.1, read as the reverse complement.
GTATATTGAGAATGACCTAAAATTCATTTTATATTCTCCAACCAAAAGTTTAAGAATAAAAAATTTGAGAGAGTAATAAATATTATTAATTGCATATACAATATATTGTAAAATATTTCAACGGTTAATAAATTATTATAAACGTAAAAAATAAATTTCTTCTCTTACAATTTTATTTTCATATAATACTGATTTATGATATGCCAACGTTATTTATTCTCTATTGGATTTATTGCTAATAATTCATAAATTATTTAAAATATATCCTTTTTTTTTAATAATTCAAACAATTTAAGTGTAGATCGATTTAAAAGGCGCGTTAACATGATTACGGTCATTCTAATTTACTTCAAAAGTTAAAAAAAATAATCAAGCTAAATCTTTAGAATAAATTCAGCACCGCATAATTTCTTGCGTCTTACAGTCTTCCAATTTCAGAAGATCATATTTAAAATACTCTGTAAACACATGGTCCCTTATCACCCAATAATCGAATGTCACCGCCTTTTATTTTTTTTTGCCATGTCTGATTGCAAAACTGCCAGTTGGTCATTCAATGCCAGCCTAACAAAAACAATTGAGAGAGTAACATGAATACAAACATTACAGGCTGATAAGAACGTCATAAGAACGTGTAGCTGTAGTAGGGCGTGATCATCATGCTAATAAGAGGACTAACTTACCGGCTCGATCTCCAGGTATATTTCGTGTTTCTCTTGTGTTGGTGTCTGACCAATGATGGTGTTCTGGTATTCTTCGTGCGTATCGTACATGTGTGGTAACGTCAGTACAACTGGAGCTCCTAGAAAAAAAAATTTGTATTTCGAAGTATAATAATAATAATTTAAATTATTACAACGATGCTGTACAACGATGCTGTGAGTAATTTGTCAATTATCATTGTATTCTGTGTCTCTTATAATTTGGCTGTTTCTGGCAGTCAGTGAGTGGCAAATTGACATATATGAAACAAACAAAGTGCCATTTACAAAATCCTGTATCAGCTGATGCACAAACGAACAAAATTTTATATTACGTTGGCTATTCTGAGTGCACTGCCGATGCACATTAGAAAAGCAGAAAATACGCGATAAGAAAGAGTTCCTAGATTAATTGATATGTTTTATTTTACGTGGTCATAAAACAGCGGTTTTTAGTGTTAGAACCTAAACTTCGTGCTAAAGCAGAAATGTATAGGTGTCAAAAATGAAAGGCACATTAAAGCGATCTCTATCCAAATGATACGCAATTTCAAAACCTTATTTCACGTCTCGCACCTCTCTTACCCCGCTTTCATTACGTGCTTGATATTAATTCCAAAATCATACAGAAATATTGCATAATATAGTTGAATTATTTTTTCTAATAATTTGACGAAATATATTTCAAATTCGTGTCATTCCGAGCTTGTAATAGAACAACAGTCAACTTTAAAAAGACGCGATCTATTGACCAAAGCAAGCGACTCACACCTCGCTCTGACATACTGTGCGCGTTATCTATCGGATCTTTTCCGAAGCATTACCAGCCAGAAAAGAATAGCGTTCGTGTGCAATAAATAATAAATTTACTCACAGATACCAATAGTTTTATTTTTCGTGAGCTCTGCAAAGTTTTTAAATTAACATACTTTTTGTTTCCTTTACATATTTTATTTATCGTACTGGACTAAAAAAATTCCACACAAAGAACTTTCTGTGATAGTAAAAGTAGTAATCTGAGTGCGTGTTTCGAAAGTGCAAAAATCGTCAGTACCACGAATCATAATAAAAGATTTCTCAATTTTTGCTGTCATAAATTAATTTTAATCCTTTTTTTGTATTGATGAAGTTTATGCACGATTAAACCATAATTTTCTTCAAATAACATAAGACTAAATTCTGCTGTCGTTATCTGGCAATCTAAAATTTAAATAGCCATTTCGTTTTTAAAGTTTGGTTGAAATGTTTTTTTTTTTTTAAATTGAATCAATATTAACGTTGTTACGTGCGTATGTAATAAAAAGTATCCAACTATAAAATATTGGTGTTTATTTAATAATTTATTGACTTCGGATATATTTCTGAATCCTATTTTTAACTGCAAAATTGAGTCGGGCTAAAATAATTCAGCATTTTAAAATTAAAAAATAAATAAACGTGTGAAATTAGAGTTTACTAATAACTTATGTAGTAAAACTAATTTTTAAATTTTACTTTTGCATTTAGTAATTGCTACGTTAATCGATTTTCAAAATAAAATAATATTTTCTGATGTTTACAGGAATTCTTACCCTATTCCATTAAAGTATTTGTGTTAAGCTGAGAATTAACTACACCTTTTGCTAGGTTGGAATGTGAGAAGTAAGTCCGTACTCAAGCCTGGTAGTCTGGTTTAAGAAGAAGGATGGAACATAACGTTTGTGATTGAACTCAAGATGTCTCAACAAGATTACCGTTAAAAGTAGACAATGTCCTGCTCTGACAAAAATAATAATCAAACTATATCAAGGAGTAAAGTAGTTATAGACTGTTCACGGTAAAGTGGGCACTTTTGAGGCCTTAGTTACTTTTAACTTTCAGACATGTTTTTATCCTGTAACCACACATTAAAATAAATATTGTCATATAAGTAATAGACACAGTTTGTATTTTCCACCGCACTCTGAAGTTAACGTTTATGGCTAAAATAAAATTTATTTATTGACTATTATTCCAAATGAGAGGGCTTCCAAAAGTGCTCAATTCATCGTGAATAGCCTATAACTACGCTTGATTTAACATGTGGGTAATGGGATATAGATAACGCTATGGTTGTCGTTTCTAGCAAGTGCTAAGTCTTGCAGGCAGTAAGCAACTAAATAGTGATATACCATATTCGTGTAACGCGGTGACGCCAGGGTTCCTCTTTCATATCGACGCCATTAGGTAGACGTTAATTTTAGAAAATGTTACAGTTGCTTCATCGCGAGCAGCGTTAACAGCCAACAAAAATACGGTCGGCAATTGTTATTCAAACAAACTTTATAAACATAATGGAGACCAGCGGATACCACTTAGAAAAATCAATCAACAAGGAAACCGGCATTGTCCAGAAAATAATTGTGGTTTTGCCAAAACTGTGGTATTACAACTAAATGCATAACAAATTCTTGGCCCTAATAGCGCCTAGGACCCGTCAGGGACCATTTGGCAAAACTGATGAGGACCAGAAGGAAGGAAGCAGTCTGTGGCAGGACTCTATGGTGATATGCTACTCAAAGCAAAATGGGGGTAAATGAATACTACATTCGGAAGTAACAGCAAGCCAATTTCGTCCTTATAAGCTTACTTCAAATATTACCGTACCAATATTATATAGCATCACATTGTTTTTCAGGTCTATTAAAGTCCAATGTCAACCAAAGTAAAAACTTAATCGACAGGTCTCATCGTTGTCTGCTTTAGTATAAAACATCCTTCTTTCGCCTACTAATAACGTTACTTGGATAGACAATGGTATCAAATGAAGGAGACACGGTTATTTCTTGTGTCTTAAGCAGCATAGTGAAAACCCTACTGGGCCTGAGACCTATTAATGTACTGGGGATTGTTTTCTTAATTACTGTAATCAAGGAAAATTAATATTTTTAAACATCAAATAAGAAATATACAAAATGCACATGACTTACTTAGCAAATGTTCTTAATTTTTATGGAGCGGCCAATTAATATAAATGGGTGAATTAGACAATTTTTAGATGTACTATCAGTAAGTCTCAGCCGAGCACAAAATTCACAAGAGAGACTACACAATACACAAAAAATACACACTGCACATCACACAGTAAATAGAGAAAATGAAAATCTGTACTGGGAATTAAACCTGTACAAAAATCTTGATATAAATATCAACGTGCACACGCACATGTATATATACTGTAAATATACTTATTTAAAACATATATACTGTATATGTATATACACACACTACTTAAGTAATCTTTATCAGTGGACAAATTCATTGGTAACACAGGTAAATACAGATTAGATTTTTAAAATATTTAGAAAAACATAGCTAATTTTAAGAACGGGACACGGAAAATAAAATAAAGTTTTGCAGTTTAATTTATGAGGCCCCGCAAAAATGGCTCATCGCCATATTTTAGCGACAAACAAACATTAACATTTCATTGTTATCGGTTTTATTACTCTCACTACTATTATTATTATCTAAGAGGAATATTCTATTTGCGTCTGTACAAACATAGAAAACATACTTTGCTAGTAATGACTCTTAGAGGGGCCAGTTGGCTATCATAGCCATAAACCGAAATGCTCCTACCATTTTACATCTTCCATCAAAATGTCCATGTATACAAAAACAGCATCCGCCCTTTACCCCAATTTAAGCGAAACGAAACGTTTCACACAGATAGGCACCAACTGCGGACAACGAACCAGAAGTACGTACTTCGTACTCTTGGTAATGTTACGACGACACACAACAGCATCCCAAATCCGTCAATGAAACTGCGCTCGTGTACCTCCAACACGTAAGCCTTTAGCAGTCCTGGCCGTCCGACATCGTTAACCGTTCCTTACAGAGACTGCACTCTCGGAAACAACCGGCGATACGCTGTTATCGCCGACTCAGCGTGTCTCCGAAATTATCGCTTATATCGCCTTCGAAAACTACCACGCGCCAAATACCTTCATTTAGACGATGAAATAGCAAGAATCCGAGTGGTAGATGGGCTATAAATTCATGCCTGGGCCCTAATTTGGTGGCCTTGCGACCACTCACAACTTCAGCCCGTCCCAACCCGAATCTCGCTCATTGTACGGTGCAGTTTTTGATTTAGTTTTTACTTACCAACGAAGAGTGACTTCATTCTTTCATCCCGTTAACCAAGGATTTTTCTCTTCAAAACGTATTATTGCTTAAGCAAAACGAAGCATTATTTATAATAACTTATGTATAAACAAAATTCTTCGGATGGTATAAGGGGCCACGGTGGCTGAGCGGTTAGCCTGCTCGCCTCCAACCAATTAGAACCGGGTTCAATCCCCGGCCGGGTCACTCCCGGATCCTCTCATGTGAGAATCGTGCTGGACGATGCCGCTGGTAGGCAGGTTTCCCCAGGGATCTCCCATTACCCCCCTACCCCCTTTTTTTCATTCTGGCGCTGCTCCATATTCACTTTAACCACCCTCATCGGCTCTCAAGACCTCCCTGTTAAGAGCCGCCCAAATCTCTTCACTCACTTGCTCGGATCTTAATACCCGCCCTTAAAATTTGATTACATATGTCAATGTATTAAATGCACTCTGTGAATTGCCTAACGTGATGGACCACGTCGATATTAACTAATAATGTACTTCAATATTAGTTTATATAACTCTCAATAAGTATGCCTATATGTAGATAATCACCAAAATTATTATTTCTGTATTTTAAAATACGTGTTCGTGTTATGATCGAATATTATAGAGGATCACATTCCTACCCTGCGCTATAGTAAGCACCTATGATTCGCGTGTGAATTTGGCATGTTAAGTAGAGAGACACTACACAGGCTATAATTTAACCCTCCTAAAATAATAGTTATTACTGAAAATGATGAAAACTAGAATTAAAGTTCTTCTTTCTATTCGCAATGAAAATAAAACGTTGCTACGCATTTATTTAGTTTGTAAATTTAACAGGTATGTTTACAAAAATAATAATGAAACATGTTTATAAACACACATTAGTGTGCTAAGAGTTTTGTTTTTTCCTTGTGTGCTTGATACAAAAATCAATTTTATAAATATTTGTATTGGTATTTAAACATTAGTATCGTGGCAAAAAAAAAGAAGAAGAAAATTTGGAGTAGTTCTGGAAAATTTCAACCTATGAAGAAAGTACGCTACCTATAGTCCATTCACGGTTACTTCCAACTTCAATGAAGCCCTGCTTGAGTTCTATTTTCAAGCTATTCATCTGCCTCATGCAAACAAAGCTTAGCCAAGTCTAGAAAATTACACAAAAGCGACAGCGCACCATATTCGTGCGCACTGAGTGTAATACAATTTTATATAAGGACTGTTTCTTCCTAGATATTATCAACACGTCTATTTTCTCGCTTTTTTATTCACATTCATATTAATTATAAATGCAGTTATAATGTATAGATAAAAAAAAGTAAAAGTAAATTTTTTCTAAATACAATGTATGTTGACAAGAGTATAAAATGATTGTGATACGTAACATATTTAGTGAACAACTGTACACGTCATACGTGGAGTGATTTTTCAAAGTTTTGGTTCAAAAAGTGCGAAGGAACCACGATTAGACTTAAATAGTTTAATGAAACATATTTCATGAAATATTAGCTTCACCTGTGCACGGAGTCAGGTCGAAGGCGCCTCTTTTCAAGCAGGTGTCCTGAGTAGGGCAGAAACATTTGAGGTGAGGGTCGGTGCTCATGTCTCCCAGGGACGCGGTGTACCTGTAGCCACTGACGTCCTTGTACTCCGAGGGTCTCTCGTACACTGCCACGACAGACCTGCGCAGACACCAGCACTGCCCCCACCGCACTACTTCGGACAGAAACAAGCGAGCAGTTTGTATCTGCCGGCCGGCCACTGCTAGTTGGCAAAACATTTCTGCGGAAGGCTATGTGCTTATTAGTCCACTCGTGAAAAAGAGTAGCTGCGCCGATACTCAAAATCATCTTTTCTTAAACAGTTCATGTAACGAAAAAAAAAAATGCCGTGCTGAAAATTTATTAGACGGCAACCATATCATTATTTTTAAAGACAATTTCTGCTAACAGAGAGCAAGAATGGGCTGGTTTAGGTTGTTCACAGTAAACCGAGTACTTTTCAAAGCCCTACTTAAGATATACTTGTATGCATACTGTATATTATTTCACAATACGTGTAATTAACATTACAATGGGCCTGATTACTTTATTCATGCGTCAGTAAAGTAAAAATTTTAAAATTATTTTAAAAAAATTTATTTTAGAAATCATTTAATTCTTACAGTTATTGGCATTAAAGTAAAGACAGGAAGCAAAATTAATTGTTTCAATATTCATACATTTTAACGTAACACTTTTAATTCAACGTTAAGTCATGGAACTACTTTTCCTTCCATCGTTACCTAATTTACTAGGGGATGTTTCAGTCAGTGTGCTGGATATAATGCATGCAGGTAGGTCCAGTGGCAGTTTCCGAAGGTTAAATTTAAAAGTGTCATATAACCGTGAACATCCTATAGTTTACATAATATCATTCTTACCAATAATCATAGATCAAAATCACATCTTCAAAATGATTCGCATTTACATATATTTTAGTACAAACTATCGCATCATTGCGGTTGTTAATGCCAATTATAATAATTAATAAAATATAATATAAATATATATAAATATCATATTATAGTTATTGAGGTAAGAAGTAAAATATATGTTATAAGATAAAAAAATAATTTATGTAAAAATATGAAAAATTAAATGTATATATAAATAAATAATAATTATACTCTGTCCTATAATTGGGGGTGTAAAAAAATTCTTTATTCGCGATAATCCCTGAAATGTAGCTAATCTCACTACTCGCAGTCGCTGTACTAGGGGTCGTGATAGAGGAGTCAGACGAACAACCTGCTATCTACCGGAAGGGCGCGGCGGTGTGTGTCACAGAGGCAGCGCCGTGAAATATGTATTATCCACATAAATAAAAATCAAAATAAATATTCTTCTTCACCCGTCTTAGCCAGTGGCCCTACGGAGGTTTATCATTCTCCTTGTGTGTGCCGTGCTATTTTGGCCACCCTCCCCACCCTGCATAAGCCCTTGGCCCATCTGGGCGTTCCCCTAAATAGGAAAAAAAATCCCCCATCTACCACCATCGCGAGTCCTACTTCATCTGACCTCGCAGGCGTTGTGGAACCTCGGAGATGATGAAACCGACTTACAAGCCCGCAGAAGCAAGTCCGGAGTTTGCGCTAGCGAGTTCGCTGCGTTGAATAAAAAGCCGAGAATTTAAGGATTCTTATGCCAGATGGTTCGCCAAGAGACGACCATCACCGCTGTAATTCTGGTCAACGGAATCAACTTTGTGTCACAGAGAGAGCTTTGGATGACCCTGGGAAGTTGACGTCTACAGAGTCGCTCAATGTGTAACAGTCACATAAATTCAACGTCCAAATTAACATTATTTTAATTTTTAATAAAACATTAAAACAGAACACTTTTCCCTCTATCAACATTACTGTGAAAACTTAAAATGAGTATTGACACGGAAATATTATATATCTAGTTACAAACGCTGGAGCGAAATTTTCTAACTTTTTCAAAGTTATTTTATTAACTCGAAGGAAACAATTCTTAGAAGATTTTTAAGGCAGAAGTTACCAAAAGTAGGATTCCTATCAATGAGCGAAAATACTTATATATTAACTACATGATTCATTAAGTAGCTATTAGTGTTATATGTGTCAAGGTCAGGTTTCTACCAATTGTAGGTGAATTTTGCTGTCGTTTGTGACCTACGACCATAAAAATAATAATTTTTCTATAATCATAAAATACAGTAATCACGGGTTTGAGATTTTCAGTGATTTATTTATGACAACACAGACCAAGTTACTAAATCTTGTTGATCAGTGGTACTGAAATACAAGAATGTATATAGGAAGACATTAAACACGTATTTTAAGTTTTCAAAATTAGACTTTGCTTGTAGTAGAAAAAATAATTTTGACGACTGTTTAAAAAAAACAACAGAAAAAAAAAAAGGAATTGTAAAAGTGCTCTTAAGTATTTCACTTTTTGTTGAAGAAGATGCACTCATAAATAATTACTAAACATATTGATAGCAATCTACATCGGCTTCCAGAATCCCGCAAACTTCAGTAAGCATGCCCAGCGTTAATTTATTTACTACATCCTGATCCATTCCCATTATCCAGTGTAAAACGTAGTCTCGGTGTTTTTACATTAAGTACACCGTGTTTCGTAATGTTCTTCGGAGTTCCAATCATTTGTTACTAGCACATTAATTAACACACCTAGAGGAAACAACCAGTCGACGAAACAGAACTCAAGACAGTTTACTTCTACGTATACGAATGTTCCATACGAGCTCCCTGGTTGACACAGCCACGTCGACATTATATGAAATGCACCACCATGCAGTTGCCAACAAGGGCCAGTTGAAAGTGGCCAGTGCTGCTGCAACGCTCGTCGATATCTTCCGGCAGCGGTGGGGTGAACACTAAAAAAAGTATTTTGCATTCAACGTATTTATCTTTCTCTTGTAACATTTGACGGCAAAATTGCCTTTGATAATAGTGTGTTGATACATTTGAGCTGTGTATAAGCACTCTAAGTAATTATTCGCGAATTTGCTGTATGAGAAAGCGCGAATGGTAAAGTTACTTCCCAGACATTAATTATAGCGTTCCTCCTTCATTTGCTCAGGAAACCGTCAAATAGGAAACTTCCCAACTTTGTATAGTATCGACGCTCAACATTTCGTATTTGCTGTCAGATGTGTGGGATTATATACACACAAAATATGGGTTAAACACTTCCAATTCTGTTTAGGAAGCTGACCACAATTTCTTTTTCAAGTGAGGAGTGAACACGCAACCACAGAAAATTTAAAATGAAACATGCGAAGTTACGCAGCTCGCAATACTGGTAAGTGAATTGACTCCCTATGCTGACATCATACGCAAAAGCGGTCGAGTTTTGACAGCCAGGCAGTTTCACCTTACTTCCGTTCATCATGATCTCACAAAAATAAGTGGCGTGGTGTGAGACCGGTGAACGTGTGAGCCACAGAATGAGATGTTTCGCTAAACTGTTTACTCTATGGACACGTCGAATTGCCACTGGTGGGTCGTTACTAAATTTTAATTTAATGTCCGTGGCACACTTATTTCTGACTTATTCCCACGGCATTACAGCAAGCAAAACGATTTCTCGGCTCTTGTGGAAGCCATTTTCAACAAATATTACACGCCAAATTTACTTAGCTACGCCGTGGTGATGGAAAGAAATAAATTTTTTGAGTTACGGTTTCGAGTAATGCTGATTTCCTTCCAGTAAATGCATTATTAAACGGCTGATAATTTTTCCGAACTCTGAAGAAAATTATAATATATGCTGTGGCGTAACTTCTAAGAGGTGTAGAGTGGGACAGGATATACATTCCATCTCCCTAAATTTAGTAGAGGGCACCAGGATGAGAGTAAGAGGGTGCCCAACGGATTTTGTTTACCGAGATGCGTTACACATCTTCGTTTCAATGTTGTAACTTTCCTTAATGTATTATGCAGCATGTTATTTAGCTTTTCATTGCACCAAAATTATATTTATAAGATTGAGTGAGTGAAGAGATTTGGGAGGCTCTTAACATCGAGGTCTTGAGAGCCAACGAGGGTGGTCGAGGTGAAAATGGAGCCCCGCCAGAAGGAAAGGGCAAGGGAAACGAGAGATCCCCGAGAAAATCCGCCGACCAACGGCATCGTCCGGCACGATTCCCACTTTCAAAAATCCAGTGGCCCGTCCGGGGATTGAACCCGGTTCGCCTTGGTGGGAAACGAGTAATCTAACCGCTCAGCCACTGTGGCTCCCTATTTATAAGAGAAGGTAAAACGCTTTAAGAGTAGCGTTGAGAGACTTTCTCCCCGCAGTGGAGCCCCTAAAGAGTTGCCTTCCCCTGAGTAGGGGCTCAGGGGAAGGCCGAAAGGATGTGCGACGTTGTTTGGCCAGAGCGGCGGCTGACCTGCAGAGGTCGTGCGAGAAGGCGACGGTCTTGTCGGGCGTCATGAAGGGCGGGAAGATGGTGGAGTCGGTGCCCTCGATGGAGTTGCACGGCTCGCCCGACCACACCTCCTGCTTGCGCTTGCCGTTCAGCTCCACCATCATGCCAAGCTGCGTCACGTTGCTCACGCCCCGCTGCACGCGGAACCTCGTGGGGTCCACGCTGCCGTTCTTCTGCCAAACACACAGCCCAGGGTTCACGCTGTAGTCTCGCCCAGATCCTGTAGTCAGAAAGGATGTAGCATGATAGGGAAGGTGACAGACACCTTAAATATTTTTCGCTCCTTCCCCTCAAAAATTTTAACTGACTAGTTATTTAATTTCTCACGGAACGCTCATCGCAATACGATAAATTACAACCGCAGTAATAGGCACTAAAAAAAACCTATACCAATTTCCTTAATAACTTACCATATCGAGATCGTATATTTTCCTACCTAAGCTTTTAAGCTTGCAGAAGGTGGATTACAAACGTTTTATCCCCCAATCATAACCAAATAGGCCTATCGTTATCTATTCCTATTAATTCTTTAGTTTTAATTACAAAAATATATAAGCATTTTCCGAATATTTTACACTCAATAAAATATATGTTGTATGAAGGTTTCTGTTTTGGTCAACTATAAATTAATTTTTCCCTGTGAAAAAATATTCTCCACGAATAATACATGTAATTTATTTCTGCACGTGGGCATGTGTGCGTATGTGTATAAGTAAAACTCACACTCGCGCGCGTGCGCACACACACTAGATGGGTAGTCGCCGCCGAACGCTCATTTACCACCAAATGGCCTTAGGTGCCGTGAGACCGAGAGCCTAGACTGCTGTAACTCACTGGGTGTTTGTAAAACAAATGCACCCCGACACATAATCAAATCATTGCGTCGGCGGCGAGGCGCCGTGTAGCTGTGGGTTGTTGGGCATCGGACCTGTCGTAAGGTTGTTTATTGGTGCTGCCTATTATAAGTAAATTTACGTATTCGTGTTTCCGGCGGAGGAGTGAAGCTCCCCTCCAGCCTCCCGACTTGAGTGAATGTGGGTGTCATGAGTCTGTCTGACATTTTGATCTGTAGTTTGCAAGTGTACAAGTTAATTTCACATGTAATGTGTCGATGAGTCCCTAGTCTCCCGGGGCCAGCCCACAAGGTACGTTTAGTTTTTCCTCGTTTGTGACAGTGAAATTGAAAAGAAAAATCCTTGTTAATAAATTATAGTTGGAGGGGCCCCAGATACCAGACGGTCGGGTAGTCATGTCCCCCTTCCATATTTATCTGGTGGCTCTCCCTGCCACTCTTCAAGCTTTAAGCGAGGCTACAAGCCTGGTCTGGGCACGCGAGTTTCCTCATGCTGGGTAGTGTGTAACCCGTCACGGACAGGTTTGTAGCTGAGCAACAACGGAACGGCCCGGCAGCATATGCGCCGTCTCGCAAACATCCCATATTCAGTCTTCGGTGACAGCAGTAAGGACGCACCACCTGACGTTTGTGAGATAGCTGATAGCATGGCCACCTCTGCGCGCGCATCTCTTCCCCCCTTGCAATGAACACCCCTCTTCTTCCTTCTGAGATGTGCCAAAACGTCTACCTGGCACTATACTCTCATTAACATATTTTGTGAATGTTACTATTAACTACCATGACTATCAAAATCGCATAAACAAACTATGAATACACCGTGCAAGGTGGTGTAGTGGTAAGTCACTGGACTCGCATTCGAGATGACCCGTGTTCGATTACCCGATCTGCCATACTTATTTCTGTTTTCCAGGTTTTCGCGAAGTCACTCCAGGCAAATGTTGGGATGGCTACTTAAAACAGACGTGGGCCGATTTCTTCTCTGCTCCTGAATTCCTATGGTTTCACTACTAAGGATTCGATCAAAACTTGGTTGTACAGAAAATTTGTATTCACCTATTCGCTTTGCGCAATTGTCTCTCCCCTTGGCATCTAGCATTTCCTAGTTTCTAAATATTTGTTACACATACTGCCCACCTTATTGTGAAAATGATTAACATTTTATGAAGACGATTAAGTGGATATTTCAAGAATTTCAATACAGTTTGTTTTTTTACGTGACATAAAAAAATTAAGCAATTCTTGACTCACCAGAGTATATATATGGTGTAGCAAAGACCATTTTTAATATAATTAAAATATCTTAAACAGAATACAAAATCTTTAAAATAAACCATTTTAATAATTTAATTTAACATTAAAATTAATATTTTTAGAGTCACATGGTACACATCAACAAATTTAAACGTACAAACTTATTTGCCAATTTTATATGTAAGTTCTGTTTTTGTTTTTGATATCTAAATTTACTTTTTTAATTTGTGAGGTAAATAAACTCTAAATATAATTCATAAATGTATGTTTTACATGTGTTTTTGAATTCGCAATAGAAAAATTATTTTTATTGAAATTGTTTTGAAAAATTATTTTAAGTAGTTAATTAATATTATTTTAGATTTTGGTTATATAGATAAATGTTTTAATTATATGAGGATTGGTACATACTACGCCATAAACATACTACTAATCAAAAATACCACAAGTTAATTTAAGAAATTTCCTGAAGTGAACGGTTGGTGACCTTGAACGTTATGCTTGGTTAAGTCTGTTGACTGGTTGAGAAATTAGTTAAGGGAAATACATATTAATGAAATTACTTTTTTGGCGTTCCTATTAAATATAGGTATATATCACCAGGAACCTTTTTGAGGAGAATAGTAAGTGCTTCTTTGCTATTAAATCTTTTTGTAACATTAATGTATTACCTGATTTCCAGAAATATCAGAAAAATTAATATTTAAATAAAAAATATTGAAAAACAAATTGTTATATTTGCCTCGTTACAGAGCTTGAGGGTATAATTTCTAACACTTATGTTTTCGTTTCAAGTTTATATCATCGAAATTGGCTTCAAAAAACATAATTTAATGAACATGTACTTCCCTAAAGCAAACTGTGAACCAGGCTCGACTCACCACGCCGAAGAAGGAGAACTTGAATACGTCCTCGCTGACTCGGTCCAGACCCCCGGAGTCCTGCTTCATGGCCGTGCAGACGGCCTTGGCTGCGAAGTCCGCGACGGTGCAGTTGATGACGACGCCCTCAAACAGGATGTCTTTGGCCGGCGCTGAGAGGAACATGGTCTCCGGGTTCCGGTAGAGCGACTTGATTGCTTTGTTCAGCAGCGGCAGCATCCCTGGCTTGTCCTTCTCCAGCACCAACACTGCTGCCTGCAGAGCACGTCGCCTTCTGCGATTGGCAATTATCTTCCTAACCTACCCTCATATAAGTTCTAAGTCTCAGCTTCGCCCATTTGTGCAGAGATTCTTCGTTTTGGTGCCATAGTTTCAGTTTCAGAGCTATCATTGGAAATTTTTGATTATAAAAAACTTAACTAGCTGTTTAATAATTTTTTATTAATAATATACTATCACCAACACGATTAGATAAAGCAGTAGTTATTCAAGCATTAAAAGATTTAACATTTTGATAATAAATAACCGGAAAATAAGAAACTAAGCCCAAATCATCTAAACCTAATAAAATTCTAATTAAATTAGGACTAACAATTATAAATATTATAGAAGAAATAAATATTAAAACTAAAATAATAAATCGATCAACAAATAAATCACCTATTACATAATCCTTTCTATAATAAATAATTAAAGAAGAAATAAATAAAACAAAACCTATAAAAATTAAAGATATTCAATTAAATAACCAAGGACCTTTGTGTTATTCCCTGCTTGCAAAAAGCAGGGAACTTTTTGATACAATATAAATATGTTCCTGACTTTTTAAAATCAGACAACACAGAATTAAAATTACGCACAAAAATATTTCATAACTCGTAGAACATAAATTCTTTATAATCGTACATTGCCAGTAATTCTATGCACCGGAAATTATGACGCGAAAAAGAAGAATTTCTGTAAAAGGGGTGAAGCGGAACCTTGAGAGGTTAGTAACCCTTTCTCTTGGATTTATTTATGTTTCACCACAGCTTAATTTCCAGATTAAATATTTGAAAATGAGGTGCTGTTAGAGCCAAAGGCATAACTTAACAAGTATTTATAGGTAACCAATTTTTTTTGCCCGTGTTGTTTTTGTTGTAACTGTAGTCGTAATAAAGATTACCCCTTTATTTATTCTTTCTCATTCTCATATGAGAAATTATGTACTTACTGATAAGAGTCCGTTCTGGTATCAGCAATCCAGTAAAGTAGTTCTGTATGTACTAACAAGTTTTGCATTGTAATATTAAAGGATGGTAAGGTTAGCACCACCTAAAGTGTACATCCGTACATCCGTACGGATATTCATGCAAAGAGGCCTGTATCTCTGCAGAGAGGAAATGGGCAGCCATGGTCCATGATCACCCCATTGAGTGAACCTGTAGTTAACCCATAACNTCAACTATGATCGGTCTGCCGCGCGCGCAGCACTACGTTGTCACGTAAAATCTTCGCCCGTAAAACCGACTTTACAGGCAACCATTTTTTTTATTAATAGAAACGTAACGACAAAAGAAGGGCCGAGACCTTACTCTTTATTAGCGGAGGGTGAAAAGTAGTGGCGAAGGGGCAATTTTTGGCCATGTTTCACCACCTAAGAGGTACGTACGTGAGGAAAATCCTATTCCAGACACATTATTCTACCATAAACCTATATTAATTTTTTTTTATATTTCCCAAATTTCTATGGATATAATTATTTTCATTGAGTGATTTTGTGGAACTCCCCAAAATATTCTATTCTGAATGTTCTGTAAAAATGACTTTAGTGAGGTGATTAAATATTTTATATTCATCGACTCTCAAAAGCCAAATGCAGTCGATCAATAAGGATTAATAATTTAATTACCTTCAAGCTTATTTGCTATTCTGGCATGAAGCAAAGATTACGGTGCCTGCAAATATCAATAAATATGGTTCCCTAGGTTAGATTGATTCATTTGAATTGTTGCCAGTTTTTCTAAGATTTTATATTAAACTTTACAATTTACTAATCACTGCTCAAAGCACGAAACTGTTGGATATCTGCGAGCTTAAAAATTTGACCCTTACGTTTTTGTACTACCAGAGGCTTTATATATAGCTTACCAAACATTAAAGAAGATATTCACTTGTTTTCATATATTACTGGGTGTTCAAGTTATATTATGTCAGATTAAATTACAAGCCACACCTTTATGTTCATGAAAACACTTCAAAATCTCAAAAAAACTTTTATTATATGCAGTAATAATAACTTCATAATTTAATATATGATTAGGAACAGGAACCCTTTTTCTCTTATACAAGGCTGACCAAGACCTTTTCCATGTATCGGAGAGAAATTTGTGTCTCGTTTATACACTCATATAATGCAGTTTCAGTAAAGAAATGGCAAGAACAACGCTCACACTTACGAATGATGGACTTTGTTTCAATGGGAGAGTCTGGGCAAGTGCATCATTAACTTAATGATGAGTGCATCTGTTATTTTGAGTAAATATAAGAAAATTGAAATTATTATGTAAAAGAACCACCCAGGTTGAGCAGAAATGTGAAGAATACCAACGTTATTAACTAGGCCAAATTTTCGAAATAAATCTTTCTAATATTATAAATGCGAAAGTCTGTGTGTGGGCATGTTTGTTACCACTCAGCTCCATAACGTCTTAACGCATTTTTAAGAAATTTGGTATGTAGGAACTTTAGGTCCTAGAATAGTACATATGATACTCTTTATTCCGGAAAATTGTACGGTTCCTGTGGAATAACCACAAAACATAATTCTGCAACGGCTAGGAACGTGACCGAAATATTTTTTTTCTCTGGTGCCAGAGTTTATCAGGCCGCCCAAGGACATCTGAAATGGCTTAACGACTGCTATCAATTGATAAAAACCGAGACCAAATATTTAACGTGCCCTCCGAAGCCCGGAAGCACTCAGATGTTATGCCACTAAACGGTCTCCCATCCAAATGTGTGCCGCTGGGAACGTTGCTTAACTTTGGTGATCGAATAAGATCCCTCACCGAAGCGCAAAAAGTAGTACCTAGGAACAATTCTTTTCTAAAGCTACAAGTTAATGAAACTAAGGTTTTTATTTTCATACATCGACGCTGGAAAGCGGTAATGTGGTAACTACGTGATAGTTGCACAGATACACTCCAAAAACATTACCCTACTTCTTCGCTATCGGGTAAAAAATATTCCCTTCCTTTTGGGTTGCCGTAATCAGTTAGAAACCTAGGCCAAAATTGTATAATTTATAATTCTGTTTTCACATAAATGAATTGTCTTTTACCAATTGTACCCGGGTGAAGTTAGCTATTACCCGATTCGCTAGTAATATATAAAATCACTTTTTTGATCTTTACAGCAATAAAACACTGTAAATGATGCCTTTAAACAACTGCCAGTGGGTCAAGGTGTCTGTATTACATCTGAGGGTTTTGGCTAGTCTGGAAATCAGTCAAGACGCATAATATATCACGAATATTTTAATTTCAATTTAAAAAGTAGTTCACAGTTACTAATTTGATGTATTTTCAAACCTAATAGTGCAATACCTCAAACATTTTGACTGAGAGGGTCTTGTTTTCTGTGAACCACATTTAATTTGTTGAAAACCCTGAAGAACTGCAGAAATTATGAACGTTGACTGCTATACCAACATAAAATTTGGATGACACATTTCATAATGTTTACATATGTTCAGTTGGCAACAATATTATTTTCATTTAACTGAATGACTTTAACGGATTAAAAAAAATTGAAATTTTTGCAATATAAAATTAATAAAAAATTTTTTTATAAACATTTTGTGAGATTATGGAACAGATTAAACGTCCGCCGTTCAAAGCAAGGATATTACTGAGTATTAATTTAACTTTTGTAACCGTCCAATTGAATCCTAAAAAATTCATTTTTCTCGGTCACGCACTTTTCAATATTTTCCAGTCGCTGTTTGCGGTAAGAAAATACACTGATATATGTGAATAAATAACTCAGTTTAGTGTGACCGCCAAGTGCAGAAGTATGTGCAATTCATGTCTTGAAATATAGCATTTCATTATTTGTTAGGTATGCTTTCATTGTATGTTTAATTGACAGTAAAAATAAATATTACTTATGTACGTAGTTTGGTACGCAGGTAATAAATTTTTCAGATTTTTATAAATATTTTAAGCAAGTTATAGAGACTTCGGTATGAGAAACTACACGAAATGCAAACGAGTGAAGAGATTTGTGTGGCTCTTAACAGCGAGGTCTTGAGAGCCGATGAAGCGAGATGAGTATGGAGCAGCGCCGGAATGGAAGGGCAGGGGAAACGGGAGATCTCCGAGAAAACCCACCGATCACCACCCGGCGCAATTCCCACATGCGAAAATCTGGGGGCGACCCCCCGCCGGGAATGGCACCCGGTTCGTCAGGGTGGGAGGCGAGTAGTCTAACCACTACATCACCGCGACTGCTAATGCAAACGAAATCGAAACAATTTTGACAAGTGACACTGATACTTGACCAGCAGAAACATGTTTTCGTAAATCAAGTCGTTTTCCTAAATGTGTCGATAAAAGGCAAATATTACTCGTACTATGGGCCTGACTTCTCAGACTACACTCAGTGATCGACAATAAAAAGTGCGTATCGGTGTCACACTGATTAACGTACGTTCTAAAATTACAATTTGCGGAGTTCATATGATAATAATTGGATGCAGGCAATAATAAAGTTTTCGGAATTTTGACCTCACTAATTCATGGTATTCATTTATACATCATTAGAGAAAATAGTTTCAAATTATTTCTTCAGTTAACTGCTTCATACACTACTGAGCACATTTAATTTAAATATTTTCAATAACTTCATTAGTATGACTCTGAAATGACTTTTTTTATGTTCAATTGTAATTAAAAAGTTTATTTATTTTTTGGAAATAATTTATTATTTGTTAAAACATATTCGTGATATGTCCGCCCCTTTTAATTACGTAAATGCATTCTTCATGTTTCTGTAATTGTACTATTCAGAAGCAAAAATCAACTATTTCTGAATTACAAGTTCACATGTGGCAAATAAAATGTCGCATACTTTAGTCGCATTCTCTCATCTATAGATGTTTTTCATATTTTTGGGTAGTTATAATTAAAAGTGACATTTTACGTAAAAATAAAATTAGGCAGTTACGGTTTTTTTTTGGAAAACTAAGTAGCCAAATACTATTACTGTGTCACATCTCGACAATGAAATGTCGTATTTTTTAAATGCATTACGCCCACGATACAGAATATCCCGTATAGGCTAAATGCTGCGTGATATTTGTCAAAGAAAATGGTGTTTCTCGAGATTCACCACCTCATCAACGAATAATCTTGGTGTTGTGGGTACACTCTAAAATATAAAGAGTTGAAATTTTACTACAGATCTGTTGAAACTGTTCCACCAGAATGAGTAAAATTATTAATTTAGTTTCTGGTATTCACTGACCAAACAGCGATTCCGAATGATTCATAGCAAATTTTTCTAGCCTAGCAATCAAACCTCTGCGCATTCCACTGACTCGTCAGTATATAACAGCTCATAGACTAACGATTCTGTTAAATAATTATACTTATTGAAATTACTGATTCAGATTTACCGTGCAAGATATTTAAAAAAGTCGAATTATTCGACTTTATTTTTGAATTTATGATTTGAATTTCCTATTTTAAAGCGGAAAATTAATAATGCCTGAAATTTTTATTTTCCATCACGCTTGCACGCATGACTTCGATTTTTTTTTTAATGTTATTTACTGCTTTTATTTTTCTCCGTTGTTGTCATTTATTCTTTCTCTGTGCACCTATCTTTACAGTTCTGCTTTGAGTTGTACGTCTGCATTTAATCGCTTCAGAAATATAATCCATGACTTCAGAATAGTTCCCGCACGCGTAGTCGTGCCTATACACACTTCAACCTGAGATACGTGGTCACACTGCACCTACTCACGTGCTCTGCTTGCTAAAGTCTCATCTTGTGGCCACGGTGGTGCAGCAGCTAGCAAGCCCGCCTCCTACCACGGCGAACTGGTTTCGATTCCCGGCGGGGTTGCTCCCGGATTTTCGAACGTGGGAGTCGTGCCGGACGATGCCTCTGGTCGGAGGGGGATATTTTTTTTTCTTCTGTTTTTCCCGTTTTCGTCTCCCGTTTCCCCCGCTCTTGCATTCCAGCGCTGCAATTACTCAGTCGCTTCACCCTCGTCGGATCTCAAGACACCGATGTAAAGAGCCACCGCAACCTCTCAGTGCACCTCGCCTTACTTTTACCGACAGCGTCAGTCAGTTTTTGTGACTAAAACACGGTCATTCCTCCTGTTATCTGCTAGGGCTGCTAATATTGTAAACCCGCTTTGTTTCTATCTAACTTTACTGTTTCGTCTTGTCCTCCGAGCATCCTATTTACCATTTTAAAATCATAATTTGTCATCTCGTGGCACCACGATGTCATGATCGATGATGTCCTATCTGGCAGTATGTCAGAATTCAACCACTTCTCAACGCCGATTTGAGGGTATTTTACCGCTGGGTTTCTAATGTCCTGAAGAAACTCATGGAATCGGTACATATATTAACGTACGTATTTAAAACACCTCCGTAATCGTTGTCATCACAATAATTACGTTAATGTAGCAGTTCGTACTAAACGACCACGAAGTTTGTCTGAAACATCTGCTAAAAAGGACCCTAGTAAAAGTGTGCTTTTTAAAAATTAAACCGAATTATTCCCCTTGTTTCCTCTTTCTTAGGAAGGAATCGTATTTAATCCGCAGAAGAATTAGGCTGTAGTGACTTCGGAATTCTTTCACATTTTAATTTCTCAAGCAGTCAAGATAATAGTAAATATTTTAAGCCTCAGTTAATGTGCTTGCAAAATGTATGAAGTTTGATTTTAAACTAATATCGTTTCTCGTCCATCAGTATTCATTTTTTAATACAAAATAAATCATTAACAAAAATAATTTGAAAATTGTAATAATATATTTATATCTGAAATGCATGAAAAAAGTTGTTTAACTAAAAACTCATTTTCTGTTCAACGTCCTAAAAGAACTCAAAAACTATTTCAATCACGCAAGTACTAAAAAATGTGTAAATCTCTTCGGATTCAAGGGTTAATGAGAAATTGATAGGAATAATTTTCATACCTTTTAAACTTCTCAAGTGGTGAATTGCCATTAGATTTGAGTTTGGAATTTTGGAATTTGTTGTTACAGCATAAACACGCTTTGCTCAGGGAAACTCCTCTGGTGAAGATCCCTATGCCGCTATTAGATTTAGAATAAATAGATTGTGCGTAGTAAATGTTGCTCAAGTAAAAGAACAAAAAACCTTATTTCTTTTACTAGTGAGGTTTGTAAATGTTAAATGTATTATTTTCTGAAATATCGAAAGACTTTTACAGAAAAATCTTACCGTTATTTTGTGAAGGAGAATTTCTTTAATAATCGTTTCACTTGAAAACCATTTAGCTAAACGTTTTGTGTATTTGCTTTAACAATATTAGTCTTTGACATGTAACTTATGTTATATGTTGGAAGGTTTTCGTTGGTCTAGTTAAAATTTCGTACAGCTTACAAGTTTCATTCCCAAATCGTTATAAGGCATTTGGATAAGAAAATCACTCGAATGGTTTTTTTTTTTTTTTTTTTTTTTAGTACGCATCCCCCCTCCCATCATTATTATTTTATTTCTTTGTCTGGGGAAACAGCAATAAACACATATTGCATGTATTTACGGTCATATATATATATTCCTTGCTTAAACAAAGGTATTTTCTCTCGTTTGGAAACAAGTGGCCGATGAAAAATTGCTTGGACATAAATTTGTTTTAGTATTTATATACCTAATATGTGATGATAAGTTTAGGTGGTTTAATGTAATAAGACATTTAGTGCCTTGGATAACTATTGGCCTAATCACTACAGAAAATAACTTAAAACAATTATGGCGATAAGCTCCAGTTGCATTACAATTATGGCGATAAGCTCCAGTTGCATTACAATTACGGTTATAAGCTCCAGTTGCATTACAATTATGGCGATAAGCTCCAGTTGCATTACAATTATGGCGATAAGCTCCAGTTGCATTACAATTTTGTGGACGGTGGCTGAGTTTGAAGAGTGGACACTGGTGACCTGTCTCTTCTCAGAATTCAAGTATCTAGGTTAGAAAAATAAAAAGCTTTCTATTTCAAGTGGATATTTCATACGACCATTTCCACAAAAAAGTTTGTTTTTGTGGTATTCTGAAGTGACGAAATGTTATTTCAAGATATCCAGTTTATACTTATTCTATAATGTTTCCAGAAGTACTCATTTTTGTCATGGTATCTTTGGGTATCTGGAAATATTTTTAGATCAAAAAATATATTTTCACACTTTTACAACTAAGCCCTCTTACAACAGTACTATATGTGTACAAACTTATAGTCGGGCAATTATTTGACGCAGATATTTGAATATGTTGCATTAAATTTCCGAAAACGTGTGATTATGAATACCTCAAATAGTCGTGTTCTTTTGTCACTTTCCGGGGTAAAATCGTGTCTACGACAAGAAGGAGAAGGAGAAGAAGGAAGGAGGAGAAGGCAAGAAGGGCAAGAAGGAGAACTCACCAAAATGGGGATGTAGGGCACGGTGATTATCTCGTCTCCTGTCAGTGGGGCGGACTTTTCCCTGTTGAAGAACCAGGTTATCTTTGGGTTGTACTCCACAGTGTCGTCCTTCTCTATGTCTTTGAGTGCTGTCTTCTCCTTGTACTCGCTGTAACACGCANCTTTGGGTTGTACTCCACAGTGTCGTCCTTCTCTATGTCTTTGAGTGCTGTCTTCTCCTTGTACTCGCTGTAACACGCAACGAAATATGCAGAAACTCCTCTTCGCAATCAATAATTTTTTCAACCCCAGTCTTCATCATTGAATACATTTGTGTTATATGCCAGCAAGCTTAAAATAACGCTGCGGGTTACACTGACATGCCAAAAGTAATGGGATTGCAGTATATGAAGGTAATGGTATTCCAGACCTGAATCAGTTCTGCTATGATACCTCTGAATTGCTTGGTAACCACTTGCAGCCCTTCATGTGCTTCACATACTCCCACAATTATGGGATATTCCAGGATGATAATGCACCGGGTAATCAGGCCTGAGTTGTTCAGAAATGGTTTGAAGAGCATTCTGGAGAGTTTCAACAACTGCTGAGGCCTCGTTCACCTTGTATGAAACCCTATTTTTTTTTCTGGCGAGCCTCCAAATAACGCTACGCCAGCATGAGCCCCTGCACAGTTCTGTGAGACCTCCGGCATGAATGTTAGTAGCTGGGTCGGATGGAGAATGTGGTGTGTCTCAGGGCAAGCCCTATACGCCTTAAGCCGGGTTTCAATTGTCAAAATCGGGCGCATGCATCGCGGCTGAGCAGGGTTGTCTGGTGCCATGGCCGCAATTGTAGCCGTGAACACGCGCCGAAAGAGGAAGGTTCTAGATAGAAGAGCACAGCAAACCAGCGCAATGTGGAGAGGGCGCTGGGAATATCCGCGTGAAAGTCACGCAGGAGAAAATATAATTCATTTATTGGATTAAAGGTGTGATAAAGTAGGGTGTTTGTTAGTTCGCGAAGACAGACTTTGTGAGGTTAATGAGTGATTATATGAACTATGTCCAGCCGCTGCTGGCTTGTGACCAGGGTCGTGCCTCAGTAGCGCGGCCCTGGTGGCGGGCGACAGAACTGCGCCACCCGCCCGCAGATGCCAGTCATCTTTCTGGAACGCACAAACAATAGGTTAGTTACCAGACAGGAAATATAAATATTTACGCCCGGTGGGGGCGATGGAATGAAATGAAATTACCAACTTTGATATTTCGCTTGCAGCTTAAGCGGTAGTGTATGTTGTGTGTTGTGTGTGTTTGTTAGTGTAGGTGTGTCTTAAAACATATCCCCACCAGCCGTTGCGAAGGACCTTACATACACCTGTCGGATTAGAAGAGTGCTTCAGCACGTGTGTTGTAGAGCAGTGTTTCTTAACCTCGGGTCCGCGAGTGTATGTATGGGGATCCGCAGTCTCATTTCTGGGCCATTTAACAATAATAAATAAATGCCACCAAAAGTCTCGTAATCGCTACGGTTACTTAGCACGACGAACGTGCTCCAGCGGGTGGTGTGCGAGACTGACTTGATTTTCTAGGGATCCGTGGCTGAAAAAGGTTAGGAAACGCTGTTGTAGAGCAAAATGATTGCATTGTATATCAAAGGGCTGGCGCCAAGCCGTAGGCTGTACGGATTATGTTTTGCCTAGTTCTGTGAACACATATTGCTTCGCATCCCTGTTTGTTGAAATGCCGGTCTCACAGCCCGTCTCTACACCAATGTGCAATAAGCATAATTGATAGCTAAGTGAGGTGGCATAGCGATTCGCCATTTTATGTGATTGTGGGAATTATCACGCGGGCTGATGTATGAACTCCGTCAAACATTTATGAGACGTGGTGGTGAGGTACGTAAGAACAAATGATCCTGCATCTAGAAATATCAGGGTGCTGTGGGTAGCTAACCACAAGGCATGGATCAACATATCTCCACAATCGTCTTGACCACTTGTGGAATCGACGTCATGACGAGTTGCTGCATTTCACCGGACAAGAGGAGGGCCTACACGCTAGACTGCTTTCCCATGACTTTTGGCATGTCAGTGTATTTTATATGAGGAACAAGGCATGTTCACACTTAAAGTAAAATCTGTTACTGAAGATAACTTAAGACAATTTATTGAGTCCAGGAGAGAGTTGAAGCCTTACATGAAACATATCTTGAAGTTACTGGTATGTATCGACATCGTTATCATTACAGACAGTTTAATTTTGCGACTCCTTGCTCATATATACGTTGCAATGTATTTAAAGGAATATCATCTAAAAAATAGACATTTTAGACGTTTCCTATTTAAATTATCGAAAATATTATCATATAACTGCTGCAAACTGTGGCGTGTTTTGTTTTAGTCTACCACATTTATATAACAATTGAAACTTTGAAAAAAGTATGAATCTAGCTAAGTACAATGTCAAGTATGCTTAATACTTTAATCGGAATCATATATTCGTATTCACCACGCCTTAAACATATTCTTTAAAGAAGAACTTTTTTTAAAAAAAGTTATTTTTTTCAATTACGTTTGAAATAAATAATGGTTATTAGCGACGCGACCTTCAAAATTATATTAAATGCTATATTTTCTTGCATACCTCGCCATTCCGAACTTCATATCTCCAAACTGTAACAGGAGATAGAATTATAGCAGAACAATTTTTCTGGGAGGACAGCTCTAGAAGTGATGCCATTTCTAACACATTTTGAGTTATACATTTTAATTGTGGTAGAATAACTTCTCAGAAAATCTCAAACAAAATTATGCGAACCTGGAAAAATTTTTATTTTACCTTTTTTTTTGTTTTTTTTTTGTCCATATCTCTAAAACCGTTCTTCCTGTGTCATTTTCTTTGAAATTGTCATTTCCTGCGGTTTTAGGCACACTTCATAATCTAAGTTACACTTTCCTGACAGGAAAGTGTAACAGCAGCAGTACTGATAATAAAAAATTTGTCTTAGTTTTTTATGGGTGATACTCCTAAAATGGGGTATTCACATTAAAAAAAACTGGGTACCATTTAAATGTCTCTCATTTACTCGCATAATAAAATATGACGTCCGTAGTATAATAATCAGAAGGAAATTCAAATTATTGTTAACAATCCAGTTATATAGCAACAAAGCATTTGAACATTTGACAATTTACAACTTCGTAAGCATTGAATTATAAATACTAAGATCCCAAATATTGTTTCTTTACGATACTGTAAGCTGCAATGATAATTTCATGCACAACACACTGAAATTCATGAATACCTATGACAAACCCGTAATCACTTTAATACAGCAAAATATCACCCACTTATATATGATCCCCACACACCCTGTTAAATATGACCATATTGGCGTAATTTCAGCGCCTTACTGAACTAGCAGGTCACGAATTACTGTATTTACTTGTAATCAGCAATTTTATAAAGAAGCTGTTCAGGTGATTTGTTTTATACTGAAAAGTTTACTGATGCAGTCTTGCGACTTAGGGACTGAATAGTTAGACCACTCGCCTCCCACGATGGTGAACAGGGTTAAATCCTCGGCTGGGTCACTAAGGTGGGAATCATGCCGGACGATGCCGCTGATCGGCGGGTTTTCTCGGAGATCTCCCGTTTCCCTCGCCCTTGCATTACGGCGCTGCTCCATTCTCACCTCATTTCATCTTCATCGGCTCTCAAGACCTCGTTGTTAAGAGCCACCTTAATCTCCCAACTCAAAGGGAAAAAGAATGACTGTCCATTTGTACAGAAAATGAGATTATGGTGTCATATGATAGAGGAATGAATGTCAGTGCTGTTAGCATGCCAAATCATAACCGTTAAAGGAGATGAGATTCCGAAATTACAGGTCTCAGAAGTAACAATTCCAGGGGAGGAGTTTATGGTTTCGATTGCAGTTTACTCAAAACAAGCAAATATGGACATCCATATTTTTAACCTTGTACCCTTCAATTGTTTATTAATCTTCATATGTCTTTTGGCACGCCTTTATTATACAATGCGTTAATATATGCCATGAAGTGGGATTAAATAACATCTTTAATGCAATTTCGCTCATTATATGTGCTATGATTTTATCGATGATCTGTGTGTTATTTCGTAGTTTCTAATTCCAAGTTAGTGAATTTTTTAAAACAACCTTATATTGCTACAAATTCAAGAAAAACTTACTCGTAGAAATAGGGGCCTATTTCCTTCACAACAGGTGTTGCTCCTTGCTGAATACTATGTGGATTAGTAATGTTGAACATATATACCTTGAAGTCAATCGGATCTGGAAACTTCACCCACATTTTCCTTACATCAGAATCTTTATTTAGATTTAGGCTCTGAAACACAATTAAAAGGAAAACACATGCGATATTCATATAATATGAAGGAATAATAAGATAAGAATTTATTAAAAATATGCAAACAGACACAGGGCATGTATTAAAATGTAAATTAGTGCAATATTTCAGACGTATATCTTTATATATAATTTTGGTAATGCCTGGCTAGTCAAACAATAATCTTAGTAGTTACCATTTAAATTTCAGTTGAAAGCAAAACTTGCACTTTACATTACTAGTAAGGTGCTATTCCTTCTACTTCAGTACAGCATTAAAAAATGTATTTATATCTGTACATAATTAAAATTAAATGTAATTTGAATTTCCTACACAAATTATTTTCCTTATGGTTGGAAATCTTTTCGCAAAATAAACTTATATTTGTGTCAGCCTACAGCAGGAAGTAGAAACTTAAAAATCACATTTCTTGGCATATTTTTACCTGTTGCGATAGATCATGGCACATGTACATAAATTGATGACTTTTTTTACATGAGTTGGCTACGATGTAAATAAGTAAAGGTATAAGGGCCAACCACAGGTTTGTTATTTACAGTAGCAAAAATTCAACATTCCTATGCAGTAACTCGAGCATTGTCTCAGATACTGTCGTGCGAGGTTGCACAGGTGTAAATCATTTAATGTGGCTGTGATTTCGAACTAACCTACTTTTTAAAACTGGAAAAGGTTTCTGTACTTGGAGAATATTAAACCTCAAATATTATTTACGTTGCTTCCATTTACACTGAAGAGCCAAAAAAACTCGCACACCTGCATAATATCGTGTATGTCCCCCGCGAGCACGCATAAGTGCCGCAAGACGACGTGGCATGGACTCGACTAATGTCTGAAGGTATGCAGGAGGCAGTTCTCACCATGAATCCTGCAGGGCAGTCCACAAATCGATAGGAGTGCGAGGCGGTGGAGATCTCTTCTGAACAGCACGTTACAAGACCTCCCAGATATACTCAATAATGTTCATGTTTGGTGAATTAGGTGACCAATGGAAGTGTCTTAAGTCAGAAGAGTGTTCCTGGAGCCACTCGGTAGCAACTCTCGACGTGCGAGGTGTCGCATTATCCTGCTGGAATTGTCCACGTCCGTCGGAATGCACAATGGACATGAATGGGTGCAGGTTATCAGACAGGATGCTTACGTATCTGTCACCTGTCAGAGTCATATCTAGATGCATCAAGGGTCCCGTTTCACATCAACTACACACGCCCCATACCATGACAGAGCCTCCACCAGCTTGAACAATCCCTTGTTGACATGTAGTGTCCATGGATTCATGAGGATGTCTCCATACCCGTACACGTCCATCCACCCGATACAATTGGAAACGATACTTGTTAGACCAGGCAACGTATTTTCAGTCATCAACAGTCCAATGGCGGTGTTGGTGGGCCCAGGCGAGGCGTAAAGCTTTGTGTCGTGCAGTAAACAATGGTACACGAGTGGGCCTTCGGCTCCGAAAGCCCATATTAATGATGGTCCGTTGAATAGTTCGCACGCTTGCACTTGTTGATGCCCCAGCATTGAAATCTTTGCCAATTTGAGAAAGGGTTGCACGTCTGTCAAGTTTAATTATTCTCGTCAGTCATCGTTTGTCCCGTTCGTTCACGATCTTTTTCCGGCCGCAGTGATGTCGAAGATTTGATGTTTTACCGGATTCCCGATATTCATGGCACACTCGTGAAATGGTCGTACGCGAAAATCCAAAATTTATCGCTACCTTAGAGATGCTATGTTCCATCTCTCGTGCGCCGAGTATAACATGTCGTTCAAACTCACTTAAATCTTGATAACTTTCCATTGTAGCAGTAGTAACCAATCTAGCAACTCTGTCAGACGCTTGTTGTCTTATATAGGCACTGCCGACCGCATCGCGTTACTCTGATTGGTTCCATACCTCTGTTATTTGCATACGCACGACTATACCAGTTTTTTTGGCTCTCAAGTGTAGTTAGTGTTACTAGTGATGTAGTATACGAGGTAAATACTTTAATAGGAAAACAGTATAAACAGTAAGACCTAGATGATTTATATCCGAGCTAACTTACAGGTAATTAATTCTGACTCGTAAAAGAATAGACCAATCGTGAACAAACACTCTACGGCATGTAAGTGACGAAAACAACAAAATACTATTTGGTATGGAGATTTTAATTTGTGCTGGCACGATTGTAGCAAAACAACGTATGAAAATATACCGACGTACAAGCCTTATATAATTTACAAATAACATTTAACATCAAGTCTACTTTTAGGGAAACAGGTTATGCCCGCATTATCCCGCTATTTCTAGAATATGATTTCCACTAAGCATGACAACTGTGGTTTGACATCATCAAACCTCAAATCCGACAGCTTCCATCCAGGACAATCGCGGTTAGGACCTTTACACTAAGGACAATCGTGGTTAGGACCTTTACACTAAGGACAATAGCCTGGCCTTGACCGCCAGGAGAGCGATCTGGTAACCACGCCACAGTTTATAGTTCGCCTCCAGAAAACTATAATCCTCTTTAAATTATATTTCATGATTGACTGCAACCTCCGATAGTACAAATCTTATAGATTCCAAGGGAAAATCTGCAGTAAACAGGAAAGGTGTGGCCTGAATAATGTGAGTTTAGTGAGATTTAAGAATGTCCGTGTTATTTGAGCGAATAGTGAATGCCCGAGCACCTCCGCGAAACCCTGCAAAATAAAAACCGAGCAGCTATAAAGAAAAACACGCGATTATTGGTACTGTAGAGTGTACAACGAGACCTTAGTTAAGCGAATTCTTTTGTGCACCGGTTGTGAACAATATGTATATGAATAATGTGAGCAGTGAGAAAGTATAACAACGAAATTTTCTTTTACCAGTATTGTGGCAATTTATTTTAATGAACTGCTGCTTATTACTTTGTACACAACTTATACATAGTCCACATTTATACACCTTAAACCCAGTACACCCAGTTTGTAATTCGTTTAAAATGTGTTCATCTGTATTCCCCCATATCTTAATATTCATGCATGCATTACACTCAATATGTAAAATTTATCGATTCCAGTTTTTTTTTAGAAATTATTAGTAAGTAACCATTTCCAAAGAGTTACCTAAACTTCGGTCTAAATTTACAGAAAACACGTAAATTAAACTATTTTTCCTATTGAATGAAATCATTCGCTCTGTATCAACACGCAGCAAAATTGGCCTACGCTGCCATCTTGACAAAAACGCCATATATATATATATCCTAAATTTACCATTTTGCCGCATTTCATTTAGTAATAACGATATACCATTTGCAAATGTTGCTATGGTAAAATTATCAAAACTTGTAACAACATATAGTGAAAAAGTGTTCGAACTATTTAAACTGCTTTTATATATTAAATAAAAGTGAATAACTACACAATTATTAATTGCAATTATCAAAACAGAAAATTTATATTTAGGAACATCTCAAGAGACCCATTATACACCAGAGAAACGTTTATTTAACACATATGTTTAAATTTCTGTATTATTAAATACAGTTCACATATTATGAATAATGAAATACCATTAAATGAAGTGTTTTAAGTTCAATAAGATTATACCTTGGCAAGTTGGCTGTTTATAAGTGCTGGGAATCCAAACCAACACATTATTGCTCCAACAGCTAACAGAGATCCGCCACCAATTCCTAACCGTTTTGGTATGTTGGCCATCGTTTATCTGAAAAAACAAAATGTTTTTTTTGACGTAAAAGTCACAATATACAATTTTACTAACCCTTTTAGTTACTACATTATGCTTCTGTGAAATATGTCCGCAGTTGCCAAATTGCATTATGAACAAATTTTCCAGAAGGTTGACAGATGATGTTGGCAGCAGTGTTGGTTCTTAGGTTTACGCTACGACTATTTTCACTCATATTACTGTCGAACTGAGTTCGTGTGAAACCCTGTGCTATATGGTTTTAGAAAATATTTTCCCTTAAAGGTTTAAACGAGTTTTGGAACTAAAAATTCAAAATAAGAAATTGTGCCTGAGCAATTTTTTTTTCTTTTTTCCTTAATAGTGTGGTCTGGAGAGGCTTGATAACAATAATTTTAAACTTCTTAATATTACTTCAATTAAGTTTATAGCTATTCTTATATATCATCGTAACGATAAAGTAAATTAATAAATAGGAAGCATAAGTATGAACTGTAACTACTGCTTTCGGTAAAAGGAGAATGTGATGACTTTCACAAAGAAGGGACTTTCGCAAATGACTCGTCACATTTGGAGAGTTAAACCAAATTTTTTGTAATTAATGCATGTATAAAGTTCTTCTTCTAAACCTCCTGTTTTGTGTCGTGTCACAATACATACAAAATTAATCTAGAAAACCATTATGATTTTGGCTGAGTCTCACTAATCCCTCTTCCCCTTCTCCTATTGCGATAGTTGCGGATCTCAAAGATTACTCAGCAACGGAGTGTAAACGGCCTCGTCAGAGCTGATGTAATGTTAGGTAGAACAAAAGTCATCGGCATGCACGTTCGTTACCTGTCGCATGAACCAAGCATGGGCGATGGGCGAGCATGCTGCTTGCGCTTAGCAAGGGCCCTTTCTGTTACTTAAATGTGCTTAAAATTCATTAATGTCTTAGTCTCCCTAATTACAACTATAAAGATAGCTCCTCGTAATCGTTTTTGCTATATTCCGAAATGCATCTCATGATCTGTGTGTGTTGAAACTCACGTACGTCTTAAGCAATGCTGCAATTTCTGTTATTAAAACCAGCCTATTGTCAGCTGAATTATTACGTTACTAAATTACGGTTTTTTTTAACACTTTAAACCACAGCATTTTAGTGAATCATGAATCACACATTTGGTTTTTTCCCCTTTTACAACTCTGAAATATACTTTTAAAATTAGTTTACGTCTCTCTGTGACACATGTTGTGAGAAAGACCGGGTCAATTTTAGCATCACGTGATAGCAACACAAATTCCGAGGCCAAATACATTGATATTGGGTTACGTTATACGTTAAATTTGGCAAAATCTTTCACACTTATTGAACGTACTTAATTTATTTTCTGCGAAAACACAGTCTAAATATTTCAGCTTCTAATTTGCATTTTCAACATTTTTTCCCTCTCGAGTTTACTCGAAAGAGCGGCCGTTTCCACTAAACTGCCGTTCATAAAGTAAAGACTGTGCACTATAAAGGGAGCACGTTTGAAATAAATATTTGAAGAATATCACTGCTCATAACTACATGTACGCTACAATACGCTCTGACATGCAAGGCTCCCAGTTAAGACACCAGGGAATTAAGAAAAATTGTTCTACGACTTTATGTTGTATTCAGAGCGAAATGAATATATATATTTACGGCTATACTATAGTCGAAGTTTCTTGTTTTGTAAAATTAAAATAACGCTTTAATATTTTATTTACAAGTTTACTTTCCTAAAATTCAACGGTTTCACTTTTATGGCGCATGAATAAATCATGACAGTCCATGTCTTTGTAAATTTTAAATGAAGCGGAAGGATACAAAATGAGAGGAAAATAAATCCTAAGAAGAGCTTTCGAAAGTGCTCAATTAATCGTGACCAGCTTATAAAGCAAATGACCTATCTAAATGTAAAGACAATCACGAGGGGTCTTAAGGCTTATTCTGCATGTGGCACGCCCGCGTACATACAACACACTCCATGCTTACAAGGATATAACCAACGAAAAACCAAAGACATCAGGTCAACTCCAAACTCCTCCACAACGTGAATCCGTAAAGCTAGGAGGATTTGAGTATTTAGTTTCATGAACTTAATTTTTTTCGTCACCGTTGTGTTTTACGAAATATAGTTGCAAATGTGTGATTTGGTTGATTATAGTTGTCATTATATTTAAAGTTACATTAAAAGCTAAATATATAAATTTTTTGCAATTCCGCAACACCGCATTTCACTGAACTCGTTTCAGAACTCCCCCCCCCCTTTTTTTTTTTTAAACAAATATCAAAAGTAATTATATACAAAAAAAAATACTCTCGAAATTTTTTTTATGTTGCAAAGTAATTTTTTCATCAATTAAGTGAAAATTTTATTTTATATCCTGCGGAGTGAGAATTACTTTTTAATAATTTTCGTAACAATAATGTTTTATCCTACAATTCGTTTCGGTCCTGAAATATTTTTTAAACAACTTTTCGAAGATAATAGCATGTTTAAAATGAATTAATGTTCTGCAGTTTTATAATTTTTTTATTAACCTCTCTGTTATCAAGTAATAATTTTAATCATAAGAATAACCATTTTAGAAATATTATCATTTTTATAACAATAAGACTATAAATATATTTGATTTCCGTTCACATATATAGCTTAACAGAATTTTCAATTTCATTCCTAAGCAGAAATGTCAACAAAAGAAATAATATTTTCATCCTTAGATCCTGCGAAAAATATCGATATTAAAAAGTAAGTAATACATTTTTATTGTCATTATACTTTTACGCAAGGTTTTGTTATTTTTAAGTGCTTTCATAGCTTATTATCTGATCACAAATTTATTGTATTTATTTAACTTACTTTAAATCTCTCAGTATAAAATGAAGTCCTAACTGAATCTCTTTGTTCTTTTTCTTTCATATAGTTTATAGGCGTATTACATGTGCCCAGTGTTTAATTTAAATGTTTTAATCTCTTTAAGAGAATATTTCGTTTTAAAACTCTAGTATTTTTCAAGCTATAAACATTGAATTAGATAACGAAAAATTAGCCCACATATACAAAAATAAATAAATATTTTTCAAGGGATTTTTATTTACAGGCCCTAAAATATTTTCAAATAAGATAAAGATATTTTTTTTATTATAAATGTTATGTGCCTTGCTAAACATTCATGATATCCTTCTTTTTATTCGTTGTCATCATTGTAAACATAGGAAAATATGATAATATCTTTAGTTTGGTTATTTTTTCTTGTGTTGTACTTGAATATTTAAATAATTTTTTCGTAAAATGCATTAAAGACTTAAGTGTTTTAATAATATTTTAAAATATACAATTAAATTAAATTTTAAATAAAAACTATAATTTTATTTTTACTTTATTTGTAACTCAGTTCTGTATTTCACTCTGGATAAAAGATTGAAATTAAGTGTTATAGATTTTTAATAACCATACTTATACTTCTCAATATTTCTGACGTCTTCTATTTACTGACACTTTAGTATTCTGAAGTTAAATTTAAAGTGCAATTTGTGATACTGATTTTTTTTTACTTTTACTTTCACTAACTAAAATTCCAAAAATTTATAGTTTTATACTATGCTTTATTATAGAAAGAATATCTGCTACACTGGTGTTTGAAATGCAGTCTAACAAATAAATGCATACACTACTTATTCATTCGTGATTGGTTCATTCATATTATGATTTATTTTAAATAGTATATTTAAATCTAAATTGCTACTTCCCAAAATACAGAATTTTATGGTACCTATAAAAACTTTCGTGATTAAAAAAAATTATAATATAAACATGCAAATTTTC
Organism: Clitarchus hookeri; assembly: GCA_002778355.1. NCBI lineage: Eukaryota > Metazoa > Arthropoda > Insecta > Phasmatodea > Phasmatidae > Clitarchus > Clitarchus hookeri. Next base: position 26,721 of record NQII01001018.1, on the reverse strand, counting down.
AAAATATGGTCACTATTTTTAGTTGTGACAGTTCCAGCCATTTCTAAAACACTTTTTTTTTTTAGAATGTATATATTTTTTTGCGTCTTTATTGTACTTTGCAAGAAAGTTGCATATTTGAAAGCAAAATTTTTTAATGAAGTATCTCCCGATGGGAAACTACATGATACGAGTCTGATAAGCAGTTTGCAGACTCACTGGCTCGGCTGGGTAACAAGTATGTCCGAGAACTCAGTGGGGACTGCGAAGAAGATGAAAGACTTACAAAGAAGCGATGCATGTAAAAAAAGAGTTATATTGAGATAAATGGGCGCGCTGGAGAAGAATTCGTGATATTGGAATTACAAGAGTACACGTGACAGGGCGTGCGAGATATATGAAGCTGGAAGAAGATCTTATTGGTAGAAGGTTCTATAAAAGATTTTGATTACCAGTTGATAGGTAGGTCGTGCTTTGAAATCAATATTTCATTCTTGAGAAGTACTTAAATATGTTGATAATATGGTGTTTTACTTGTTGGTGTAAAAAAACTTTAACAATATTAATAGACTCATAAAAATTAAAAAGACGTCACTGAAATAATAATGACCATACATTTTTCTGCATGGGTGCAAATAATTTATAAAGAAGATCCTAATATCTTTGCTTTTACATATTTTTGACAACAATATCATAAGAGATGAAACCAGAAATATATGCAACATTTTCGATGCAATTACAACTTCGGATATAATCAGTCTTAATAACTTGAAATATTTGTAGGGTTGTCATTTTGAAGGAGGCTCTGAACCACCTAAATCCAGTAAGTTTACATGGCCTACCATTATGCTGCTTGTGTGAAGAATTTGGTGGAAATCGGTTGATTGGTCCCTGAGATATGGTATAAAAATATCATTTTCTTATTTCGTGCTCTCTCACAAAATTGCCTAGAAAATGAGTTTCTGAATACAATACGTCTAATAGGTACTGTCAATATGACACGTTTGGTTGAATTCGGTTATATTGTTTATTAGATATATACACTCTTATCAAATTGTAAATGGCCACCATTTTGAAAATAAGTGTCTGAACAACTTAGAACATATACAATTACATGGCCCCTTGTAGTGCTACTTGTTTGCCAAATTTACTGGTAATCTGGTAGTTTTTATGGAGGTATAACATGCAAATTTTAATTTGTCATGTGATGATATCTTGCAAGATGGTGGATAAAAGTGACTCTGTATGTATATATTTGACGGTTGTATAATATACTGCCAGTCTACGAAGTTAGGATGTAATTAATAATATTGTTTCAACTACAGAACATACTAAACAAAATTTATATATGACCGCCATTTTTAAAATAAGTGCCTGAACTGCTTAAACACACCAGTGTTATGACTGATTACATGGTTTCAACGATATAGCAAACTAAAGTAAAATGGCAATATGGTCACAATTTTTAAAATAAACGTCTGACCTACATAAAACATACCAATTTATGTCACCTCCCGTAGTAATACTTGTTTGTTGATTTTTATAGGAATCGGTCAAATGAGTCCCGAGTTATTACATAAAAATGTATTTCCCCGTGTGGTGGTATCTTAGAAAATGCCGGACTAAAGGGACTTTGGTGTAGACACTTTTGATAGTTATAATACTTACTGCCAGCATACAAAGTTAAGTTGGAAATTATTACATGATTTCGACTATCTATCTAACTAATCTAAAATGGCTATCTGTCTTCCATTTTGAAGATATACTAAAAACATGCAAATTTACATTACTTGAGGCAGTGCCACTTGTTCGCCAAATTTGATGGTGATCGTTCAATTGTTTCCCGACAGATGACATAGAAACTTTATTATTTGATGTAATCTCTCTCTTAAAAAATTGCCAAAAAAATGGCTATATGTTGGCATATATGATGCTTGTAATACATACTTATATCATACAAATTTTGGTAGAAACTGGTTAAACCCGCTTTACTCAACCTGCGGCCCGCGGGCCGTATGCGGCCCGCCGAGCTTTTGTGATTGGCCCACCTGGAGTTATCAAATTGCCAAGCATTTTAAATTGCGCGCTCATCAGAGAAACTATGGGCGCTATAAGTACATAAATCCCTACCGCGGTGCGCGCAGTGTTGGGATATAGCAATCTCTCTTATTATCTCGCACAACTCAGAGTTGCGGGTTGCGCGAGCGAGACAGCCAGCGGCGGGAATTCCCCTTTTGCTTTCACACTTCTGTACCTACGTCTTGCCTTATTTGTCGTCACTTGTTTTAAATTTGTTTACATGACACACACAAATTGTCAAAGTTCGCCTGGTAATTGCAGTAAATTGGTTTTGTTAAGTGTAAAACAGTTATTTTTCTATCAAAATAATGTCAGGAGTGTCTTCTAAGTATAAAAGAAAAATATGTGATGAAAACAGATTGTTTCAAGACGAGTGGGAAACGGAATATTTTGTTGTTCCTAACAAAAACAATGCAGCTACTTGTTTGATATGCCGAGAAAGTGTTATGTTAAAGAAATACAATATTTCTCGTCATTTTAACACAAAACACAAATCGTTCAACGAAACGTTTCCTTCTGGATCGTCTTTAAGAAGTGAGAAATTGAGTTTTTTTAAGAAGTCATTGCAACAACAGCAAAATGTTATGTCCGTGGCATTATCACAAGACTCCGCGGTAACCATGGCATCATATCAAATTTGTTACATTCTTGGTAAGCATATGAAACCATTCACCAATGCAGAAATTGTAAAAGAATGCTTTATTAGTGGGGCCAATGCACTTTTTGATAAATTCAGCGACAAAATACAAATATTGTCTAATATAAAAAAACTACAGCTCTCCGATTCAACCTGTATAAGCCGTATTGAAGATATTTCAAAATTCATCTACGATAACGTATTTGAAAACCTTACAAACTGCAAGTTTTTTAGCTTGGCTTTCGATTCCAGTACCGACGTTTCAGCAACATCGCAATGCTCGGTGTTTGTTAGATATTGTACAGAACATAATTTAATCTTTGAAGGTTTTTTGAAATTTCTTCCTATGAAAGGTCAAACCCAAGGCACAGATTACCTTGATACTATTTGCAATTTTTTAGAGCAGAATAAAATTGATATACAAAAAATCGTGTGTGTTTGCACCGATGGCTGTCCTTCAATGACTGGATCCGAAAATGGATTTCTTACGTTGTTTAAGAAAAAATATAATTTAACAAATTTAATTACATTTCATTGCATTATCCATCAAGAAAACTTGGCGGCACGTGTTGTAAATCCAGAAATTGAAGCTGTGATGAAGACGGTTATCAATATTGTCAATTACATACGAGCAAGAGAATTGAACCACAGAAAATTTTAAAGTCTTTTGGAAGAACTGGGAAGCGACTATAATGATGTCCTTTTACATACCTCAGTGCGATGGCTTAGTAGAGGAAAAGTTTTAGAAAGGTTTTTTTCTTTACGCCATGAAATAATACTGTTTTTAGAGCAAAATAATAAAGTGTACCCTGAGTTACTAAATGATGGATGGTGGTGTCTTTTAGCCTTTCTATGTGATATTACAGAAAAACTAAATAGCCTCAATCGGAGTTTACAAGGTGAAAATAACATAGTCTCACAGATGGCGAATAAAGTATTTGCTTTTGAGGAAAAGCTAAAACTTTATCATGAAGAACTACAGAACAAACAGCTGCACAATTTTCCAACTATAATTAAGATAACAGAGGACCGTATCGACATTTTTGAGGAAAAATGCTCTACAATTTCAAATTATATAACTGCACTATTAGATGAATTTCATAAAAGGTTTCAAGATTTAAGAAAAAGTAAAACATGTTTGATGCTTGTAGAAAATCCATGGCATTTAGAAACAACCACTATCTGAGAGCTGCTTCAATTTTGAATTGTAATTACCCAGAGTTGTTAGATGAATTCATCGATTTTAAAAACGACACCCACCTAGAAATTTTGTTTAAAGAAAAAAGGGAAAAAAAGGAGTATGTGGAATTTTGGAGCATTATTCCCCAAAAATATAAAAGCGTCCAAAGGAGTGCTCAAATCCTATTAACATTCGTATGCATACGTATCGACATACGTATGCGAATCGTCTTTTTCAAAAATGAAGTACACAAAGAATGTGTACAGAAACAAACTTACAGACTCTCATCTGGATGATGTGATAAGGTTAGCAAGCAGCAACAAGCCAGATCTTGATAAAGTTTTGAAAAAGTGTTCACAGTATCAAAAATCGCATTAAAACGTTTAAATAAACTATCTTTGTTAAAGCCTAAAATATTTATGTTAATAAAAAGTAAATACATGGTTAAATGTTAAAATTAAGTTTTTAATTTACTTACACCTAAACAATTTTTACTTGCGGCCTGCGACACTATGACTGAACGGTATTTGTGACCCCTATAAAAAAAAGGTTGAGTATGTCTGGGTTAAATGGTATGGAAGATATACCATATAGACCTAAAATAGTTGTATGACCACCATTTTGAAAATAGGTGCTAATCTATTTCAAAAATCGCATATGTTTCTNCCGCGACACTATGACTGAACGGTATTTGTGACCCCTATAAAAAAAAGGTTGAGTATGTCTGGGTTAAATGGTATGGTAGATATACCATATAGACCTAAAATACTTGTATGACCACCATTTTGAAAATAGGTGCTAATCTATTTCAAAAATCGCATATGTTTCCATGGCCCTTTATAGTATTGCCTGTGTACCAAGACGAGAATTGACGTAAATTAGTTGAGTAGTTTTCTAGTTATAACATAACAATTTATGTATTCCTGTGGTGCTATCTCCCGAAAGTAACGGACTTATAACAATATCCATTTCTTAATTCAATGCCAACATTATGCATTTTCTATACAAAAATTTGGTTAAATTCGGTTGAATTGTTCCCGAGATATGACATGTCACCCTAAATTTTTTAATGACCACCATTTTAAAAGTAAGTGCTCGATGTGGTCAAAAACTATTGAAGTCAGATATCCTTACTAAGTACCTTGTTTGTGTGCACCAAGTTCGGTAAAATTCAGTTAATGCGTCAAAAAATTTTCTTTGGGGGGGGGGGGCGCACACACACGCACAGACCCACATACACACAGACACACAGACAGGAAAATGATCTCATTAGCCTTTCTTTCCTTCGGAAAGTAGGCTAAAAATTTAGCTTGTGCAAATGCAATAAATAGGAAAGATGAAATTAAATACTATTTTAGGATTTGTATGTCATCTGGCGACATCGTAGTTTGTTAAACTCAATAAACGTAATGGCTGGAATTGCGTTTAGAAACAAATTTGCAATCCTGGCGTGGTCAGGAAACATTAACACTGTGTTTAACCCACGAAAACCTAAAGAAAATTATGCATTTATAAAGGTTATATTCTGTCTTAAATATAAGGGTTATCCAGCTTTAAGTATACCTCCAACTAAAAGAGTAAATGATAAAAAATTTACGTTTCTTAAAAAAAACTGCTACTTTTGACTTGTTGGCTGTAAAAAATCTCTTAACAAGGCTCATAACACTGCTATATTTCCCTAGCATTAAATTGACGGATAACTGAAAGCATTTACTTTGGTGTTCCTTTTGCACACAGTACGAGCACCATTTGATAAGGTTAGTTTAAAAAAACACATTTCCTCCATATCTTCAGCTAATAGCGCAGTTTTCATTTCTGTACTTCTAATCTTTCATTAATTGAAAATTATTATTAAAACCGAAAAAAAGGCCACCCGTAGAAACATGTGCAGACTGTAAAAACCTGGTAACATTCACCGCTTTCATTTGCTGAGGACAGCAAACCGAGACCAGTAGGTAAAGTTGCATCGTTTCAATTAGCTATAAATCGAAATCTAGTCCGCACTACTGCATGTAAGCAACGGTTTTAAAGTGGATATAACGTCCTACATTCCGTATGCGAAGAGATTTTTACAAGATTGCCGCAAGTATAATATTTTGTGATTCCTTGGGTCTGAACCGACTGCCACATATCGAGGAACAACAAACAAATTATAAAGGCACCCTGCTAAAATATTTTACATAATTTTTCTAAAACCTCTTTTAAAGTACTCGTTAAGGTGAGAAAAGATTTTATTCTGAATTTTCGCCAAGGTTCGAGCCAATAATTATGACAATCACGTCAGAACTTTTAGGACTTTTAGGCATTGCGACTTAAAAAGAGTTTAAATAAACTAGTGGGGAAACTCACACACAAACACATATACGCTGGAGAGCGAGAAAAACTGGTATAGGCGTGCGTATACAAATAATAGAGGTATGGAACCAATCATCAGAGTAACGTGATGCTGTCGGCAGCGCCTATATAAGACAACAAGCATCTGGCAAAGTTGCTAGATCGGTTACTGCTGCTACAATGGCAGGTTATCAAGATTTAAGTGAGTTTGAACGTGGTGTTATAGTCGGCTCACTAGAGATGGGACATAGCATCTTCGAGGTAGCGATAAAATTTGGATATTCGCGTACGACCATTTCACGAGTGTACCGTAAATATCGGGAATCCGGTAAAACATCAAATCTTCGACATCGCTGNACCATTTCACGAGTGTACCGTAAATATCGGGAATCCGGTAAAACATCAAATCTTCGACATCGCTGTGGCCGGAAAACGATCGTGAACGAACGGGACAAATGACGACTGACGAAAATCATTAAACGTGACAGACTTGCTTCCCAACTTCTCAAATTGGCGCAGATTTCAATGCCTCCTGTATACCTTCAGACATTAGTCGAGTCCATGCCACGTCGTCTTGNTGGCGCAGATTTCAATGCCTCCTGTATACCTTCAGACATTAGTCGAGTCCATGCCACGTCGTCTTGCGGTACTTCTGCGTGCTCGCGGGGGCCTTTCAGGAAATTAGCAGGTGCACCAGTGTTTTTGGCTCTTCAGTGTATATCAATATGAATCGTGTTTATCGCCTTATTAAACGAATTTCAGAACATAGCGGTTAGTCATTAAAGACAGCGCGAGGTCTTAACGTATTTCTCACAGAAAATATCAATCCCTTTGTTTAAATATATGGTCAGATGATCAGAAGTCAGACCTTGTGTTTAAAGTCAACTCAACGATTAAGTGAATATAAACATTCATTGCTCCGACCACCTGATTTGCTACTTCGTCTTCTCTGATTATCCTGCGAATACATCTGCCACAATTATAGAAACTCCCCATAGCATTCTTGAAGTTTAAGGTAGTTCCATTCCTCACTGTATTGAGTATTGTATAATGTTATACAAGTTATCCCCTCAATTATAGTGATTAATATTAGGTCAATCTATGAAATTTATTACAAGCACTTATCCATATAAAAAAAAAGTAATTTTATTTANCAGTGATTAATATTAGGTCAATCTATGAAATTTATTACAAGCACTTATCCATATAACAAAAAAAGTAATTTTATTTACGTTCGTACACGCGTGATTTTGATAAGATACTCAAACACGTAAACAACATGATGACGAGTGTTAAAATATTTTAAGAACAGGATATTTTCACATGATTTTATAACAATCCTTCGAGTATTTCCTAAAATATGTGTACATGGGTAGAGTCCTCTGCCCTTGGGGCCAAGTAGTTAGCTGGTCAATATTTGAGTGGCCCTTCTCTTTCATATGCTGGCACGCGTCTCAACAAATCCNTGGGGCCAAGTAGTTAGCTGGTCAATATTTGAGTGGCCCTTCTCTTTCATATGCTGGCACGCGTCTCAACAAATCCTAGAAAACTAAATTACGATTAAACAACTAAACTTAAATTCTGCGTTTAATGTTTTTGGTATTTTCTTTACAGTTAACGAATCCGGTTAAGAAACACTTGAATGTTTCTGTGAAATAACAGAGCTGTCAAAATTTTTAAGTGTCCTCCATTTCGAAAATAAGCATTTGGCGTGACCTGAATGTATACAATTCGGGTAAATTCTATATTTACTCTAAGTGTACCAAGTTTGATGCAAGTCGAAGAAAGTATTTGAAAGTTTCTAGAGGAAAGACAGGAAAGTGACATTATAAGCACATATTACATCTTTCTTTCAAAAAGTGAGCTTAAAATGCAAAAAAAACTGTAATTCTTTGCATCTTCTTTAATGTAAATAATTTATATTCTGCAAAATATTTCGTAATGTGTTTGTGTATACATCACAATTGTGAGTACATCATAATTGTTACTTTGGTAAGTGACGAAACAAAAATGACAAAAATGACATAACGTTTCACGTCTACAAATTGGACTGTGTACCTCGAAAATTTAATAATAACAACTTTTGCTATCGGTAATCCATTCGTGTGGTTTGAAAATGCACAGGTCAAGTGCAGTTTGGCGGAACCCCGTATAACAGAACATTCAGCACCAAGCGAGGTAGGGAATGAGTCGTAATAAATATTTACGCATGGCGTCACAAAGGATGGCGGCAGTGAAAATCGCAAGCGCGGATATTTTCTCACTTTGGGTTGAACGGATATCGAATAATTACTTAACAGATGATAATGAATGGGCCAATTCCGGCTCGTGGACTTTAACTGTTGCTCATTTATTGGAATCCCTTGGAGCCACCAAGAAATGGCTCGATCTAGCGACAGCAATATAACTGCGTTCCTGAAAACATCGACCTACCTCTGGGCTTCAGCAACGAGTTTCAGGGAAAAATTTTTAATAATATAACAGTCATAAAAATAACCGCTGCTTTAACGGACGAGGAGGCAGCGAGCCGCACGCCAAGCGTGAGCGACGTGGTCCGTTGTATTGGTGTACCAACAACAGCGAAATAAAATGTACAACTTTTTAGAAGTTGGCTAGACATGACGATACGGTCAGGCTTTTCTCGCAGAAATGCATGTGATGGCAGGTGTTTTTTTTAGTGAATAATATTAGTACTGCATGACAATAATTTAGTATATTGAATTCAGTCGTCTATAAATTGGATAACATTTATGCAAACAGCGCACGAAATTAGAATGCAAACTTGCCACATAGAATTAAAATAAGTGACTGTAGTCATGCGCCAATAATTTTCGCATATCACACCGCCTTAAACGTAATGCAGGTTTCTATTTTCAATCCACCCTCACACACATACACAGAAGTTATTGTTCACATAAATGCAGCCTCGCGAAGAAAGTTATTGGCGTCATGTGGCGTAAAAATTTATTACAATATGTTCAGCAGTTCAGAAGATTTTGGAGCGTGGCATACTTATATACATGCAGGCAGACAACCGATAGTAAATGCGTACGTTTCAAAGGAAAGACGGCTTAGAAAGGAAAGTGTAAACGAACAGTGTAAATAAGCTGTTTAAAGAAAAGTTATTTTAATAGGAATTACAATTTTTTTTACCACCAAAATACGTATACTGAGAACACAGCTGAGTACAGCTTCAGAGTCAAATAAATTCAATGGCGTAGTCGACATCAAATTACTCTCTTTCGAACTGAATGTTATATTAATATGAGCTTCTCTTCCGAGCAAAAGATAGGCATATTGGATAACTTTTCTTTTTCGTGTATGTACTTGTATATATGCGGCATATATTGAAAAAATAAAGAGGTATAAAATTGCACCGATAAAAAGACATACGTAGTCGTACGTTTCATTAAATTACGTATACGTTAATATAAATAAAACATGATCAGCCTAACACGAGAGTTGGGGAAACCGAGTGTAAAATATATGAAACCGTCCTGTACATGAAAAATCAGTAACGTAACAAAACAATAAAGAATAAGCATATACAGCATACACGCAAGTACATCAAGAACATGATGTCATATGTCATATATGTATACATGGCTGGTTGTTAAGCGTTGCCCACGCTAACGATGACTCGGGCCGCCGGCCCTAGTGTTGAACTGGTGGTGATCGTTTATATTACCATATATGTATTTTACAGTTACCAACGACTATGTACATCATGCACACAGCACATTTGTATATATTTTGATTTTTTTCTCGCATATAATTGTTATTTTGTATGTTACCAATGCTAACATTTATTTATGTATGCATTTTCACATTTATATATACAGCCTGGATGCCGGTGGGCGAAGGGAGGCTAGTTGTCGATGAGGGGGATCCAAGTTTGTAGACACCTGAGGTAGCAGATGTCAAGTGCGACGGTGGGTGATAGACGAGAGCGTGCAGGCCAATGCGTATGTGTGTGCTATTACAGACTCAACACTCCTACATGCAACGGTAACTTTGCAACGCACTTGTATGTTTACCTTAATTTTTTTACATGCGTGGACGGTGGTTATAAGTTCCCGAACTTCAAAAGTTTGGAAATGCTGACCAACTATGCTTGTAACAGGGCTTAAGGCCTACTTTTCATTATCTCCTTGATTGCAGTCGGAAGTGATGTATGTGATATGAATTTGGTGGTCGTAGCTTCGGTGGGTGGGAAACGTTCTCCAACTATGCTTTTAAGAGTGCTTAAGGTGTACTTGTTCCAACAACCCTGTTTGTCATCGGAGGTGAGGCATATGATATGAATTTGGTGACTATAGGTTCAGCTGGTGGATAATGGCAGCCAAATATGCTTATACGAAATCCTAAGGTGTAGTTGACCCTGCGATCCTTTTCGTCCTCGGAAGTGATGATTATGTTATGAATTTGGTGACTATAGATTTGGTGGGTGAAAAACGGCAGCAAACTATGATAATACGAGGGCTTGACACTGCCGTCCTGTTCGTTGTCGGCGGCGATGTCTATGTTATGAATTTGACAACTATAGATTCGGTGGACGGGAAATGGCGGTCGACTATGCTTATAAGATGCTTTAATGTTTATTTGACCCTACCACCCTGTTATTCA
>NQII01001018.1:0-15831 GCA_002778355.1 Clitarchus hookeri | reverse complement strand
TGGACAAGTATGCTTATAAAATGACTTAGGATGTGCGATGTGCTTGACCCAGAGGCACTGTTCATCGTAGGAAGCAATAAATTTGTTATACATTTGGTGAATATATGTTTAACGTTTCGTAAATTACAACCAACTATGCTTATAATGGGTTTAGGGCCTACTTGACCATGTCGTCCTTTTCGTTGTTGGGGGTGATGCCTATGTTATGAGTTGGTGACTATATCATAAAATGTTCGGAAATTACATCCAACTATGCTTATAAGTGGGCTTTGGATGTACTTGACGTGTGCGTGCGCTGCGATTCTATGCTAGCGTGCGAAGGTAGGCTTCGCTCCATGTCGCGCAGGTGGAATGATAGAGTATGATACTCATCCTCACCAGGACCTCAGGTAAAGGAGACCAGAAGGAATACAATAAAATCTAGGTGGAATGACAGAGCAGAAGACTTGTCTCTGTCTGGACGCCAGGTGAAAGGAGACCAGAAGGAATATGAGAAAACTGAAGTGGAATGACAGAGCATGATGAGAGAAGTTACGTGATGGGGCAATGAACTGGAACATTCTTCAGGCAAGATATATAGTACTGGCTTGGAATGAGAGAGCGTGAATTTTAGGGTAACCCCTCAATACCCTTCAACCCCTCACCACCCAAAAGAAAGTGTAATTTGCGTTATCGGTTGCAGATCACGAAGTGCTGTTTTCGCTAAACGAAGTTATGAATGGGGGAAAGTAATTTGCCACAAAGTTGTATTCGTAACACATGTATAGACACAAATAATTAAACTACATGTGGTTGATCCCCTGGAAACACACATTTATTACAACAGCATCTGAAATTACGTGCAAAGAGGAATTTAGTGAATTTAGCAATGGAAACGAACACAGAAACGTNCAATGGAAACTAACACAGGAACGCCAAGAAATAATGTGCAAATATTATTAAGTTCGGTGGACAGGTGGCATGGGGCAGTAGACCTGTACTCGCAACTGTAAGAAAGCAACACGCACCGTGACTCATCCTAGCGAGACCGTTTCCTTATAGCAGCGCAGCGCCAGACCCCGTAATCTTTATGGTAAGTGGTATTGCAGTGTGTGACTGTACGTACGCAATGAAGTTCGCGAATGAGGACAAACTGGACGCTCTGCTTATTAACGGTGAGTGTGGCAGAAAATAGCAAGCAAGCCGTCCAAATGTATGGTGAAAGGTATCCTACTCGGATGCCCACCTCACGGCAAATTATAAGAAGAATTTGAACTTGAACACGCCTCTTGTAACGAGGTGATTGGAATTCGACAAGACGAGTGCGACGAAAGACTGCTACGGGCGTGACGCATCAACACGATGTGTTGGCACCTGTCGATGCAGACCCCCGCATGGGTATAGTCCAGGCACGGTTACTTTTCTGGAGCTTTGCAGGTGTTCTATTTCCAGGATATTCCTCAACCTCGTGTAAATAAAGCTTAACTAAGTCGGAAAAAATACACCAAACGGACAGCGCATCACATTCGTGCTCCTTCAGTGTAATAATATTTTACATAAGAACGGTTTTTCCCTAGGCATTACCAACACACCTATTATCTCNTCGTGCTCCTTCAGTGTAATAATATTTTACATAAGAACGGTTTTTCCCTAGGCATTACCAACACACCTATTATCTCAACAATTTTTAACTATGTTAATTTTAAATGCAATATTATAGTTCATAGATAAAATATATGTACAATTTCAATTTAAACACAGATAAGGTGCTTTTATGAACACAAGTACACAACGCTTGTGAAACATAACGTATTCAGGAAGCAACGAAACACGTCACACCTGGGTTCATTTTTCAAAAGTTTGATTCAAAAATTGTGAAGAAACCGCAAACACACTATAAGCGAGAACTTTCCAGGTTCGTAGGAACAAGTAAAACAAGTGTGTCACGGATACAGTGCAAACGGAAATTCCATCCATATCACGCGGCTCTTCATCAGACCTTGCATGTAGGTGATTTCCAGCAGCGTGTTCAGTTTTTGTACGTTTTTTCTGATGTATGTAAGGGACGAGAGTAATTTTTTGAAGACCATACTATTTACCAACAAAGTGACCTTCACAAACATCGGGTGCGTAAATTTACGAAATATGCGCTACTGGGCGACGGAGAATACGCGTTGGGTCCGGCACGTGGAGCACCAGCGACAGTGGAAAGTAAATGTGTGGTGTGGAAACTTCGGAGACGTCATAGTGCTATACTTAATTTAAGGGACAATGACTGGCTGTATGTACGCCAGTTTCCTCATAGAGACCTTACCGTCACTTCTAGAAGACATGCCGCTCTACATGCGCCATGGCATGTGGTTTCAGCATGAAGGTTGTCTTGCGCGTTTTGCTTTGGTGGCAAGGCGAGTGGTAAATGAAGCTTTTCCAAACTGGAGGTTTGGGTGTGGTGGTATTGTAAAAAGGCCAGCTCGCTTCCTCGACCTCAGCCCTCTACATTTTTTTCCTATGGGCAACACTGGAAGATAAGGTGCAGATCACGGTTTCTACGACGCCGGGAGATATGCAGGAACGCGTTGCAGCAGATTGCAGAGTCATTACGCCAGAAACACTTCAGGCCGCTCGTCGCTCACTACATGTGTGTTTACAGACGTGTATTGCTGTCGATGGTAAACACATCGAGCACATGCTGTGAAAAAACCTACTGTGAAGCGTTTCAATCATAACTCTGCTCTTTTGTACTATGCCTGCGGATGTGATTGCATTTCTCCTTAGATTGGTTTGTTCTATTTTTGTTTTGCGTCTGTATGCACTCGTTCCTCAGTACATTAATGACTAAAAAAAAAATTCTTCTGAATTACGTTGGTATCTGAATAAAATGTAATGTATTGAAATCATACTTGCACTCACATTGCTCGTCTTCCTTACACTGCAGTGCTCTCCTTTGTCCAATATCGCATTCCATAGCGCTACGCTGCTATAAGGAAGCGGTCCCGCCTGGATGAGTTACAGCGCGTGTTGCTTGATTACAGCTGTGAGTACAGGTCCACTGCACCATGCTACTGGCCCACTTAACTTAATCGTATTTGCACATTATTTATTGGCGTTTCTGTGTTACTTTTGATAGCATATGCTATATCACTAAATTTCTCTTTGCATGTATTTTCAGATGCCGTTGAAATACATGTATGTTTCCATGGGAAAAATCAAATGTGATTGAACTATTTCTGTCCATATACGTATTACGAATGTTACGAACAGTCACTTTGCGGCAAATTACTTGCCCCCCGGACATAATTGAATTAAGTGAAAACCGCATTTCGTGATCTCGTTCCGGAAATTTTGAGGGTGTCCATGTTAGGCGGACCATCCTGTGTGCGTGTGTGTATATATATAAAACTTAATGGTATGATGAAATATGAACAATTATATGTTTTATTGAGTCGTCTTAAAGTTTTTACTGACTCTGTATATATATATACACACATTGTCAGAACTGTATATACTGTATATACCTATATGTATATATATACAGTCTCAGTAAAAAGTTTAAGACGACTCAATAAAACATATAATTTTTATATTTCAACTTACCATTAAGTGATGAAGCACAAGTTCCAACTTACACCCTTATTAAACTGGTACATCAGAAGGAACACACGTTGCCACCCTGATGGGCAGACAGACATTTTAAAAATCACTAAAAAGAATATTTTAAAATTGTTCTTTTTATTTGTGATTTCAGATGTTTTATAAGTTAATAAATTGTTGTAATTTTTTTCAATGCCTGCATTTAATTCCCCTTGGTAAGTTACCTTTGTAAATAAATCAAACTCATAACATAACCCATTTTTGAACTATGGATTTTTCTTCTAAAGGAATAAGTTTCTTTCTTGCTATTTCAATAAACATAAAAAAACTTTGTAACTTTTTAATTGTTTCATCTACTCTACTCACATTATATCAAAATCATTCGTTATTGACGTATATAAAGGCGCAATTAACAGAAATGGAACGCGGGAATTTTAAAATGTACTAAACAGAAAAATTCTAAATATAACATTTTTAGTCCTTATTTCAAAAGGGTAAATCCCCCATATTTTACGTTGACAAATTTTTGTAATTTTTTTCAAGGCATGCGTTTATTCCCCCTTGGTAGGTTCTCTTGTAAATAAATCATACCTGTATCTTAACCCGTTTTTGACCTATGAATATTTCTTCTAGAAGAATTATAGAGTTTCATGTCCAGTAATAAAACTTAAAATAATTTGTAACCATTAAACCGGTTCACCTACTTTACAACTCCCCTAATGACATAAATCTTCTATTCTTAACGTATATTAAGGTAGAATCAATATAAAGATGGGATTGAAGTAATTATTAGGNTATGACATAAATCTTCTATTCTTAACGTATATTAAGGTAGAATCAATATAAAGATGGGATTGAAGTAATTATTAGGCCGGCAGCATATTAAATGATATGTACGGGTGATCTTAACTTTTTTCTGACACTATATATATATGCATATATATGTGTATATAGATATAAATATATACACACACGTGCGCACTCTTAGAAAAGTTATTAATTGCACTGCATTTAACCAAACTGGGTACACCTTAGAAAACCTAATAATATAATTCAATTTTTTTGGTACCTATGAATGTAACATCTTTTTTTTCTCTACGTCCATGTCAATTACTTATTTTCAAAGAGACTGGCATTTTTTAATTTTCTGAGTGCTGTCATTTTACAAGAAGCATTGAACAAATCTGAAATAAAGTTGGTGTGTTGCTAGTCCTTTATACCAGCACGAGATTTGTTAACTCATGTGAACATCTACGCAATTTGGGAAGATATGGCNTGTGTTGCTAGTCCTTTATACCAGCACGAGATTTGTTAACTCATGTGAACATCTACGCAATTTGGGAAGATATGGCCATCAAAATAGTTACATTCACCTCTTTTACCAGTTATGGCGACGTTCAGACAACCTAACGTACTCGATTGGATGATGCTAATTCGTGACCAAATTTGCTGATCAAAATTAAAATATAACTTGCCAGTTGGGTAAAATGTTCTTTATCTCAATTTTTTTACACGTTTTTATCCGTAAAGTATGGTATTAAAATCAAGTTCCTTTGAGTTTCATAACTTTTAAAAGAATAAATAAAATTTTCGAATTATTTTTATTTGAACTTAGTTTATGGATGTCATTCAACTATACATGAGACCAAACAAGAAGCTATTGATTACTTATGAGCCTACTTTCCTCTACATAAATGTAAATAAATTTTACTGAAGTTTTAAATAGCTTAAGTAGTAGGTTGGCGTTGACGACTCATTGACAACAATATCAATAGGGGACCATTCAAGTTATACGTAAGCACCAAAAAAGGGGGGTGGGGGTCTTTGCTTGCTTATTTTTTATGGCATTGTGGACGGGGTCTGGATGGTGATTACGTTAGCAATATTTATTTGATTTTTCTGCGAAATTTAGTAGATTCTGATTTGAACACATATGGCAACCCTACTTGTCTATGCTCGAAAGCGAAAAGTATGTTCAGGGATTCCCCGAAATATAAGAGCTCGTATTACTCGGGAATCCCCAAAATAATGCTTATAGCAATATCAATTATTTCGGGGAGTCCCGAGTAATACCGGGGAGTAATACTCGCTCTCACGCGGGGTTTTATGATTAAGTTAGAAAGAACCGAAGGAGGGGAATTACCGCGCGCGCTATTCACTTGTCTAAATTTGTTCAATCTCTGGCTCGGTTCGATATCATTGGATTTGACGTGTTCTAAATTAATATTTCTTTTACCATTGATCCATTTTCGCCACTGTTGAAATGGTTTTAAATGTCATCTAATATAGACAAATCCAAGTTATACCAAAAATTATTCCAAAGTTTTAAAAAATCTCACACCAACTCAAATTTACAAAATGTACAGAGATTAGTTAATGAAGTGTGGCGTAGTTATAAGATACAAGCAAAGTCCGACAAGGAACTCGATATATTTGTGTCTAAGAGAATTGCAGACGAATTACAAGCAGCGACTAAGAATAAATCGAGTCTCTTAAGCTATTTTTCCAAGTTAAGTTAAGCCATTTGTTTGCTATTAACTTGTTGCGCCACCGGNTCCAAGTTAAGTTAAGCCATTTGTTTGCTATTAACTTGTTGCGCCACCGGCACTTTTAGGATAGATGCTTTTAGAGTTTTAGAGGTTAGAAGGATGTTAGCGATAAAAGAAAACATAATGTTTGTGAGAGTAACACTAACAAANGAGTTTTAGAGGTTAGAAGGATGTTAGCGATAAAAGAAAACATAATGTTTGTGAGAGTAACACTAACAAATATATTTAAATAATCTTAGCCATAAAATTATTATATACCCAGTAGTGGGTCGATTACAGGCTGAGGATGATGATGATAAAAAAATATTGAATGCCAATTCTACATCATGCCGTTCTCAATATGTTGGGGGAAAAGAGTGTCTAAAATAAATATAGCAATAGCTTTTTAAGAGAATCATTAACAGTATTAATAGGATGTTTTATTTTTTTGGCAACGAACACCTGTAAAGCTGCAGAAAATAAACAAATTGTACAGAAAGCTTCAGGTTCGACTGAACAGGAAGAGACCGACACTAAACTCAGAGTAAAATCACAACAGCAATACGAAAACATAGAAAATGAGGAAAATAGAGTCGAGAGCAATGCCTTCTCAAGAAGCTATGAAAAAGAAGATTGATCTTCTGGGAAAAAATCTNAGACCGACACTAAACTCAGAGTAAAATCACAACAGCAATACGAAAACATAGAAAATGAGGAAAATAGAGTCGAGAGCAATGCCTTCTCAAGAAGCTATGAAAAAGAAGATTGATCTTCTGGGAAAAAATCTGAATGCCTTGTATTCTGCTAGAGATACCATGCCAAGCCATTTTGAAATTGATAAACAGATCAATAAGTCCCGCGAAGAATTAAAAGCTGCAAAACAGTCTTTAAAGATTAACATTCAAAACGCAGTAGCCCAGAAGAAACGCAGAGAAAGTATGAAAAGAGAGTTATAAGATATTTACCATGAAAATTCAGAAATAAAAAAAAACTGTCCATGAGGGATTCAGTTGGACGTCCTAGCCTAGAAACTGATCAACCATTACTATTAAAAACAATAGCGGATATTGTTTTATTTGGGAGTGCAGCAGATGATAGAAGACGAACGGAATCTATTCGCAGTGTAAAAACTCTTGATGACCTTACACAAGGATTACATAAAATAGAATTTGACATCAGCCGAAGTGGGACATATCTTCGTTTACTTCCAAGAAAGTCTAACCCCACAGCAGGATGAAGACATGTATCGGCAGTCCCTGTTAAGCTCACTCTGGCACAGACTGATCACCATAAAAACCACGTAGATAGCCGTTTCGCCGAAACATCGATCCATCATTTGGAGAACATNTGGCACAGACTGATCACCATAAAAACCACGTAGATAGCCGTTTCGCCGAAACATCGATCCATCATTTGGAGAACATTGCATCAATACTTGGATCAGATAAAGTATTTCTCATATCTCAAGATGATAAAGCTCGGGTCCCTATTTGTGTAACTGTGGCAAATAAACAAGCGCCTCTTCTAATGCAAATGAAATATAGAGTCAATATGTCTGATCACGATTTGGTAATCGCCGAGCGGCATAAATTGATACCCTCCGTTTATGCTGGTATTAAAATAACTCCTAGTATGCTAGGTATTCCGGGCCAACATACATCGCTATTTGAAGTGGAAAGCATAGTTCATCCACTGCTAATACTCATGCTCAAGATTTCGAGACGCTTCTCGGCCTTGAAGAATTTCAAACATTAGCTAAAACTGACAATGGATTTGTAAAACCAGTGGTGATTATGACAGTTTATGAAGGGCCAGATGAAAATCCGCGTTATCAAAAAGTATTAGGCTTTGCTATACAGCACTTTAAGAAACATGATCTGGATGCATTGTTTATAGCTACAAATGCTCCTTGCAGAAGTGCGTATAACCGAGTAGAACGCAGAATGGCTCCTCTTAGTCGGGAACTGGTTGGTTTGATATTGCCTCATGACCATTTTGGGGATCATCTGGACGACCGTGGCGTTACAACTGATGAACGTTTAGAAAGACTCAATTTTTATNATTTTGGGGATCATCTGGACGACCGTGGCGTTACAACTGATGAACGTTTAGAAAGACTCAATTTTTATTATGCCGGAAATGTATTAGCAAAGGTATGGAGCTCAATGGAAATTGATGATTATCATGTTTCAGCAAAATATGTTGGGTCCGGTAAACCAGATCTTCCTGATCTACCAGACATTAAATGGCATTCAGAACATGTGCGTGAAAGCCAGTACTTACTTCAAATTGAAAAATGTACACATACAGATTGCTGTCGTCCAAGAAGTAGTTTGTTTAGATTACTATTAAATAGATTTCGTACACCACCAGTAAAAGTAAAACAGACAGTTGATGACTTGATTATGGATGATGGAGGGCAATTTCTCAGTCTTCCACTCGGTTTAGCTCTACACTTAAATTCTTCGCCCAAAGAGTTTTTACAGATGCCCTACGATTATTTTTGTCCAACGGTAAAATCGAAACTATCAAGTTGAACATGCAAAACGTGTGGTCTTTATCATGCCTCTGTCAAGTCATTAAATCGTCACATCAAGGACATCCATAAAAAAATTAACACGCACACCGAAACGAGAGTGAGAACTATAAGAGTGGCTGCTCGTCGTGCTAATGAATTGATGTGCATAATACAAACTGATGAGTACCAAGATGTTGAATGGCTCAAAGAGAACGATGTTGATATCCCGAAAGAACACAAAAATGAGCATACACACAACATCGAGCAACAAACATCCAATGTCATCGAAGACTCATGGATTCAAGTGCCATGGACTGAGGACAATTAATTTGAATTTACCAAATTGTTTAATATCGTTTATTATATGTTAAGAATATAATATGTAAATTAGATTTTAATAATTTGCTTGAATAATTATTAAATGTGAATTTAAATTCCAGCTGCTCATGAATAACAATAAAGAAACCTAAACAGATTAAAAAAATTTAAACCAATATTTACGTAAGCATAGGAGGGGGAGGGGGGTAAAAGCTTTGCTTATTTTTTCTGACAAAAAAAAGAGGGGGGGGTTAAAAATTACCAAAATTCTGCTTACGTAATACTTTAATGACCCCTAAAGATGAAACCAGAAACATGTGAAACAATACCAAGACATTTAAAGTACACTTGCGACTTACTTGGGATTCGAATTCAGACAAACTCTTCAAATTAAGCCAGCTTGCAATCAACTGCATCACGGAGGTAAGACTCGGAGTATAAACTTCGGACATAATCAGTCCAATTTTTTTAAATGATACGTTTCACTAACCTGAAATATTTACACATTTTGAAAATAAGTGTTTGAGCCACTAAAAATACACAAGTTGACATGGCCTACCATAACGCCACTTGTGTGAAAAGAAACTAAGTTCATTGATCTCCAAGATATAGCATTCAAAAAATTTAAAAAGAAGCGCTGTACACGATGTTTCTAGTAGATACTGACAGCATAAAATTCTGACTAAAAAGGTTCAATTGTTAAATAGATATGCCAAACATATCAAATAATTTATATGGCCGCCATTTTGAAAATAATTGTCTGACCCCACTTAAACCATTTAACTTTACATGGCTTTCTGTAGGTGTGCAAAATGTTATAAATTAGTTGAATTAATCCCAAATATGGCAAAATGTTCCATTTACTCACCTGACACTATTTTGCAAAATATCCGGCAAAAGAAGATCTCTGTATGTATAAATGATGGATCTAATTAATACTGTTAATATAACTAATTTGGTAGCATTTTGTTGAAAAGTTTCATAGATGTAACAAATTAATGTAAATTATTTTTATAAATCGTATTGAAACATGCCTGCCGCACATAATACATGCTTATTTGCATACCCTACTGGAGCAATACTTGCGTGAAATTTTGGTTTGAATCTGTTGATTGTTCCTCGAGATATGGAATGAAAACTCCAGTGTTCAAGCGAGGATCTTCATGGAGGACCAAAAGTTTATGTTTTAACACATTTTATGATTGACATAGATAAAATATAAAAAGTTAAATTTAAATAGGTTACATAGTTTTGTATTTGTAGCACACTTAGCTAAAACTTTTGAATAACCGCCATTCACAAAATGACAGTCTTACACACTTAAAACATATAAATTAATATGATCTACTACAGTACAACTTTTTCGCCAAATTTGAAGGAAATAAGTTTATTGTTTCCCGAGATACAGCATATAAACTGCATAATTTCACATGGGGTTATTTTACAAAATGGCGGGGGAATGAGGATGTGCATATACAATTTTGATGGATATAATTTATACTGTCAAAATACAAAGTTAAGTTGAAATTTGTTTTGTAGTTTCGTAGATAAAAAAATTCTAAGCTACAATTTGTATATGGCCACCCGTTTAAAAAATGTGTGTCTGCCGATCACAAAGTTTATCAGTTTATATGGCCTTTCATAGAGCTAATTATTTGCCAAATTGGGTATTAACCGGTTGTTTTTCGGAGATGTCGTGAAATTTTAATTTGTCATTTATTACTATTTTACAAAATGGCAGAGAAAATAAATTTTGCTAGGAAGCATTTGATGGTTGTAATAAATACAGCCGGTTCACAAAGTTTAAGTGGAATTAATTACATTCTTTCAACGATATAACATGCAAAACTAAAATAACTGCGTGGTCGCCATTTTGAAAATAAGTGTCCAACATATGTGAAACGTAACTGTTAACATAACGTACCACAGTACTTCGTGTTTCCCATATTTGATAGAAATCGGTCAATTGTTTCGTGAGATATTACATAAAAATTGTATTTATTCGTGTCTCACTACTATACAAAATGGAGGGAAAAAAAAGCTCTGTGTAGACACATTTGATGTTTGTCATGTGTACTCCCAGCATAGAAGGTTGAGTTGGAATTTATGACATGGTTTCTAAGAAGTAGCATACTATGCTAAAATAGCTAAATGGCCCCCATTTTTAAATAAACGTCTGACATACTTGAAACATATTTGTACATATCAACTGCGCAGTACTATTTGTTTGTTAAATTTGGGTAACAATCTGTCAATTGTTTCCTGAGATATAACACAAAAATATTATTAATTCGTTTATTGTAATTTTTACAATGCGGTAAAAGTGGCTTTTCTGGCTTATATTATGCTTGTAACAGATACTGTCAGTGTAGAAAATTTGGTTGAAATTGGTGAAACGGTATGGTAGTTATACCAAATAAACTTTAAACATTTGTATGGCCACCACTTTGAAAACAAGTCTCTCTTAAAGCGTAATTATTAGTAATTGCCTGGCCTATCATAGTACTACTTACGTGTCAAATTTGGCGAAAATTGGTTTGCTAGTTTTTGAGATATAATGTAGAAGCTTACTTGTTTCATGTAGCGTTGTCTTTCACAATGGCGGACCTACAACAATAGTCGCCTCCGAATTCGATGCTTACACATTGCGCTGTCAGAACACCAAATTTATGTTAAAACGGTTAAATTGTTTCCGAGATAAGACACATCACCTTTAATTTAAAAATAGCTGCCAGTTTGAAAGTAAGTGTCCGGTGTGGTTGAAAACTATAAAAGTGTGTATCGAGTTTGGTGAAATTCTGTCTACGCGTTCAAAAATTGAAAGGCGGAAACCCACGTACGACCAATCACACACAGAGAGACAGGAAAGTGATATCATTAGCCTTTCTTTCCTTCGGAATGTAGAGTTAAAAATTAGTTCAAATCTGATTTTCTATTCTAGCGCCGGAAGGTGAATATTACCGTGTTATTGAGTCTGCCAACTGAAGTATTTAACACTTTGTTAGGAAGTATTTATCGATTTTCTTGCTCTCTTTAGAATGTTTTATTAATGCTAATGATCACTTGGTTCATAGATAATTCGCACTGATCTTTACGTAAACAGAATTCTTGATGCATTTTCCGAAATTAAAATTTAATTGACGACCTCATTCTAGTTCAAGATAGAGCCATAATGGTTACTCGGTGTTTTGCGTGGCAGGAAACGAGAATATGAGATTCAATTAGCAGTAACAGTTACCGAAATTTTCATATCACTCCTAGCACCAAACAAAATCGAAGCTCAGGGCTTCGCTGTGGCCACAAAAGTTATTTCGTCACCATCCCCAACCAGCTAGAAATCAAATGTGGATAGTTCCCAATAAACAAAAGTTTCTTTACCAAAAATGTGCAATTTTTCACTCTAATATAATTTGCTTATAAATAATTTTTTTTCAAACGAAAAACCATGTCTACACATAAGGACCCTGAAGGAGATAGTAAGAGACATCCTTTTGGTAGAAAATTCAAGAATGCAGTATAGGCCTACGGAAGGTATGAAAAACAGGCCGAAAATAATTGGCCGATGTTTAATAAAGGAAAAAAATTTTTAATATACACGTGTTCTACAGTTAATTTTAAAGGCAGTATGTTAATTTGTAGTTTAACTTAAACCAATAGTTTTTGCATATATTACTGTGAATATAGTCTATTCACGGTTTCTTTACACTTTTTGAATAAAACCATTGAAAAATCACCCCTATGTTTCACGTTTTGGTTATTTCCTAAATATTTCATATATCAAAAGCGTTTTATACTTGTGTCTACATAAAATATTTTAATTAAACTATACTTTTACTTCAATATTTTTATAGGTTATTATATTTCATTTATAATTAAAACCTCTTACTTTCCAGCGGGTCGAATTTGACCCTGAATAGAAATATCATTTTATATTTTACACACCAAAACTTTATGACCGTAAAACCCCAAATGGGTCATATTTGGATCACTTTCTGCGCAGGATTCTGCTTCTATCTAGCGGCCGCCTAGTGAACTAAATGCCAGTCGTCAAGGTTACTTCCAGCGAAGCCGCGCATCTGTTATCTGTTTGATTCTACAAAGTAAATACATTTTCAACCTACTTTAAGTAAGTTATCACTTCAGAAAATCACAGTAATGTTTCTTACGTCTCAAATAGACGTAAACACATTAATGAAAATAATCAAAACAAAAATATGTTTAGAAATTTCAACTGAAAAAAAATTGTATTTGCCCCCTTGGGCAACCAGAAAAATTTATATACATATATATGTACTCGTATATGCGTCAAATATGTCCCGCTGAGCGGTAAATGATACAACTATTTGTTTTTGGCTAACCTAGTTTTTCTAACAATAAAATATACATGTACACTTTACAATACAGTTCAAGCTAAATAATTGTTATTTCCGTGTTCTTATGTAAGCTTTCATAAAATGCCATTTGGCTCGTTCCCATGCAAGAATACACAATTGTAAAAAAATGTGTTAATTTTGTTTTATTTTGTAGATGGAAATATTACGAAGACTGAATACGATACCGGTGTTGATTCCTCCTGAATACGGTGACGACATGCGTGCAGATGCCACGGACGAAGATGCAGATTACAATCCAGACAACGATCCTGGATTGTCGGTGGACGGTAAATATTAACTTTCAAGAATTTATAGGTTCACGCCAAAATGGTTGGTAATTAAGCAGAATCGCGTCTCCAGAGAAAATAACAAAAAAAATTACAAAAATTCTATAATTTAAGCATGCAGACAACGCTGAATCAGAATAGCATAGACTTATTTATGTTCTAAATTGGCAACATAATAAATTCAATAGTAATTTGGGAAAGAACGATGAAATTCCAGTGCAAAACACACTAAATATCTTTTCTCGCTTTGAAGGGACGAATATAAATCCCAAAAGACATATTTTCAGGTTAACAATATTCATATAAAACTCTTAGAACAGTTTCGAACTTCGGGGAAGTTATATAGGACAGAATTTCGTGAGTGGAGGGATGTAAAAAAATATAAGTATATATTTTAAAGTTTGCTATACCTCCTAAACAAATCCATACACTGCAAAGAGATAACAGATTAGGCATACATTTGGATGTTATATATGCGTATTGTCCCCTTTACCACACCACCATTTTTAGCTTACTTTCCGAAGGAAAGAAAGGATTATGAGATCACTTCCCTGCCTGAGTGTCTGTGTGTGACGGCATGTGTGTATGCATGTGAGGGTATTAAGTGTATGTGCCCCGGCCCCCCTTCCCCGCGAAAAATTTTCCATTTTTCAATGCTTCAACCGAATTTTGCCAAAGTTGATACACATATAATAATTATTAATGACACCTAACTTTGATAGTTTTCGACCACTTCAATTTTGGTTGGTTTGCCATATTTCGTGAACTATTCAAACGATTTAAACCAAATTTTGTAGGCTAGCAGAGCATTGTGTAAACATTAAATTTGGAGATGGATATTGTTTTTAATCCACCATTTTTGTAAATAGCACCAATTTAAAAACAAAGATTTTTATATTCTATCTCGAAAACTATTAAACCAATTATCACCCAATTTGGCATGTGATTGAACTTTATTACTTACTTATTTTCAAATGGCAGCTATACAAAGGTTTTAACTTTGTTTAGTATATATGCCAAACCATTTAAACAATTTCGACCATATTTTATATACTGAACGTTTCTATTAGAAGCATCATATATACCAGCAATTAATCATTTTTGTGGGCCGTTTTGGAAGATAGCGCCATCCGAATAAATAAAGTTATTATGTGATAACACGGTAAATAATTAATCGATTCCTACCAAATTTGGCAAAGCAGAAGTACTGATGCAGATGATGTTAAGTGATATGTTTTAGCATGTAAGATAATTATTTTTAAAATGGTGGTCATTTAGCTATTTAAGTTTAGATTGCTATATCGTCGAAACTATGTAATCAATTTCGTCGTATCTTTGTTTGCTGGCAGTATACATTAGAAGTATCATATTTATCTATATGGGGCATATTTTTTCCGCCAGTTTGTAAGATGGAGTAATGCGAATAAAATGAGTTTTTGTGTCATATCTCGGGAAAGAATTGACCAATCCCTATTAAATTTGGCAAACAAGTATTACTGAGGCAGAGGGTGTCACGTGGTATGTTTTAAGCGTGCCAAACTCTTATTTTCAAAATGGCGGTTATATAGCCATTTTAGTTTAGAACGTTATATCACCGAAACAATGTAATCAATTTCAACTAAACTTTGTATGCTAGCAGCAGATATAACAACTAGCAACTGTATGTACAAATAGCATCTTTATGCTCCATTCTGTAAGATAGCACCATGCTAGTAAATAAGGTTTTTTGTCATATCTCGGAAAAAATTGACAGATTCCTTCCAAATTTTGTAAATAAATAATACTGCAGCAGGTGGTGTAAAATGGTATGTTTTATGTAGATCAGGTACTTATTTTCAAAATGGTGTCTCTATAAATAATTTATCTCAGTATATTTTACTAACTCAACAAATTCCAACATAACCTTGTCGCGTGCAGGTTTAGGGATTATAGCACGATATTGGCTCACATCCATCACCCCCCCCCCCCCCCCCGGCCTAGCGCACTTCGCTGGCGCCTACGAGACGGCATGTGGGACCACAGGGCCGGTGGAAAATTTTCAGTACACGTGGAGCGGAAGCGTAGACCTTCCCCTTCCCCCCCTTCAACACCGGACACCTCTCGCCCGCCGCGAGATCTGTGGAGTATAGGGAATTCACGAGATATCAACCAAATAATCGGGCGTATTTCACCTAACTCACAAAATACGCACCACGGAAGGATTGCTGACGACAGTAGGTATTACCCCTCCCCCCCCC
>NQII01001017.1:576703-595961 GCA_002778355.1 Clitarchus hookeri | reverse complement strand
CAGACTTAATAGGAGGGTGGCGTTTGATGCAAGACAGCATCCTGCCTTACCGACTGTTTGCCTTGCTGCGCATCCACTGCATCAACAGGCACCATTGTGCCCTCAGTTCACAGTGCAGTGTAGTGCGAGATCAAGAGAGCNACTGCATCAACAGGCACCATTGTGCCCTCAGTTCACAGTGCAGTGTAGTGCGAGATCAAGAGAGCGCAGAGTAGTGATGCGCAACTTCATACCACCCCTCTCCGCAATCATAGAGAAAGTGATATAGGTGCATTATGTTACTGACTTGGCTCACATTAATTATAGGGTAATTTAAGATAATATAATTAAAAGTTAAAGAAAGACACACCAGGCATGTGGACGCTCAAAGACGCCCCAATAAGTGCTTTAGTGGTTCAATTATGATTATTTGAAAATTCAGGCATGGATGGCGTAAATAGCTGTTACTTCTTTTGAATGGAGGTGTAAACCTTCGTTTTATGTTAGCATTTTAAAATACCTAGTTCCATGCATCACGAAAGTATTGACATTAGAAATATTTTTATTTTATTTATGAGTACTCAGAATATATATTTATCAGTACGAAAATGTTATGCATGTAACCTCTGGGATGAAAAATAAATTTTAAAGTGTTGCACTAGTATGATAGAAGGTAAAAAACGAAAAAAATTTCTTTTCTTACAAACTAAACGCTATGATACAGCAGTTGTTTATGAAATTGTACTTCAAGAACACATTGTGTGTAAATTTAGAAAATAGATAATGAGAATCCGATAACTATAATTTTTATATTTTTTGCCTAATTAAGGGCACAATCAATCCACATGGCTATCTGTTAAAAATTAACGCACATTATAATCAACTAACTTCCCTACTTGTTGAGCTCAACTTATGCTACAATAAAAGAAAATACCAAACTTAAATTATGAGTACAGTAACATATCTACGATTTATTATATTAAGTGAAAATCACGAGTTCAGTCGAATTTTGCTAGCAAAGATATTTTTATTCTTGAGGAAGCGTGTTTCTTGTTCTAATCATCCAGCAGATGACGACCACAATGAGACAAAGACGGTATTTCCACCAATGCAGCTAGATGCTCTTTGTTTAATGTTTATTTACAATTCTCTTTAATGCTCCACCCCGTGAGGAGCAAATGGCCTTGGATAGCCCGTTCAGCCAGTGTCAAACAAGTCACGCAGCATCAGTTCACATTAGAGAATGCATCTCACCTCCCAAACCTGACCCTCGGCCTAAATACACCTCTTGTTCCTTTGAAGAAAGCCATAGATAAGCCGTAGATGTCCCAAGTCAGATGTATAAAGGAGAGTAGAAAGGTGATAAGAACTAAAAAAAGCCCCATTGTCGCAGAAAAGCAAGAAAACAGTCTCTTCCTTTCATGAAGTGACAATGAAGAAAAATATGAGTCATATCTTCGGTTTCTGCTCCACCTTCTCATCGGGTGTCTTCACCAAAAGAAATACGTTGTAAATGCGCCTTGAGCTTCCCGTGATTCAGCCGCAACATAGAGAGTACGGCAAAGAATCTGTAACTACCGCAGTGAGACCAGAACCTAGAAACCTCGCTGAAAGGGCGTTTGGATACATCTGTAATTCCTGTCACCTTAAGTCACAAGCCACTGCTGCTCCCACAATTTTCGCACAGAGAGTTTAGCCAGGAACATGAGCCCTGCTGTGTGACCAACCTCTTCCTGAGGTTGGTCACACAGCCTCTTCCTGAGGAAGAGGTTGGTGACAAGCCAATTTGCAATAGAATCTACCATTTCGTAGTCGCTAATACCGAGGTGACAAGAGAGCCATTACAGAAAAATATGCGCAAGGCATGTTTTATCTGCATAATAATATAATCTAGGACAGAAGTGCGCAGGTAACATGTAAGGCTTAAAGAATGCTCTGTGAATCCGTGTAACTCCAACATCTCCCATAGTTGCTGGTAGAAGTATATCGTGTAGCATAAAGAATCGCGTAAGCCTCTGCATAAAAAATAGATGCAGTAGGCACGAGCTTGAATACCCCTGTTGCCTTATGCCAAGAAGCAAAATAGGCACAAGTTGTTGCATCAACAGTCTTCACTGTGGAGATCCAAATGGCCATTATGTTCGACGACAACTTCCCCCTGAAGCCTGATGTGAACCTCCTTGTCCATGAGCTCCTTGTGCCCACTATGACCGCCACAGTCACAACTACTACACCACCTACACCAGGCTCCACCAACCACATCAAGCCAAGAATGCATAGTGCAGGTCGACAAGAATGGGACTTGCACCTGCTTGTCGACAAGGATTACGTAACTCTAGAGACTACCCTACTCATTTATTACAAGAGGTAACCATTTTAATAAATAGGTAGGCGATCAGAAAGGGTGTTTACCCCAAAGTCACAGCTGTTGGGCGCACTGACAATTGGCCGTTGCTTCGTAGCAGCTCGCACCACGACCTACGATGTAACGCACCACCAAGTAGCGTCGACCTGGTTTTTTGGGCCGAAGCTGAAGTGATAAGTGCCCCAAAGTGTCGCCAGTAGTGTGCAGCAGTTTTACAAACACATTAAACATAGTCACCACCTTAACAGATAGAGTCAGGGGTGTGTTTTATTGTGTTAACAGTAATCTAGCATGGCATTTCACACCCCTTTGTCCAGGTGGACTGGTCCATCCCTTCAGGAGACAGGCACCTGGCAACACTGTAGCCAGTGAAATTCAGACACGTCACTGGTAGTCAAATGCAAACATTTTTTTTAGAGAAATGTAATATTGTATTTAATATGTGTTTATAAAAGGTCAATTATATTTTGAAAAAGGGAGATTACCTATAAAGACCTCCATCCTTGTAACATGTCATTTAGTGCAGTGACATGCCCCATCAACTTCACAACTTCAATTTTACTAGACATTTGTTAATAAATGGGGGTGTCACCTATGTGTTAATCTAATTTATACAATTTTCATCATTGCAATCATATCACACAGTGTTTATGTTATGTTTCATCATTCGTCATTTAACTTCAAGTCTCGTCACTCGTTACGGAAACCGAGGTCACTCGGCCAGTTCGTCTCAGCACTTGGACCAGACTGGCGGCTTTGGTCGCCCACTCTGCGAGCCCCCTCGGTACCATCATTTAGGCTGTAATCACTACACTGCAATATTAACTTAATCAACCGGAACATTAATTTTATTTCTTCTAAGTACTGAGGTGAGAGCTACCCGCCCTCTCACCAGAGAGCTTAACGCTATTGTATATAACCATAATACCACGTTTATTTCACACTAAGGTCATCGGCAGGCCGTAAGTACTGGGTTCGTTTTCATGCATTATTCACCTGAAATCAAACACAGTGAATAAACGGCTTTACAAAGTTAAACCTGTGTCGAATAATTGTAGGTTACTACACCGATTGTAGCATCACCCGCGATTTCATAGTATATTTCAGGCTTACGAGACGGCCTACAGTCTCGTCATAAAGGTATGAATAGTGCAAGAGTAAGTACATGACAACATCATCAACAAACTGAGGGAGATATCCAGGGCCCCCTGAGCACTCGACCAAACGACTCTCATCATTTACTCTCCACTGGGTTATGGTGCCAGGCAGTTCAAAACTCAACAAGCCCTGGGTAACCTCGACCACATCAAAGATGGCTCTCCCAACTATGGGCCAACGTTTCACTAAGCCATTAATTTCCTACGGCAAGTATGGCTTTCCAACCAAGGGCCAACATTTCACCAAACAATTTTTTTCCTATGGCAAAAATGAGTTTACCAACAAAGAGAAGGGGGTAGAAAACGTGAGTCTCGTCACTCGTGATGGAAACCGAGGTCACTCGGCCAGTTCGTCTCACCACTTGGACCAGACTGGCAGCTTTGGTCGCCCGCTCTGCTAGCCCCCTCGGTACATCATTTAGGCTGTAATCGCTTCACCGCAATATTAACTTAATCAACCTGAACATTAATTTTATTTCTTCTAAGTATCAAGGGGAGAGCCACCCGTCCTCTCACCAGAGAGCTTAAAGCTATCGCATTTAACCATAATACGCGCAGGTATATGCAGGTGCCTGCCAACCAAATACGATGCATACTTCCTGCCTCCACTCGCTTCCACAGTGGTTGCCTAGCGCTGCACGCGATCCACATATCGGCTGTTGGCACAGTCTCTGTGTGCTGTCCTAAATGCCAACTCGTAATACATACAAGTTGCTTACACTACGCAGAATGGATTACCCTGTGACACCATCAGTTCCATCGCTTTCAATGCACGGAACATTGGACAACATGCCAGCCAGAACTCCCAGAGCACAAGCTTTAGCCAGCAATCGGCTTGTACCCAAACAACAACCAGGGTTTAATGTGTCGGACTGCATATTGAGTAAACCCCGAAAGGACATGCAAAAACTGAAAATAGGGCAACGCGAGTTTTCACCCCACATGTGTATCCGTGGCAGGGTGTCTGCGAGGGAATGTTTAAGTGCAAGCAGTGTCAAGAAAAGTGTGCAGCCCGATATGGAACCATACCAGAACCCACACCAATAAAAAGGGAAATTGACATGTTCACCCAACTTGTGCTGAGAATACATAACCAACAAACCCAGCGAATGGAACTCATGCCACCCATGCCGGCATGGCAGGGAATGACAGGAACCGGCAGGGCAACAGTTAGAAACACCGGTGCCATCAGCTCCCGATTACAGGAAAAGCCTAACTGGGCGGAATTACGTGAGACCTGCCAAATTATAGACACTCCTAAACTTTTCTGGCCAGAGAGCTGAGGATGTACGCGCATTCCTCAAAGAGTGCACTACCCGATTACAATGTTATGGGTTTAGCTAGGAAGAGTGGGCGATTGTCATCGGGAACCAAAAATTTGTGGAAGCGAAAGCATGGTGGGGGTCCGCCACAGAATATAACATGTCCTAGGGATAATTCGTACCCAAATTTATGGCCAGTTACGCGAACACGTATACCATATTAAAGCAACAGGTCACCCTTTTTACCGAGGAACAAGGGGCCACCGAAGTATTGGACATATTCGTGAGCCGAAATTTAAGTCTAGCCGACATACATTATCTATATCTCCTGGAGGAAGACGTGCTCGAAACGATCGTGGAAACGGTGAGACACGAATAATAGTGTTCAGAACAAAATATGACTGTCCCCCGTGAGGAGACACTCGTGCAGCACCTAAGACCCATGGAATAAGACTGCTGGAGATGTTGCGGGTGCGTGGCATCCTTGCAGAGAGCTCGCTCCACTCCGCGAGGTAATTTAATTAACTGACCTCATTAACGTAGAGCTTGAAACATACACATTAAACACTGAAACATTCTGAGCTAGTTTTCTTAATTATGGAGAGAGTTAAGAGTTCTTAATTAAGCACTAATTGAAGTTTTTGGACACTCTACGACCGGAACGGTCAGTTTGAAAGCAAGACTAATTATTTTCCATGTCACTAATTGGCTTGATTAGACACACAATTGCACTCGGAAAATTATATAGAAAACTTTAAATACCCTAGCCTTGCTACTCTACACCTCATTAATTCTGCATGTGGCGTGCATTTATTCTGCGATTACTTCGCAATCCCCTAAGGGCGAAATTCACGAACATTTACCTGTGGGCAATAAATTCTAATGCTATTTACTACACATTCTAACACTTGATTCTTATCCTAATTACACAAATCTCTGTAGGGACACCATAGGTACTCGGTTGGATCACTCGGTATCCGGTTGTGGCCCATTCTTAAGAGAACGATGCGGACATGCATTGGAACACACTAAGTGCGTGTTTCATGGGCCGCACTGATGCAGTGACTGTGGACGATGATGTGATGACAGTGGCCTTGCCAGACCACGCAGAAGTGATCCACATTACACCTATGTCTTTACACTCATGTAAGACCCTCTAAGGAGGGTTGTTTTGGTGAATAAAACAAGTACAAATTCAGGTTTGTGTTTTATTCCTTAGGCGGGTCGCTGCATGGCTGTATAATCATTTAATGGTTTCTCTACCCACTGTGTGACTACAGACCAAAAGTGGTGTATTTACCTAGTGTTTCTTGCATGTAAGATGGCCATTCAAAAATCTCACCCAACCTTTGGTAACGTATGAGAAGGCCAACAATCTCATTCAGGTAGGTGTAACGACAATATTTCATCAATACGTCACCTCGTCGCGGGGTGATATCAGGAGGACCTATTTGGTGGAATGGCCACACCCTGGACGTGTCTCTTACTCTGGCAACCTTTATAATTCTCCGACCACCTCTGAAAACCTTGTATCGTAGGCCTACACTTCCTCCTCCCCTTTCCTGAGACCACAACATCCCATCAGGTAGATTAATCATTTAAACATTAGTGATAATATTTCTGTGCAGGTTTTTTATGTTGAGTACATTTATGTCATGCCAGTGGTGTTCTCCTTTTGGTCGATGTAATTAAATAGTGTTTTGAAGTTACTTCAGGTGTATATGTGTGTACTGATAATAATTATGAAAGTAACTGTAGTACTGCATTTGTTTTATTATCTATGTCCCTTATAGTGTCTATGCTAATAATAGGTACTAAAGGAAATTCTGTTTCGGTACATTATGAAAGAAGGGATTTTGTAAATATGCTAAATAACATGAGCTTTAATCGCTTTTTGTCTTATAAATGTAATTCTCTATTTATTTTACAGCCTGCTACTTTTCTTTTGTATTTAACTTTGCATTGATTTTTGATAAATAAATAAGGAGTGTACCATATGTAATCTTTTGGTAACAAAAAGTTTAACCAGTTTCATTGTCGAGATTCATGTGCTTGAACTTTGTTATCCGTATAATTACCCTGTTTGATGCCAAGATTATAAACTTTTGACAGTAGGCTTCTACACTGAAACTGTGTTCCAAATCAGTTGAGGACAGCCCTTAACTGGCTCTGTACCCTTTAAAAAATTTTTGATGTGTTAAAATCAAGTAGGGGCTTTTCCATTTCGAACGAAGAGTGCGAATGGGCCCTTAAATGACTCCTTCCACCAAGGACACTAGCAATGTCCCTGTAACTGTAGTTTCTGTTTTCGATTATATAAGAAAACCTGTTTAATTAATTTACTTTTTCACATATGCGTTGCAAATTGCTAAACAAAGACACGTGTTCGAAATTATAGCGAATTAATTATGAAGGGATGAAGGTAATGTGGGGAATTGTGGGTACTGAAGGGATCAAGGGCAAGTGCATAGTGTATGGTGCAGTGAAATTTAATACAGCTCTAGTCTAAAACATTTTGCAACATAATCAAAGCAATTTAGTTTTAATTTTTTTCAACCTGTATTAAAAAAAAAAAAACTAAGCAATGCAACATGTCAAATAAACTGAACAGTGCAGCATACAATCATTTTACTGAAGTATTAAAACAAATATTTTATATTACTCAGTCTTATTTTTACTGTAAAACATTAATAAAAAAATGTAAATCTATGGATTTGCTACAAGCAATATTCAGTCATAAAATAATTTGTATTGCACCCCATCCAAAATATTTAATATAAAAAAGTGATGGTGAACTGAGTGGTGCCTTATATTATTACATTTTAAACTTTATTCATTTCACCATAGTATTGAAATAATTATCTTACTATATAAACTAATTTGAAATAAGTTCAACCTCAGGAGCTCTCATGTCCCCTTACGACAGTTCATTGCACCATCTCAACATCTGTAGCCTCGGACGAACACCATGTCAACGAATAGAACACTGGGGAGTGCCCGTCACCAACAGTATCTTGTAGGTGTTTTAGGAGAGCACTTGCTTCGCCCAACATCATGCGAGTCAGCTGAAGATCCCACTTTGATCTGACAATGTGGACGACACTAGGACAATCCCGGGGATTGGATCCCATCCGATCGGCATGTGTGCTCCAATGCAATACTATACCATCAGGTTGTAGCACACACGAAGGTATAACAATCATGGCACCCCTGATCAGGCTTTCTACGACCAGCCGATGCCATAGTGCTACTTGGGTGTTATTGAGTTTTCATTTTTGCATAAAGAAGACAAAAGTTCAGTGTGATGTGCGCCGGTACGTCCCTTGTCGAAGGGAGACGGTTTGGGCGCGCGGTGTACCCCGAGTTGTGAAAGTACCGGGCGCCAGCTCAGTGTTGAGCAATGAGGTCGGGTCGTGGTTACTCACCCTGGGGGACTCGAGATACACACTGTCAGATAATAGGAAAATGCGAGCTGTATGGCCGCTGCGCACACCTGGATAAATGAACGCACTATTGGTTATATGAAAGATGATTATTTTATTTAACACTTTAACCGAAACAGACACGTGGTGACCGCGCGGTCGTACAAGGTAACACACCAATGGCTTACGATTAATTAAGGCGCGTGACACTGCTCTCCCCTTGGTGCGATGTAACAAAAAATACAAGTTATTTCGTGGATGATGTGATGATACGATTACTGAGTGAGGTTGCAGTCCGAGGTTCTTGTGAAACGAGAGACTTACCACATCCGCCCGCGTTGAAGTGAAGTAGCCTACTAGACTGAGAACTGCGCTGGCTCCCGCTACATAAGTGCGGGCGATGCCAAGCGGTGGAAAGATGAAACATAAATGCGACTTAAACATGCTAATGAGATGTGAGAATCTGATATACCTTAAATTAACAAAATCAAACACAATTACTCTATACAACTTACATAATAAAACACAATTACCCTTGCACAAATACACAATAAATCAGGGTTATATTAATATTAAATATTTGCATCGCAGCAGCCACTGTATTGCCAACTTAGTAATGTCACATGTCCCTGGCTGGCTGGGTATGTGATGACTGTCTTTAAAAACGATAAATGTGATATAAATAAATACTGATTAGATGCACCGAACCAATAAATAATAATGATTAACTTATTAAGCTCTGAATAATTACTGACACTGGTGCAATTTACACACATGGACAAATACACTTGATAATTATGACACTGGATACACTATCACTCTTGCCCACATGCCTGCTGGTGTGTTGCATCTGGAGTAGAGGACACTACGGCGGCAGTCACAGTGGACACAAATGTACTAGTGAACGCCTGCTTCACATCAAGTGTATATTAATCCAAATGATGAGTAACAGATGCCAAAAGAATATATGACATATATAATTATGTCAAAGTAAATGACACATTACTTCAAAGTTGGCTTTGGGGCTTACCTGTACCAACTTAATTCACAACCCCACCAGTCACATGACTAGGGCATGTTTGTATTTATATATTTAAAGTAATTTTTAGTGCTCTAACAATTATTTTGTACTGTGTATATTTTCAGAGTCTATAATGTTTACGGACTGGGATAGACACTCAGTAGCAACATAAAGTCATGTAAACTTAGCAGGTATAATTGCTATTCAACTTTTATAATTTACACATTTTCATTGTGGAATTACATACATGTTTTGTATTAGAGAAATAGTCAAACACAAGTTACTGTAGTTAACGAAATAGTCCCTATTACAATATTATTTAATCATAGTGCTAGAACACTTTGTTCTAAATGTTCTATGATGGTAGTGTTTATCCCACTCTGGTGAGAGCAGGCAGCCTCTGCCAACTTTAGTCTGAAGTGAGCTTGCAATGGGGCCAGGCTATTTGTGTAGCCCCTTTTGGGTACTACAAAGACATTGTTTCATCTTGTAGCAACAATTGACTTTTTTTTGTCTTTTTTAGGGAACATTCAATTTAACATAACTTCTTCACCTTGGAGGAGCGCCTTTCCCTTTCCTGCAGATTCACGTTCGACCCAGCTCCCGATGGGCTTAGTGAGTCGGGACCACTTTATGTACAGTTAAGTATCTATGTTTTTGTACAAATGACTGTGTATTAGCTAAATAAAACTGTGCCAATTATTCTAGGCCTAGCCTTTTATCTGCCTTTCGAGAGCGAGTCCCATCAACCAATGTATCCCAATTTTTTGTGTTTCAGTGTTTATTAATGTGTCAGTTTATTCAGTTTGTTGCCCAATGTAAGTATTTGGGCAACCCGCAATTAACAACATGCAACCATGATGTTATTGTGCCAGTCAGAAATAGCTCATGGTTAGCAACTACTCGCATTGCAACAGTTCTTCAATATTAGACTGAAGGACACAGGGAAACGCCACACCTCGGTGCTCGAACACTACCCTCAACATCTGCTGAGGATCGAGTAACACTGACACATTTGACATTAATTCACAAAACTTCCAATGTAGGTGCACGAATGACGATCGTCGGCTATGGGCAACAATCGACCGCATCAACTACGCTAATAGCACACGGTGTACAACAGTGTTCCAACCATCAGTATGATTCCCAGCCAAACTGTGTTAAACCTGCATACTTCCTACAAAAAAAAGTTTTCAGATCCCTTTGTGGGTCTAAACACTGTCAATGCCAAGTACAAAAACCTCAGAACCCAAAGGACACAAGTTCAAACCATTGAAATTGAGCGAACTCAACCGACGTACAAACTTTTTGTGCTGCGATTGCAGTGGACAGGCAGCTGTAACATGTACACAATGCCAGCTGCCACCATCCCCAATCCATTACATCGTCGCACGAACATTCATTCGTATGCAAGGGACAATTTACATGAGCATCCTTTGAAAACAGTCCAATAGAAGCAACATCTACTGTCACGTGTTACTAAATGGCAACAGAATACTACCAACACACTGTTAACAGCCTATTTGCTACAACATAGGAAAGGACATTTTGAAATGCAAGCAGTGTGGACACCAGGCCCATCAGTGGTGAATTCCAATCAATGAGTGGACAGTGGGAAAATATATTAATTACGAAATCCAGATGTGTTACATGTCGCACACAGAGAACACCAGCACGTACAGCTATGGAAAACCTGTGTTCCACCACCAATCTCGTTGTACTATTAGCTTAGTCCATATTGTACCAATCCCGACCTGAACCTGTACATCACAGGCCGTTCATACAGAGTCAAAACATAAATAGTTCAAGCCAATATACTTATAGTGCACCTGCTCATTTTCGATCATTGCCCACGTTTACAGGCTTACCGACAGACGACCGCCAGGCCTTACTCGTTGATTATACCACCATACTTCTCAGGTACACAGTATGCAAGGAAGAGTAGCCTAACTGCATAATGTGGCAGCTGATTATAGATGTGAAATAGTCGGGATGAAATGGGCAGTTTTCTTAACAATTTGTTACTATCGATACACCAGCACATTTTCGTCTGTGAAAGCATGGAGTCGTGCAGTATTGGACAATCAATAAACACGGAAGGAAAACACGGTGCAGCAATACTATCCACATATAACTATTACAAAAATACTGGAAGTAGTAGCGGGCACTGTACTGCCAGAATACTGAAACACTTTAGGCAGCTAATTCATAACTCATTAGATGAATTCATGCACTCAATCATGATCCTGGATGACAGCATGTGCAAAGCTGCACAAACTTGTAAAGACTGTTAGAATTATGTGCCATGGAGGCAAATGCAGAAATTCGGAGGGAATAAACTGAAAAATAACAATGCTACCAATGTAACATCTTGCAAAGATACTACACACATAGTGAAATAGTCGCACCACCTGTGCAACGAGAACCTAATGTAACAAACAGTGGAGGAAAGTATGGGACAAGACCCAAAATCTGCCTTACCCATTCCAAAATTTCCCAAGACAATTACCGCTGGCATAACGTCTGTCCTAGTGGGACTAAGCACATGGCTTTGGACACAAGACACCATCCACTGGGGGGAAACAGCAAGACAGGGTAGGTTAGCTGGATGCAGCTTCCCCCAATCAGCTGAGATAAACCCAACTTTGATGCTGCAATAAGCACTACTGCAGCAGTTTCTCGCAGATCATAAAACCACAGCAAGTTAGTTCATACACATCCCAGTGTGCATTGACAAGGTGAGGTTCTTTGTGCATATTGATATGACTACACCCACAACTTTTTCTAGCCAGGTTTTGTTGATTGACATAAACCATGCATCCATGTGTGACCTCCGCAGTCATTTACATCACCTAGCCGACACCGGGCCGAAGTGTACACTCGGCCGCGAGTATGTAAGTATGGTTCGGCGAGAACGGAACACATCCGCCTCGTCGTCACAAACTATGTGACTCAAGTGACTGTCTTACTTTATTTACCTCAAGTGGTACATATTGGGGGAAAATAACAAGCGGTCCAACTTGGTCTCCAAAAAGCCGTAGCCAAATAAATTTAAGTAATTTCTTTATTAATAACTTAAACGAGCATGGCTACCCACACCACTTTCAGAGATGGACTCGTCCAGCCCACCCAAGCTGGAGCACTTGGTCTCGCCCATCGGCGAAACAATTCGGAAACTGAAATACACTTGAAAATTTACCAGAAACTGAAATATATTCTCAGATTACCGTTATTCCAGTCATTTTGTTAGTTGCTACAATGTTCAATGTTCAAGGCATTATTAATGTATTTTATGCACAGCAAACTGCCTATCAAGGTGTAATAGTTTTTACTTCATGTTTTTAGTGCGGTGACATCCCCTGTGATGTCACTATCACAAATGTAATTAACAATTAATTAATTTCAGGGATGTCACCAACATGTTATTAACCATTAAATTGTATTTTGTAGCATATTAATTAGCATTATGAGGGCCCATGTAATTTTTTACGTAATTTTTGGCATCGGATTCGGCCACCATCAGCGGACACTGACGCAATGATTATGGTCTGACTTCAGCACTCGGGCCTGCTGGCAGCACGCGAGTTTCGATCTGCGCAGACCCCCTCGGCACTTTCAACTTTTGCTGCAGTCAACTTCATCATCAATAGTAACGTAATAAACCAGAACATTTGTGTATTTAGTGCCAAGGGGACAACCATCTTCCTCCCTGAAGTTTTTAACCAGGGTTTAACGCACTATGTGTCTTTCAATAATTTCCATGGTTTAAGCTGATTTTACAGTATTGGTCACCGACAGACCATAGTGCCGGACCCACATCATTTGACATAACAGAATCACTGTATACATAACAAAATAAGTAAGTAAACATCTTGACTAACCACGAGTGTTTCATTTACTTCACCCCTTGGGGTACTTCGGGCACTACATCCTATTGCAGTTTTAATCAAATGTAAGTAAGGCATGCGAGGTGGCATACATCCTCGCCAGTGTAACAAGTGAAACCACTAGGTAGGTGCAATTATTGGTAAGTTTAGTATCTACAAGCACTCCAGACCGACAGAGGACTCCAGGTCCCCACGGGCCGTAGACTGCACAATCCTCACTAAATCATGCTCACTGAGTTATGGGCTGGGAAATTTCACCAGTTTTCGTCCTAACGTGTTAAGGCCTCATACATCATGATGTTAGAGCTTTGTGGTCTGACAATGAAGCAGTCCAATTAGTTACAGCTTACAATAGTGGTGAAGCGGGAAAACTACCATCACAATATGCATATGCGATCTCGAGACCACTACAGTAGCACTCGCTTTTAACGAGCTACATGAAGATGCTATTCAGTGTCTTCCTTGGCTAAACGACCAGAACACTATCGTCGAACCAGCATGTAGATGGATTCATTTCGGTATTAAAGAATGTAGAACTGTCTACAATCTGGATAACCACCCTAGTAACAGTGTGCCCAATGTCAAACTTGACGATCTAGACCACGATGTACCACCAGCTTACAGTGTCGTGGTACAGCAATTGCTGGAGGAACGACGAGTTGTGTTTGCAGCTGTAGATCAGCTGTGATGTACCAACATCGCAGAACATGCAATTGAAACAGAACATGACATACATATTTTCACACCTCCACACAGTTACCCTATCCACCGCCAAAGCAATATAATCTAGGAACAAATACACAAGATGCTAAGGGATGATCCAATAGTAGCCACATAAATTCACGGCAATTATGCCATTACACTAGCGCCGAAAATGACTAAAGTTGGCGATTTTGTGTGGATTTTAGGCTAATCAATCTACTCACAAAAACGCACAGCTTCCCTAAATCAGTGTTAAAGACACCCTCAATGTGCTAGGAAAAGCGAAATTCATGTCTTCCTACGATCTATGCAATGGCTACTGACAGGTTCGAGTGAAGCCAAAGGTTGACCACACCGGATAGAAGGTGTTTTCAATTTTGCACAATGCCTTTTGGCTCGAAATGCATTTCATATAAGTTCCAAAACATGATGTTTCAAGTACTGGATTGTTGTGGAAAAACCATATTCACAATATAGCTTAAGTACTTGAACGACTCGTCATTAACAGGCTGATGTGTGCGAATCACAATTTTCATATGGGCACTTAGTTACATGTCCTAGGCTGAATTGTGGACAAAAGTGGCAACCGATCCAACCAAGAACAGCTGAGGGTGATTGAGCATTATGAAAGACCACAAATCAGGAAGCAGTTCCAGAAACTTTTCGGCCTACTTAACTGGTTGCGCAAGTATATAAGGAATTGTACTATAATACCAGCACCTCTCACCACAATTATGTTACCAAATTACAAGTTTGTATAGAATGCAGATGCTGAGAACAGTTGAGTGGAAATCAAAACCATTCCACGACCCATATCGAAATCTTTATGTTAAAACAGATACCAGTGAACAAGGCCTAGGCATGTCGCATAATATACTACAGAAGTGCAAAGTTCGGACCAACCAAGAAGTATTATCATGTGAACAAGAGAATACCTGGCAGTAGTATGGGTGTTCAAATGGTACCGTCCATATCTGGAGTACCAATGCTTCACGCTATGTACTGACAACCACTGCCTAGTGCGGTTGCACTATACACATGAAGCATGGATCAAACTGACCTGCTGGTAAATACTGCTGCAATCGTACAATTTCAATGTAGAACACATGCCAGGTACAGAGATCCCACTAGCAGACCTGCTGTCTAGATTACCAGGCTATGTGAACACCATGCATAATGAGGAGGAATAGGAAGGAATGTTCCCCCACCCCCACAGGGAATACCTGTTAACTCACCTACATCACAGCTGCGCAAATGTGAACATCATGCCAGAAATCACGCTTAACTAACTTTGTCAAGATGTCATCACATCACAAGCAACAGCGGGATATGCGCAAGCAAAAATTACACTTTGCGACCAGCAGACAGCAGACAAGTGGCACATGATAAATAACCAATAGGACACCATACTGCATGGAGGGCAAACATTGTGAAAACTCAATGTGCCAGCTGCACAGCATGCAAATGTTGCACTTTGCACATGGCACCTAGTTTGCAGGCAATCCTGGTGCAAAAAAAAAAAAAAAAAAAAAAAAAAGCAACTTGTTACAACATCTTAACTGGCCAGACCTATCACATGAAGTATGAAAATATGCGAGGGAATGCTTGCTATGCAACGACTGTAAAGCTCGATGTGCTGACAGTCAACAACAACAACCCAGAACATCTAGGGAACCATTTGAGGCATTAGCGATTGCCCTCATGGACACCTTACCTCAAGTCATTAATAGGGATATGGTTCGCGGTGGTAGTCATCAATCGCTTTTATTGTTGGACAGACATACCTCAAAATCTACTAAGCACCGAGTAAAGTATTTTCTGCAAGATATCTCTGGACTGGTGAGTGTTTCCCGCTAGAAATGTGCACAAGATGCTATAAACCTGCTACATCCTCACCTCCTCTCCCTTCTCTCGAACCCTCATCACGTCAAATTTATTCCCTGGAGCATAGCTGAGATCTTCAGTGCCAATGAAGTTGAAGCAAGGTGAAGATAGAACAGTGGCAGAATGCAAGGATAGGGAAATTAGCAGTACCTCGAGAAAACCAATAAGTGAATTGCAACTTCTGCAATATTTCCCACTCGTGAAAATCTAGCATCATGACCTTACCAAGTAGTGAAACTAGTTTGCCAGGGTGGGGGGTGAGTGATCTATCTGATCACACCTCTATGGTCCAAGATGTACTTAAAGTTGCTCAGAAAATAACACATGAAATTTTAAGAATTTGTTAAAATAAATTTCTTTTGAGAAGTGTTTGTGTGTTCATGTATTACATTAAATTTAAATTCCTTTATACTTAGAAACCCAATTTTTTTTCTCATAATATACATTCAGCACGAAGTTCAGTTTGCTCCCCATCCTCCCCACCAAGGTGAGCACTCCTGCACAAATGTCTTTAAAAATGCTCTCTTTCAGAAAGTGAAGTAATGAGGGCAGGGTTAATTGTGTTACACGTCTGTTAACTATCGTTATTCGCTTAGAGTTTAAGTGTGTGCCTACTTAGAGGCAGCATTTTCCGCTAATGAATGTTACATAGAGTTACCAAGCAATCTCACAGTAAGAGTTCTTCACCAATTGGAATGATTTAATGATATGACAATGTGTAATTTGTTAGGGCCAACAGCCAAGACTGCATCACATGCATTGAAACTGCTTGCTGTGGCAGACAGACATACGGGGTGAATAATTCAGAATTTTACGCATGTTAAAATATTTATTGTCACAGTATAGTTTGTAAAGGTTACTTAAATATAGTAATCATTGTGTTTGTGGTAAAGTATTACAAATAAAAAAATATATAATACATACTTTAAATTATAATTTACGTGTTTCACCTTGCCTAAAGAATAATTTCACCGGACAGTTTAAAATAATAATTATTTGTTTCCAGCAACAACAACTGAATAAATGTGGATAAGGTAAAAGTTAACGATCGTATATTAGAAGCTAGTCACATACTAGATGCTAAGAATAAGTAGAAAAACTTTTATCTTTCGGTACTATTAAAGAAACACCAAAGACGAATTTGGGGCATGCGCAGGCTGCAGGCATGCCTTTAAACGGAGAGTTCAATATGATCTCTTCTCACCAATAGTTCGCTAGTCAAAGCAGGTACTTAAAATTTAAGAGATGTTTATTTTGGTGCAAAAATATGCATAATTACGACCCTGACCAATAATAATGTG
Organism: Clitarchus hookeri; assembly: GCA_002778355.1. NCBI lineage: Eukaryota > Metazoa > Arthropoda > Insecta > Phasmatodea > Phasmatidae > Clitarchus > Clitarchus hookeri. The sequence goes on along the minus strand of NQII01001017.1, from coordinate 578,981 downwards.
CATATTGTGCTGGAAGTGAAGAACACAAAAAGAACTTAAGCAAGTAACCAGATGAGGCAGGGCAACTGATTGGTGACGGCGAGGGAAACCGACTAATCGGTCGAACAATAATGAGTAAATGGAGTGGAGAAAATTAGCTGGAGTGAGAGGGAGGGATGGGTGTCGGAGGGGAGGGCGGAGGGGCTAGGTTTCAGACAGTGAAGGGGATGGGGAGTTGTGAGGTGGGTTGGTGACGAGGAACATGGTGATGGGGTTGATTATGGCGAGTGAACAGTGAAGGGGGTGGAGACTGGTGGTGGGTTGGTCGTATTGGAGGATGGCGAGGGGGTCGAGCTATTGTGAGTAAAATGAGAGGGTGGTGAAGAGTCTAGTGGTGCGGCGATGTAGGTGTGGGCGGTAGGAGAGGGGAGTGGGGATGTGTGTTATGAAATGCCAAAAATAGATTTTTTTGGTTGGAAAGGGGTAGGTAGATTGATCGACTATATTGTCATAAATTAATTGGCACATGGTGGATGGGAACCGACTAATAAGTCGCCTGCTGATTGTCGTATCAGGGATGGCTGTGTTCTGTCATAATTACAAGAATCAAACCCTCTGGGCTACGCACACCCAACATGGTGTTTGACGTCATTTATGTAATGTTTTTCTCGATTTAATTTAATTTTTATTTTTAGAGTTAAATGTCACTATGGTTAAAGTAAAAGTCATTCACATCCAACATGGTGGTCTGGGTCAGCAGTGTAATTTGTTCTTAAATTTTTACAAGCATTTTTCAGAATTTTAATAGAATTTTCTTAATTCTCCGAGTTTAAGGTCACCGAGGTCAAGGCCAAAGTTGCTCACATACAACGTGACGGTCGGAGTGAGTAACGTAATTTTTCCTCGATGTTTAGAATTTTTTTTGATTTTTCTCGAATTTTTCAGTTTGCAGTTTAAAGTCATTGGGGTAAAGGTTATGGTCACCAACATCTGACATAGTGGTTGTGTGTCAATAATGCAAACAAACATGGCCACCCCAGGCCGACGAGCGCGATCTCAGAATGTGACGTCAACCACAATTGCAGGCGAATTCGAAATCTGATACCCCATTGCATTGTGTCAGAAGGAAGATAACCGTACTACTTCCTATTACTTACATTACCTGATTATTATTGGTGTAATACAATATTTGTTACACATGTCTACACTACGTAAATAAATATATTCACTTCGCGCGAGTCTGGATTTGAGCGGGGAAATCCAAAGTTTTTGCCAGTATTACTTACGGGAATATCGAGTGATACATATTTTTATTCTTTAAGTAATATAAAGAATTACAGTTCTTTTAGAACTTATATTTTGGAACAGAGTTATTTAATTTGTCATTATACATTACTTTAATTTTTTCTCAATAAGGCTCTCCCAATTACAGTACATGTGATACCTGCCAAATGCTGAAGTTTGGAAGTAGGTATTGAATCTGCTCTGCGGCGTGAGGCACCAGCACTTGATGCTAGCCCTCAGTGATAGGGCGTAGGAATACGTCGACACGGTTGTCTCTAGGTCCAATTTACTATTAAATTACACTTTATTTGCGAGTTCACATAATCGAGTTTTATTGTTGCTTGAACAGGTTAACTGGTACATGAACTCTCGAGACAACTCCCCTCCCCTTTTTCTATGTAGGCTACGTATGGTTTGACGCCGCGATTGGGGGGTGGGGCAGGATTCTTCACACCATGTGTAGAACTACTTATCTGATACTGTGGCGCTGTCTTCCCTCGGCTGGCGACTTGGAACTGCTCTCGCACTGGGTGGGCGTCTCGGCGCCTGGCCTCAAAGTTCCTCCTTCTCGGGTCCCCGCAGTACTCTGCGTTTGACGAAGTCTGACTGACTTTTCTCGGATTCTTCCCGCCGCACGTCCCGCTTGATGGCCTCCGACTGAGGTCGATGTCGTGATGCATTCTCGATCCTCGACTGACTCCGACTGACTGACTGATGCTCGATCCGCGACTCACTGATCGATCATCGCACTGGCTTCGTCCACCTCCGACCCGGACGCCTCGGTTCCGGTCCCCCGACTGACTGACTGTCTGCTCGATCCTAGACTGACTGTCTCGTTTCTCCCTCCTTCTCGTGGTTTTGTAGGCTCCATCACCATATTCAACTTGGCCCGTATCTGCACGTGGCCCGGGGTGCTTGTCGTCCCCCTGGGTCGTAAAACACGTGGCCGCTGCTCCTGTGGTCCGCAGCCGGCCTGGCGTCGCCCCTTGATTCTGGCCTGGAAGTTTATTGTTCC
>NQII01001017.1:534417-576676 GCA_002778355.1 Clitarchus hookeri | reverse complement strand
TCGGTGTCCCTTGGGCAGCTGCAAAATGCAGCTGTGTCCGCGCCCTGGTGCCTTCCGTTGTCTCCGGACGTCGTCTGCACGTGCAGGAACAGTTGCATGTGCAGAAACCTTTGGTAGCACGCCTTTGTAGCTGCGAGGCANGTCTCCGGACGTCGTCTGCACGTGCAGGAACAGTTGCATGTGCAGAAACCTTTGGTAGCACGCCTTTGTAGCTGCGAGGCACGGTCGCGCCCTCCTGGCGTCACTCTTCCGGCACGTCAGCTAACCCTTAATCTTTATTGTCGGTCGTCCGCCTGCGAGCTTCGCCAGAGCATGTGTTCTGACGAATAAAATATAGGGACGCAGAATGCGTCACATGTTTATATAGAGGCAACCAATGACATGAAGATATAAAATTACTTAGCAATGGAACACGTGTACGATCTACAACATCGAGAGAAAATAGTCAAAATCTGTACCAGTATTTATTTGTAGGGGCAAAAGCAAATTAGTGTAGTCAAACCCGTAGCCCAGCGAATGGGATTCATGTATGCAAACCATACTTCCATACAGACTCGGTGGATAGTGAATGAAGTAATGACTACACTATGAAGATAAACTAACGGATACTGTTACACACTGAACCAATGGGGCTCACGGTTGTGTAGTGGCTTGAGTGTTCACCTTCCATCAAGGCAACTCGGGTTCGATTCCCGGCGGGGTCAACCGGGATTCTTCCGCACATGGTAAACATGGCGAGCGTTGTCCTTAGCTGGCGGGTTTTCTTGAGGCACTCCCGTTTCTCCCCCCACTGCATTCTTTCATTGCTCCATTCTCACCTCACTTCACCCTCAACGGCAATTAAGACATTAGCAGAACGGCGCAGTCTTAATTTCTGTCACATTCAACCTCCCGCGTCCGCTACGTACAGTTAGGCCGGGAATGATCACGTCACGTTACATGTAACACGCATCACATAATACTTTTACGTGTACATAAAACGTGTTTCTTTTGGATACCATATTATGATACATCATGTAAGCACTTGACATTGTGTATCGAATGGAAATGTTACGAAATATTTTCTTGAGATTCAGATTGAAAACTATTAAAATTGTACAGGTTATCTCACGTAGTGGAAGTTGGGCGTTCCTGATTCATCCACACTCTGTAAACNATACATCATGTAAGCACTTGACATTGTGTATCGAATGGAAATGTTACGAAATATTTTCTTGAGATTCAGATTGAAAAATATTAAAATTGTACAGGTTATCTCACGTAGTGGAAGTTGGGCGTTCCTGATTCATCCACACTCTGTAAACAAACAAAATGGTTTTAATATTCAGAATGAAATATACCTTGGGAACGGCTGAAATGTCGTTTGCAAACGTGCTCATTAATCGTGAGAGAGGTAGGGCAAATCAAATATATTTTAAATAATTTGTATAGTACCTACTTATGTTTTCGGTTTAATGGTAAATATTAAGCACTACATTTAAACACTTTGGTATCTCTTCTAAAAATAATTAGAAATTACTATCAATACATAAACCCTGTAAATATTGACGAATTCACAAATAAAGTAATACTTTTTATTCCTCAAACCTGAATACTGCGAGTTATTAGTGACCTAGGTTCTATAAGCTGCCTCTTCACTGTGTATACATTACGATAACCATGTGCCGTATAGCTACTTTCCTTGAACAGTTTCCCTAACTTTCCTTAAAACCTGTATTAGTCACTTTAGATTCCATTAATTATGGTTCAGGGTGTAGCCTAACTTCTATTATTCATTCGGGGGCCCGCGGTGGCTGAGCGATTAGCCTGCTCGCCTCCCACCAAGGTGTACGAGGCTCAATCCCCGGCCGGCTCACTCCTGGATTTTCGCATGTGGGAATTGTGCTGGTCGATGCCGCTGGTCGGCGGGTTTTCTCGGGAATCTCCCGTTTTCCCCGTCCTTTCGTCCCGGCGCTTCTCCACACTCACCTCAATCATTCTCATCGGCTCTTAAGAACTCGGTGTTGGAAGCAGCCCAAATCTCTTCACTCATTCACTCATTCTATTTTTCATTCGTCTTCCATTTCGGGTGCTAAAGGGCAATAGTTTCATAGTGTTAAATATAGGCCCTTCAAGGTAAAATGAACCTTTTCGAACGTCCTGATTAAGATCTATTTGCATCTTGTGTATTCTTCAGCGTCATTGCTATGGGCTTGATAACTTTACTCATGCGTCGGTCAAGTGAAACTGTGATACTATTATATAAGTAAATATTTTACAAATTTTCTAATTATTACTTGTATATGCATTAAAAAACATAAAGTAAAAGAAATGATTTCATTTTTCACAAATGTTTATGTAACACTTTTAATTCGACACTAAGACATGGAACTACTTTCCCTACATTGTTACCAACTTAACTGTGCGCATACCTGTCAGTGTGGCCGTTGAAATATTCGCGGGCAGGGGCAATTACTATTTTCAAATGCTGATTTCAAAAGTGCTCACTTTATCGTGAACAGCCTTTACGTGAGCAGACGACATAGCAAAAATAAAAACAAAACCACGAGAAGCAATGATAACACAACTCTGCCCCTATTTTATTGATTTGCTACCAAGACCATTTGGTAAAGAGCCTAATATCATCTTTCACGAAAAAGCTTCACATTGATAAGCTTTTCTTTACGTGAACGTACGTTTTACATAACGTGAAACGATCGTAACAGTTCTCATTGAAACATATCACTCAAGATATCGCCGGCTTACGTGAATGCGTTACTTGTAACGTGATACATTGAACATGAAGTCATCGTAATCCCGTCTTTAACGAAGTAAACCAATCACTTTGACTCTTAGTGAACTCGCTGTACATATTCCGCCGTAGTGGCTGATGTATCTGCTTCTATTTCTTCCTAACCGCAGTCATCTTGCCGTACTATTCGTTGAGCAGCGTGGTTTTATAATTGCTTTCGATTGTTTGTTCTTTTTAGTTTTTATGCAATACCTGCCGTTTTTTAAAATTATTTCGCAGCCATCACACAATCAATTTTTTTCTTTTTTATTTCTCCTTATGTCATGTAATGCATTAAACTGGAATGACAAAATGTTACACACCAAAAATGTAATAGTGTTAACTTAAACAAACGTTTATAGTCCATTCACAGTTACTTCCGACTTTTCTGAAGCCCTGCTAAAGTTCTGCTTCCAGGATATCCCTCCGCCTCATGCAAACAAACTTTAACCAAATCAAGAAAATTACACCAAAGGGACAACGCACCGCATTCGTGCGCACTCAGTGTAATAACATTTTGAAAAAGAACAAATTTCTTACTAGGCATTACCAACACACCTATTTCCTGCCTGTTTTTAATCCATATTAATTATTAATAAAATATTATTTTTTGACAGGATATAAATAAAAGTTTACTATAACCAAAAATGAGGCACTTTTATGCTAACAAAAGTATAAAACACTTATGATACGTGGCATTTCTAGGAAACGACTAAACACGTCGTACATAGGGTGATTTTTGAAAGTCTTGATTCAAAACGTGCGAGGAAACCGCGAGTAGTCTATAACTACCGTCACAGTTTCAAAGAGCACCATAGCTGATCGCTGAGGGAAGGGAGGACGAGAACTAGGCAGCTAAGAAGTGCCAGTTATAAGCGGAGCGGACGTTTGGCAACCCTGAGATAACGACCCAAAGCACACTGCCGGGCGCACGGGATGTGCACTGCTAGGCACCCTCACACTTCATGGCGCGAGGTGTGTGGCAGATTGCATCCGAGATATTCAGGAATTACAAGCGCCAAGAAAACATGCGTTCCTCTTGACTTGATGTCGATTTTCGGACATTCGCCATGGCGATGCAGATGTCTGTCATGTCTCTTGTCCTTCTCTTGTTTTTCCATGACAGACATCTGCATCGCAACGGATAATGTCCAAAAATATCTATCTAGTCATTCCTCCTATTGCATAATTCATTAATAGATCACATGAATTCTTCTTGTAGTGGAAATCTGTTTTAATATTACGAAAACAGCATTTCTTAAAATGTGATACACAAGTACATAGATGTAGATTTTTCATGAATGTATTACTTTTTATATAAGAAAATTATTGGATTTTTTTACATGCATGTTAAATTTGCCATTTTTCCTGATGATGCACATTTTAAACTAATACATTTATGAGAAGTTTGAATGGTACCGATCAATAGATTACATAATGTACTTGTACCATCAAAAAATTATACCATTTTGATAATTGCTTGTCCACATATATTCTGCAAGAAGTGTCAAAAATGCAACTTCGAGTAGTTGTATCTCTCAAACTACAAGCAAACTGTAGGCACACACCTTTTGGAACCACAGTTAGTTTAAATGGTACCTATACGTAGGCATAGTAATAAGTGATAACATTTCTTGGGTCCAACAGCCATAAGTGTTGGAGATTTAACTGTATGGCCCTAGCATAAAACAGGTACCTGCATACAAGCTCTGCGTAAAATGCTATATAACATTTTGTTTTTACTTTTAATAATACATTATAAATATTTATACATAGGCAGAGCTCTATTAGAGTGTATATAAAGTATGTTACAAACTTTGTGAGGTGATTTATTGTCAAAAATGAGGCAAAGTTATATAATTCGACCTAAAGCCTGGTGCAATTCTTAAGGAAGAAATCCGCCCTTAAAAATGGAAAATTAAATCGTATTTTGGCAAAATATCGTAAACTACTTAGAAATAAATTGCTATTCTTTGCATACTGTTTTATGCTAACACTAGCAACAAACGAATAGCTCACGCTGTAATGTAAACGTTCAAAGCGTCATATGCTACTTGTGAGTCTGTGTGAGTTATAAACAGGTAACGAGCGATGCCTGGTGTATTCGAACGCGTGTGTCAGTAAATGTCGAGGCGATGTTTGAAGGTCCTACCACGAGGTTTCACTTAACTCATTCAAGGAAATGCACCACACCAAACAATGTGAAAAGTGCAATGCCTTTATGAAAAGAGTATTTACAGTTACGTGAGATTAAACAACAAACATTAGGATCCTATTGTTGAAAAACGATCGTTGTGTGGTATCAATGAGGTTTGTCAATATCGTGCACTACTTTGTGAATAAAGTAGGGTTTTGTGGTATGCACCCTCGAAAGCGGCACGGCAATAAGTGTATACGTAAATCGAAAAGTAAATAAGTGTGTTGACTTTTGTATGACATTGGCACATGAAAACGACAAAACGTCGTGATTGACCACACTAATCTTCCTTTAACGAGGAGACGACACTTATACACTGAAGAGCCAANAAACGACAAAACGTCGTGATTGACCACACTAATCTTCCTTTAACGAGGAGACGACACTTATACACTGAAGAGCCAAAAAAACTTGTATAGTCATGCGTATGCAAATAACAGAGGCATGGAACCAATCAGAGTAACGCGATGTGGTCTGCAGCTATAGTCGGTTCACGACGGGAAGAAACTTTTGAAAATCAACATTTGAAAAAACACCCTAGCCGTTAGCTACATGCATATAACATTACAAGCAGCGGCGAGCGCGGATACAGTTAGGCCGTCAGGTTGCCAGCACAAAGAGAGTAAATAGTTCCAAAGTTTTAACGTAATTGTTAATTTATCGCTTACAAATGGTTGTCGAAAAGAATTTTATCGTATTATGCCAATTATTAATGACGTGATGCTAACGTATTTAGATTTCAACGTCTTTTGGATAGTTACACAATCCCGCTCAAGGCGAAAGTAGAGCGGCCATTTGTTGACTAACCAGTATTCCTTGTGTTGTTGACTGGGTGTGGTCGACACACGTGCCAGAGAATTTGTGGGATTCTTGTTTAACCTATCGGTTTTTTTTTTTACTAATATCCGCTCTTTATTATTTGGTTTTTCATAACGTATGATTTTAATTTGTGATAACTTTCTCGTACAGATTCCTTTTGCTTCAGTAACCTGTATAAGAGATTACTCGTAGTGCGTTCTAACGTGTTTAATATTTTTAAAATTTATTTCAGGTTTGCTTAAAATTTTATTTACTGTATTTTACGTTGTATGTTGCGGTAGTTTTTGTGTGCAGTCATGAGTTCTAGCAAGGTGAAGAACAGAGAAGTCACCACTCAACGTCAACAGGACATCATTAACCTCACCGAATCGTTGTATTCCCTATAATTAGGCGAGGGGAAATGAAACACTTCAACGTCGTGGAAAGAGCGGCAGAAATGTTGAAACTCTCTAGATCCACAGTGCTAAGGTATGTTAAAATATATGTAGTATTAACCATTGCGTTTGCAAGTTGTGTGTGTTAGGTCAATTATGTTGGCCTACGAAATGTGTTTACAACATTTGTTAATAACTTGATAACGTCGTCGAACGTTGTCTACGTGTCTTTTTAACATTTTTTGGGTAATTATTAAGTTTAGGGGCTTTTCTGTAAAAAGTAAGACTAATTCACGGAAAATGGTATATTTCCACTCTACTAATGATGCAGAACACGAATATACGAGGGGCATTAACGTCCGACTAATTTCGTAATATGTGCCCACCTAACCTAACAGAACCTAACCCCACGATGGGTGAATCACTATTTCACATTTTTAAACTAACCTAGGATTGTTGGGTTTTACACTAACCTGGGATTTTTGGATTTTACACTAACCTAGGATTGTAGGGTTATGTAGACTCAAATGTGAGTGTATGAATCACCTAACCAAAAGGTGGTATTACAATGTGTAATTAAAAATAAAAACTACTTTGTGTTGGAATTTGTGTACCCCTGCGAGGGATTCTTCATAAACAACCCAATATATACAGTGGAAATTTATTATAAAGACAACTGACAATGGTAAGGAAAATTGCCTCTGTAGTGAGTTTGTTATAGCCAATTAATTTTATATAGGTTATGGAGAGATGGTGCATTTTAAGATTGAAGCAACTGCTTGTTTTGTATTTATAAGTTACATTGCGGCGTTAATTGCTATTGAATTGTTATACATCACTAAAAAGATTACAGTCGATATAACTGGAACTTCCCCTACTATTAAACATATCTGTATCACTTCACTAAACACGAGAGGACATCGTAATCGATGAAATCAGTCATAATCTTTTAAGTAAACAATTGTGTATTAATGCATTTCCCCAACACCACTGTTCTACAGCCATTGTCTTTTAGTTATTGTAAATTATCAGTGTCATATGTTTCACTTTCAGTGCTACATAGCCAACCTAATTTGCTTAATTTAAAAAGGACCATAATTCAGTTTCTGGGTCAACTACAGTTACTGATACCAAAAATATAGAAGGGTCATGGACAATGCACCATATCACAGCACACAGGTGTGAGCTCCAACCTTTTGTTTTTGAATAAATAAAATGTTTATATTGTTTGTGACATGTTAGATTCTGTGCTAGTCAACACAGGTATCGGGAAAACAGTTATATGTAATATGATAAAAAGTTTAAGAATGTCTAGCACAGTAGTTATAGACATTCTTATCACGTTCGCATTATAGAAGTATCCAATCATACTTTTGGTATCCAATAAATACTACCAAGAACCAAATATTTAAAAGTTTATGTTTTGGAAAGAATTGTGCTTAATTCAGACATTCTATACAACAGACATACTGTTGGCAACATTCAAGGGTAATACATTTTAATTTGTTGTATTGTGTGGTGATTTCAGCTGGAGAAGTTCCCCAACAGTAGCTGGAGGAAGGATGCCATCATCAATTGGCTGCAGGAGCACATCATTCCGTTTGCTGTATCCTTTTTTTTGCAAAATCTTTTTGTGTAGTGTAAAATTGTAGGGTAATGTTGTTGAGCATTGCTTTATAGCATTATATGTAAAGTAGCAGTCTACATCAGAGAGCAGCTATTAAAGAATGTAATTTTTTTTAAATAATTGGTTTCTAGTTTTTGGAGTGAAGATGGATCCATTCATTTCTTTTTTTTATAGTTGCTGCTGTGTTGAGTTGTTTATGTACTTTTTTGTTTTGATCTATGGTAATTCTGCTGCAAAAGGAATCACTACAATCCATTAGTTATTACCGGTACTTCTAACTAACTAATAAATAAATAAACAGTATTTATAAGTACTGCAGCTTATGACTTTAGGATGTTTTAACTTGATGCAAACTGGAGACGTTAGGATACACCATTGTCAGCTTCTTTAATTATTTTAAACAACAGTTCTCCCTAATATTTTGTTTACTGGAGCCACATTTTTTATTTATGTTTAATTTGTTTTTGTCATTTCTTTACAAAATCTGTAGCACACTTATTTTGTTCCTCCTCTAAGCATTTGCTTAGCAACATGTTTCAATTTAATTGTTTGAATATTAGACATTAGTGAAACCAATGTCTTTTCGTATTAGTTTTAAGTTAGATTTTTGTTTGGAAAAATATTTTAAGATAGCAACAGAGGTTAATAGCATTAAATACGGGCCCGGAGCCCAACTAAAACATAAACTCAGCGGCCTACCGCCGGCTCAATTATTTGAACAAAGTCTGTCTGGTTGTATTTTTGTTGCAAACCCACTATAAGAGTTATGGGAACTTCGGTTCCTGACCTCGTGACAGCACGGCCATCCGGGGGCTTACGAGAGATTGGCGGTGCCATATTTATGTTGTTGGATGGACTCCTTGAATGTGGACACATTTCAATGCAAAGTGTTGTGCCAATCTATAATATGTAATCAAAGTGAAATTTTTTCTCCCCCCCCCCAGTCAAAAACAAACCTGCACACACACACACACACACACATACACACACACACACACACACGAAACATCAAATTTTTAATACTCACATTTTGGGTTTATAGAATGAAATATTTTTCGCTTGCATTGCATATTCTTTTGTGTGAAATTGTCAAGATTAAAAACTTTACTTGTGGAATATTGATTAATAATATATACATGACTTTTATAATGGGTACGTGCATGTACGAACACATGTACACACACACACAGTGGAATGTAAACATTGCATGTAAACATTGCCATGTGACTGCCACATGGCAATGTTTGTTTACCTTTGGCGGAAGGATACAAAATGGGCTTGAAAGTAGATTTTTAGCAGGGCTTCAAGAAAGTCTCTTCCAGTCGTGAACCGACTATAGATAGGTTACTGCTGCTACAGTGGCAGGTTATCAAGATATAAGTGTGTTTGAATGTGGCGTTATAGTCGGCGCACGAGAGATGGGATATAGCATCTCCGCGGTAGCGATAACATTTAGATGTTCGCGTACGATCATTTCACGATTGTACCGTGAATATCGGGAATCCGGTAAAACATTACATCTTCGACATTGCTGCGGCCGGAAAAAGATCGTGAAAGAACGGGACAAATAACGACTGACGAGCATCATTAAACGTGGCAGACGTGCAACCCTTTCTCAAATTGGCGCAGATTGAATTTATGGACTGCCCTGCAGGGTTCATGGTGTGAATTGCCTCCTGCATACCTGGATACATTAGTCGAGTCTATGCCACGTCGTATTGCTGCACTTCTGCGTGCTCGGGCTGGCCCTACACGATATTAGGCAGGTGTACTAGTTTTTTTTGGCTCTTCAGTGTATGTTTACAGGGTAGCTGTCCTCTGCCTTGGTGGTAGGCAACCAGTGTGGTTTGTGTGGTGAATGTGTTTCAGTCCGAACCCCTGCGATACGACGCCTCGGCTGGAAATGTGCGCATGCGTCATTCGCGACCACACACCAGCAGCATTAGGTAAATCGGCCGCAATCAGACCCAAATGTCAGTGACCTTGTGAACATAAACAGGTACATACATGCAGATCTTACCGACATGCTCTTGATTTATGGCGAGGCTAAGTCCAGTGGCAGGTTAGCTGCACGACTGTATCGCGAACGATATCCAAACAGACGGCACCCAGCGGATACCATTTTTGCAAGAATCGTCCAGCGCATGCAATATATACGAAGATTCCTCCAAAACTTCCAGAACTGTAGTTTTATAGTGACAAAGCGTACACCACGCTTTGTAGAAGACGTCCTTACACGAGTCGAGGATCAAACAACGACGAGCACCCGTGTCATTGCACATGCTTTGGGTTCATCACACATGACGGAGTGAAATGTCTTGCATGAGCAGTAACTTCACCCTTATCATGCATGTCGACAGCGAGAATTAGAGCCACGTGACTTTCCACCCAGACATGAGTTCTGTGCATGGTTTCTGCAGAAGAAAGCTCGTGACCTAGAGTCTCCGAGGCATCTTCTGTTTATAGACGAAGCCTGTTTCACACGTAATGGTGTGTACAATAGCCACAATAACCATGTGTGGGTTGATGAAAATCCACATGCCATGGTCGTGACATCAACCAAGAGAGATTTTCGGTAAACATGTGGGCTGGCATAGTCCATGATGACTTGATAAGACCGTACACGTTACCAGCACGTCTTGACTACAATGTGTTCCATCGCTTCTTACAATGCACACTGCCCGCGTTGCTAGAGGACGTATCACTGTGACCGCATGTGGATACAGCACGATGGGGCACCACCACACAATGCTCGCACCGTACGTAACTACCTCGACCACGTATTTCCAGGGAGATGAATAGGCAGGGGAGGCCCTGTCGCTTGGCCTGCTCGCTCCCCCGATCTGTCATCCCTAGACTTCAGCCTGTGGAAGGAGAATTGCCTACGAGACACCGGTGGACACAGTTGAAGAACTCGTGGCGCGCATCGTAGCAGCCGGCGAAATGATCCGAAGGAATGCCAATATGTTCCAGAGTGTGCGACAGTCTTTGTTGCGGCGTTGCAACGACTGCATTCATGAAGATGGCCAGACCTTCAAGCACCTGTTATGTTATTATTGTAAACATGTGTCAGTTGGTCTCACTGCTTTGTAAAATTACATTACAGCGTGCGCTATTCGTTTGATGCTAACTAGCGTATTATTAAGTCACACTTACTGGGACTTGTGTGTTGCCTACCTCTCAGGCAACTAATTTTATATTCAGTTTTCTCTAAAACGGGTTGCCTCACGGTGTTGCGACAAGACGACCTACTTTTTATTCATTGGGCCCTCTTGATACAAGTTATAGCATAATATATCAAAAACATCTAATCGCAAAAAATTTAAGCCAAAAAGGTGGTATGTATTTGAAACGATTTCTTCACAGGTTGCAGATATTGTTAGCATAAAACAGTATCCATAGAATTATAATTAATTTCTAAGAAGTTTACGATATTTCGCCAAAATACGATTTTTAATTCCCATTTTCAAGAAGCGAATTTCTCCCTTACGATTTGCTCCAGGCTATAAGTAGCATTATATAACTTTACATCATTTTCGACAAGGAATCACCTCAAAAAGTTTGTAACATGCTTTCATATACACCCTAACAGAATGTATGATCTTCTGGATTCCGAAGACGATATGATGATGAAGAACACTTCGACGTGTAGCAGAAACGTGAGAAGAGTTGGAGTGCATCGTACTTCTTTCAGAAATTTTTCCTGACCGAAAGTGCACATCGATATACCAATAAGATACGATAGTTACATAGATGAAATTTTGATTGTAATGCCAGGAGTAACAAACATTAACGACTCCATTAAGATTTCCTTCCCGGACTCTAGAGTTGTTAAGGATTGAATGTAAGCTACAACTTAGCTGTTATTTACGATTGTTTCTGTTGTGCAAACTCTAAACTTCGGCACAGAAATTTCGATTTTCTGTAAGTTTTCAGAGCCAAGTATTTTGGCGAATTTTGTGTGAGAGAATTATTTGTGAAGGTGCGTAGGGCGAGTGTAACGTCTGGTATAGGCTATTCACGGTAAAGTGAGCACTTTTTGAAAGTCCTCTCATTTGGAATAATCGTCAATAAATATACTTTATTTTAACCTTAAACGTTAACTTCCGAGTGCGGTGGAATAACACACTTTATTTATTACTCACATGGAAATATTTATTATTTAAAAAAGGTGGTTAATGGATAAAAAATGGCTGAAAGGAAAAACCAATTAGGGCCTCAGAAGTACTCACATTAACCGAGAACAGACTATAACAAGGGACGCTGTTTCATAACAAACATCGCCAAGAGAGCAGCTCGTGCTGGCCGGAACTCAATTTGTCGCGCATAAAGTGAGGAAGGAAGAGAGAGAGAGAGAGAGATAGGCACACGGCAGTCTGCGCTTTCCCTCAGGAAATCAGCCTTGTCACTCCACGTCACTCCTTGCGACAGCAATCATTCAGTGCACTGCTGAATGTCACTCTAAATGTCACTCGCAAAGATGAACACGTTGTCGCTACGAAGAAATAACACTGAAGCTTAACAGCAGTGAAGTTAACTATAGTAGTTCAACTGTCATTTTTAAAATGCACGTTTGGTTCACAAATCTGTATTTTCCTAACCTACAAAAATGCGTATGAGTTATGTTGTATTAACTTCTAGAGCATCTTTTCCCATTTTACCATAATAATTTTCTAAGTAAACATTTCAAACAAAATGTACAATGGAATAAGTAGCTCACTGATGCTTAATATTTGCATATGTATGTAGATATATATTGTTCATAAGAATAAGTTTTTGTAGAAAATTGTGCAGCTTGTGTGTATTTATGTATCACGCGTCACAATGATTTGTTTTTGTGAGAACGACATTTATTGTTTTTATATTTCATTTTTTGCTGTATTTATGACACTTATCATATGTCACTACGTTATGTTATTGCTTAATGACACTAATTATTGTTTTTGTAATTTTTGTATTTTTTGCTGTATTTATGACATGTATCACGTGTCTCTTTTACGAACCCTATATCCGGAGAACTGTTCTTGTAACTGGATCAATGTTGGGAATAATACTAAATAATAAAAAATAATTAATAAATACAAGATCGAAACGCTCTCTAATTTCCACGTACTCGCATGTTTTGCTCAAAGTCAGTTCTGAAATACGAAATGAACTGAAGTCAGATACGTTGCAAACAAATGTTCGGCTAATGAAGACTATATATGTATGCGATGTTGGTTGGTATTGTCACAATTTTGATTCGTAGGCCAGTAATTCAGAAAAAGGAGATAAATCCAGATGAACTGAATACAGATGACCTGGAGGAAAAGGCAGAAACCGAGAGCTGTAGACAGTCGTGGAAAACCTTAGGAAGGGGAGGGGAAATGAAATAGGCATACCTACCTACGAACAAATTTTATCATAAGCTCTTAGATGATTAAATTTCTTGTCAAGCTTTGCAGATGAAAGTAGATGAAGATAACGCTTATTTTGGATTAAATATAGGCTTCATTAACAGCAAAAAATATCGTTGGTATACTACCAAAAGTGATCAAGTCATAAATGCTGTTTTGTGGGAAATGATAATTAAAGGGTATAAATACTGAAGAAGAAAAAACTGGTATAGGCGTGCGTATGCAAACAACAGAGGTATGGAAGCAATCAGAGTAACACGATGCGGTCGGCAGCTAGATCGGCTACTGCTGCTACAATGCCTGGTTATCAAGATTTAAGTGAGTTTGAACGTGGTGTTATAGTCGGCGCACGAGAGATGGGACATAGCTACTCCGCGGTAGCGATAACATTTGGATGTTCGCGTATTACCATTTCACGAGTGTACCGTGAATATCGGGAATCCGCTAAAACATCACATCTTCGACATCGCTGCGGCCGGAAAAAGATCGTGAAAGAACGGGACAAACGACGACTGACGAGAATCATTAAACGTGACAGACATGCAACCCTTTCTCAAATTGGCGCAGATTGGATTTGTGGACTGCCCTACAGGATTCATGGTGCGAATTACCTCCTGCGTACCTTCAGATATTAGTCGAGTCAATGCCACGTCATCTTGCAGCACTTATGCGTGCTCTATATTAGGCAGGTGTACAAGTTTTTTTGGCTCTTCAGTGTACATCATACGAAAAATATGGTTTTATATTTGTTTGGTACTAACTACCTATTTCACTTATACAGGGTATGTTTTTCATGATTATGGGTGATTATCAATTAACTATAGTGAATTGTAAAAATTGTGATACTATTTACGATTTGGTCATGGTCACATTTTTTGCATAATGTGACTTGGTCACTTTTTGTCTTGATACCTGTCGACAGAAACTTTTCACCTCAAGTTACAACTTTTTGATTATGTAAGATTATGTATGAGGAATACAATCAACTTAAGCGGTATTTTACTAAGAACATTTATAATAGCAGTGCCATCAGAAATAATACATCTTACAATCCCTTTAAATTTTGTTCAGCATAAACCAACACAATTTGTAATATGTACAACAAATCAGAATTAAATGAGTTGAAGTCATTTACAGCCTTTCAGGATGGGTAGAACCAAACACAATACAAATTAGAAAAAGAAGACTAAGCCAAACATAATTGAAGAATCTGTCAGTTCTGGAAGAAACTGAAGAACTTTCA
The DNA here is from genome assembly GCA_002778355.1 of Clitarchus hookeri. Lineage (NCBI taxonomy): Eukaryota > Metazoa > Arthropoda > Insecta > Phasmatodea > Phasmatidae > Clitarchus > Clitarchus hookeri. The sequence continues at coordinate 562,250 of NQII01001017.1, read as the reverse complement.
TCACTGAAGAGCACTGTCTAAACCATTCACTCACAATCAGATTCTTCAGAGTCGAAAATGCCGTGTTCTGGAGCACAGTCACTCTTTTTCTTGTCAAGTGGCAACGAGGCATACAACCCATGAAGTCAGCACATAGTTTCAAGAGATATTTTTTCTTTGCTACTGACATTGGTAGCTGTTTTCGGTACAGGGAAGGTAATTCTCTTGGCATGCAAACAGTCCGACCTCGTTCCAGCAGTATGAATGGATTTGAACTCCGGATCACTGTGGTTATACTTAAAGAGTATGAGCCTTGTTTTGTATTTCTCATAGCGCAGTACCTTAATTGTGAGCCACTTCACTCTTTTACCCTTATTGTCTATGGTTCTGTTTAAATAACATTTGCTGCAACCTCTTTCAAATCAATCATGCCTGAATACAATAGCTCTTTAACAATGTAGTTAACACTTGTTTTATTCTTTCTGCTCGTAGAACGAGCTAGACGAAATACATTCAGCCAGTCGTTCGTTGTGTAAATCTTTACATTTTTTCTTGCACCATGAATATTGCACCATGCATCGAATCTACTTCCACGTAGGAATGTCTTTTCTCCATAAAATGATGTTGAATTATCTGCAAGTGAGTATTTTCTATAATGTACAGAAAAGAGCTGCAATGGACTGGTTCCAATTTTGACGACTACACTTGTCTGATAACAGTGAAATTCCACTCACAGTGTCAGGTAATTGTCGTTTGCATTCAAGAAGTGCAGTACCAATTTCACAACTTCCCCATTGGCCATTAAGCTCAGACCATGAGAAGCAGTATTCCTTGTGACGGTGAGTTGACTCATAAACTGTAAGATTGTAAACAGAAAGTTTTCTGCTGTAGTGCATTTGTGAGTCATTGGACGCGGGAATTTGCAAAACACTTTGCAGATCGAATGTTGCACTTACAAACGTTTTGTCATAGGATGGACGCTGTTTAACAGCAACTTTGGCACTGTTTGCTTCATCTCTTATCTTTATGCGTGCTTCACATTCTGTTTTAATTTCATCTTTAAGTTTTGGGTCTGAATAAATGTTACAGTTTATGCATTGGTTCTTCTTTGGCTTGAAGAATGGGAGATTATAGTTTTGGCAAAAGTACACCTGTATGTAATTTGTGAAACATCTAGTTCTTCTATTTTCGTTTCTCTTTCCTTCTCTCTATACTGTTCAGCATACAATTCGTACATTTTGTTAATCGAAAGCTGGGGATCATGGTACTCCCATTTCGGTGACTTTCTTCAGTAGTGTGATTAAATTTTAGGGAAACTTTCAATCTGTAATTTTATCATCTCAATTACTTCTAGTCTTGTTTTATTTTGTGATTTGTGTCAGCCACGCTGGTCATTAGCAGTTAAACACACCAAGTACACTGATTACTGATAATGCCTTTTCAACTGGGCCATGGCTGATGCATAGTGTTTTTCAAAAGAACTCTATGTAAACACGCAATTTATAATTGTCTTTTACAAAAGAATATACCGTAGTACTGTCATTTCTTTTACCTGTGCCTGTTCCTATTCTTTGGGTTTTAGTCGGCAAACTTAAAACATTATCACTACATAGTATAAAAGTAAATCCTTGGCGCACGTCTGTCTGTATGGCTGCGCTAATCTCAAGAACCACTTAACGGATTTGGATGCGGTTTTTACTGTTATGATAAGCATTAATCGAGGAAGGTTTCTGTGTACTAAAATTGCCCTAGCACTTATAGGAGCTGAGCATTAACGGTGTTAGTGAATCAAACCGGGAAAAAAGTTTGCCGCCAGCGCACCCTCATGGAATACACTGCCTAATCCTTTAGAGATATAACAAATTCATACACGAAAGAATTGTGTAAAATTAAATAATCTACAAAAAAGTCAGCGGTAGCATATATCTATTTTTAATAGAGAAGTAGTAAAAGGGGAATCAACAATTTTAACTATGCAGCAAAAACAAACGTCAAATTAACTGTCTTTTCTAACCATAAAGAAATTAATCTTCACCGAAATAAATAAATTCACAAATAAAACTGTGTAATGTAGATAATAAATGTCTTTACAGCATACAATTATAGCCAATACTTAAAAAGTAATGAAAAATTTTGCGAAGAAGTAATTTCTAAAATCGAGACACATACGCATGGACCTATATTTTGCCTTTTAATTTTAAAAGAGTCCCATTTCCAATAAGAGTTTGTTTTGGTATGACCACAAATAAGGCACATGGTCAAACACTTAATGTGACAGGAGTGGATTTGAGTGGAGCATGTCTTTCACACGGACAACTATACGTAGTCCTTTCGCGTGTCACGTCAAACATAAATCTTTTTGTGCTGGCAGTCGGAGGCAAAACGATTAATGTTGTGTACAAAGAAATTTTATAAACCATTATCATACAATATAATTATATTAGAGATGCATGAATGTGGATAAAGCTAAGGCGGTAGGTATGTCAGGATCGTGGTAAATTGAGGTCCATAATATCGGTTTACCCCTCTGGGAGACAGGCGTGACGTGTATGTATGTATGTTATATATGATAGTAGTTTACAAATTTATTATCATATAATATTGTAATTATTTTTTCCCAACTTATTTATTAGTGTATCGCTGCAAAAACTAAATCGTGCCCGGGTGAAGTCGGGTCGGGTCGCTAGTGAATAATAAAGTCTTTTCGCCGACAGTAATCAAATTTCCAACATTCTGAGCACAGTTGCCCCCTAGTGTTCACATCAAAGTTTGCAGTACACTTCCATCTACGCTTTCTGCAGACAACAGCCGTAGGTGATTTACCTGACTGCATACCGCTTTTTGTGGCATCATGCCACCCTGATTTTCTTTTTACCTTAGTTTTATTTTTCTTCCAGTTCGTGGGGTCCGATTTCCTCCAACAGTTTGGTTTTTCTTCTTAATCTGAGGTGCATCCTCATAATTTGATATAGCACCAGAGGGCCTGTACTCATCACTACCACTGTCAGCTATGATAAATATGTCATAATTTTCATCTGCACCTACAGCATCGTGTCTGTACAAATGACGATTTTCCGTTGCAGGATTCGATCGATCTTGATTTGCCGTCTCGGTGTACGACGCATTAGGAGTTTTATGTTTATATCCACAAGCAGCTGTCAGATAGATGTTCGAAAACGTGCTTTTGATTTGTAGCAACAGAATCTGCAACGGAACAACACTTAGGTGAGATGTACGAAGTGGGAAGCAATGGTATTCCAAAATCTGTGCTGTATTTTTACTAAACATCAAGATGCATTTGCAGTGTTTTAATAAGATGTTTTATTATTGCGTAAGTTGAATGGTATTTTGTGTTTTTCGAGATAACATTTTAATTTCTGTACATTGGCCAAATTTGTTTCAAATTGTAATTGAGATGTATATTGCCAGAAGAAACCAAGATTTATGCAAACAACACTAACTGAATTTAGGTTATGAAACTGTATGTCATGATGTTATTGGGTAGAGCCAAAAATAGAGTGTCACCAGTACTCCCAATGAAGTACCTATTCCAATTATCAACTCGGCCTACTCACACTATACATATCAGTAGCCTCACAGTTCTGAGCCGACAATAAGCGACAAACACAAACCAAGAACTAAGAAAGTTATATAATATTGGTCTTAACCTCCAATTACGTCAGGGAACGAAATAGCACATGTTCTAGTATTATTCACAGATGTTATTAACAAGTTTCATGAAACAGGGCCTTGGTACTAATTACGAAGTAAAGAATTAGCTGTGATGTTTGAAAATTACTGTACATGAGCCTGACTAATCTTATAGCTACGCTACAAATTAAAAAATATAATTGTTTCATTAATAACAATACATTTCTTTAGTACTTACTTCGCCCTCTTTCATTCTCTTTCTTGCTAGTTGTGCCATCAATTATCATATGTTCATTACGATACTACTTCTATTACACAATATGGTTTGATCAAGCACCATAAATATTAACGATCACTCAAGCCACAGTTAAATAACACAACACATACTGAACCAGTATTAGTCTACAAACTGTGAAATGTTTATTTTCTTACCACGTAAATGATCAAGTCATGCTGGCCAATTTCCAAAGCAGTATGTCTTACAGGAGAAAGTGGCCACATGGACTTGGTCATTTCTGCTTGTAAATTACATATTCTGTACCATAAAATTCATAAAACTAAGTACACTTAATCATTATTTGCTGTACAGCATTATCGTTTTAGTGATTTGGTCTCAATGGCGACTTACAATACTCAACAACTAGTGAAGATTAGATGTGGGCACTTTTTCCTGTACAAGATATAAATATTCCTAGCAAGTTGGTCAATTTATCTCATTTTCGCCATTTTTTGTCTTGGTCATTTTTGGCAGTATACCGACGATGTATTTGTCATAATATTCTAATAATGTGATTATGTAGTATTACAAAATGCTGAGCGAATATTATAAACGAGTTCATAGGTAACGTCATGTTTAAAAGAAAATACAACTGTCATACAAAAAAATTTCAGGAAATTTTTCTTGTAAGAAATTCGCTTATTCTAAATACAGCGTTATCAATATTTAATTACTCCGCCAACCAGCTATACAAGTTACTTTATAACACTAAATTATAGTGTACTAAATATTTACAAGGAAACAATATTGGTCAGCAGAGGTGACTTTTAATCAAATTAGCTCCTTCGTTCCCAAGGAGCCATAGCAGATGGCAGCGGAGCAGCAGCTGACATTTCCAGCCTCTTCACTTAACTTTGTTGCTTTATCACATTAGGATAACGGCCTTGTCCTCGGGCGACGCATTAGCGCACAGTGATGCTTCCGTTCGTCTGGACACTGACCACCACACCAGACGAATCCATCAGCGGAGTCTTATTAGAGTGTCCTGGAGTCTTATTAGAGTGAAATGGCAAGCCCACCGTATGTGGGCTTGTTCGTTGCACAACAAGGCATGGCTTGGAGTGACGCCATTATTTTTCATACCTTTCTTCCTAGTTGACTCTCGACGTTGTTTAATTACTTATAAAACTGTTAAAGTTATGGTTACGACAAAATTGCTCTGACCTACTGCATAAAAACAGTAATGCTTGTAATCAATATATCGTAATAGAGTTATAAAATACTTTTGTAGTCATGCATTGACAATAGGTAATGTGCTGTTTGCAAATTTATCTTTGACAGCATTTGTGGTTTGTTAAAATACTAACAAATCGTATACATATAGCGCAATAAAAATATGTACAATTTTGTGACCACTTTTTTTCTGACAGAACAAAATTAATTTCACATTTAAACTTCCTTCAAGTGAAAATGGTGTCGTTTTGTTAGCAACATACTCATCAACCGCAAATATAAAATAATTTTATGTGCCTTTGAAGACTGTTCATTATAAAGTAAGAATTTTTGAAATCAACTTTTTAAAATAATCACTACCCATAACTACATACACTGCTCACATAAAGTTAAGCGTATTCCCCGCTGGGATCCGAAGAATGAACTGGCCACCATATTCAGCTGCCATGAACTGCAAAGAGAATGTGTGATCTGGGGTAGGTCTCGAGAATTCATGACCTGAAATCCATATCGATGTTTTTTCCATATTCCACATTCTTAAATTTATTGATGCTTTCGGTAGTACTCAGCTGAACGTGAGGCAGCATCCATTCGATAGACTGTAGCTTCAGTTCCACTGTCACCAGGTTTTCCCTTGTAACCACGATGGCATCTGTCTGCATATTGACTAGGAGCAGTACCAGTTCCTGCTTCGAATGGATGATAATTCGTTTGTAGTTTTCAGCGAATCCCAGAAACATCACTAGAGGAATGCAGACCTCGAATTTACCTCCGGGATATATAACTGTAGTCATCTTATATCCCCCATCCTGCCATCTTGGCCGCAGACAGCTCGTTCGGCATGAGCGAGAGGTAAATTTTGATCGTGGTTGTTATACCAACATCTATCGTCTGGATTACCTCGACACCGTTGAGCAAATACGTAATGCCATTTATGAGGTAGAGAATACCATTGCTCGTTATTTTCGTCGATGCCGGGTTGGATCCATCTTCTTTCATCAGCGTCCCCTTGAATCGCAGGAATGACTGACAAGGAAGACTGCAGATATATTGGTTCCGGTTTCGTAAAGTCGATATCTTTACTGCTTCTAATGACGCACTTCAGAGTATTGGTATTACCACGTAGTTCGAATTATGTGTGGGGAGACAGTAAATCTTCGATGTTCCTTCCAATATCATCTAATTCGTAAGAGCCAACGGGCAATGTTACCTCGCGGGAGACATTACCACTTTTCACGAGATACATCTTGCAGTTTTTTTCATCGATGTTCGGTATCACATTGTAGGTTTGAAAATCAACCAAACCTATGCACTATTCCCCCTCCAGGTCAAGAGGAGGAAAGTGTACAGCACGCAGCTTGGAGCTGCGACTCGTCAAGGTAAGCATCATCAACATTACTGATGGTTTCCAGTCCATGTATAGCCATTTTGTTCTGTTACTTGTACGAACGAACAAGGAAGCGACGACACAAGTGTCTGCAGTTCCACACGTTAGACATTTGCTCCATTTCGTAGTTTTAAGTCAGTTTGCAATTTTTCAGGTACAGTCACAGCTCGGGTGGAGGACGTAAATGATCGAAACTGTCGTAGTAGTCTGCCCATTTGCCACATTTGACATGAGATACCCAGTGTGTACCGGGTCCACCTATTGTGTCCAGGTTGATTACAGCACATTCGTCACGTTTGGGTTTAGGGACAAGGCATTTCGCATGAACACTCTGCAAAAATGAGGTATCTTCAATTTGCATGCAAACAGTACCAAATCCACGTTAGTGAGCAGCTGCTTCGGTAGAGATTTCATTAGTGCCTCTTCCTTTGTGCGTCCCTTTTGCATTTTTCCACCTCCTACTGGAAGAGGTAGAGGCCTTGGCCGTGTTTATTGCCCATGTCGATAGCTTCCATATTTGCATTGTGCCTTTAGGCCTCCATCAACTACTTCCATTCGTTCGATGCTGTGTTGACGGCTCGGACGATACCGCTCGTGGCTCCAATTAGGCACCTGAGGGTTCTCTAAGTACAGACAAAAGTAGTGGGAAAAAATCAGCTAGTAGAAGTTTTCTTGGTGTTGCATGCTTTTTTTCCCTTTTTCACCACTTTTCGATTCACTTGCGCCTTGCGCTTGTTCTTTGCACCGATGCCCATCTTCAATTTGGCCTTCATCATGTTGGAAACGCCCAACACTGCTACTTTTTCTCCGAGCCTGGTATCTAATGATTTTCTTATCTTGTCGGCCTTCTGTGTGAGTACCTTGTCTGCCTGGTGCCAAGCTTGTAGATCCTTGTTCAGGGAGTAAGCGATGTCGTGTTGCTTGCGTGCCTCGTCCAGTTCATTGATACCCATGTCACCGGGTGCCAGCCTCTTAGCTATCTTCTTTCCCAGCCCACATAATTTGTATCCAGGATTGTGCAGCTCGAATGGTAGATTGTTTATCAGCGTATCAACTGGTCTTACCTCTTTGAGACATCATAGTGAACTGACCTAAAAACTTATAAATATGCTTCTTTTATACATTTTTGTTTCAGTATCATTATAGAGTTAGAATAGTATGGATGTATCACATATTCAAATATGTCATTTCAGTGCGCACTCTGCCAGAGGTAGTTTACTTGAAGTGATAATTTGAAGAGGCATTATATTACCAAGAAAACATTTTTAATGTCATAAAGAGGCTTGTTTATGCTATTTCCTGCTCCTACACCTCCTCCTCATCATCCAATGCATGGTATAAAACAAGCAGAAGAAAACAGTTTGCAGATCATCAAGCAAGATTTTACTCTATGCATATGAATTCGTGATGAAGACGAAGATATCTCCCACGAATCACGACATGGAAGCCTATTTCCGAATACAACGAGGTGAATCATCACAGGACCATTAAATTGTGGGAAAACACGTGTACTACTAAGCCTGCTGGAAGAAGATGATGGTCTTCGATTCGAGATCATGTACCTGTACTCCAAATCGCTCCACCAACCGAAATACCAATATCTAGCACGAGTACTGCAAGCAGTAGATGGTGAGAAATATTTTTCTTGCAGCGATAACGAAGCCGCTGTGCCGCCGAGGGAAGCACTGCCAAACTCCGTATTTATTTTCGACTATGTGGCATGTGAGAAACATACTTGCATTCAGGAATATTTTAGCATGGGACAGCATGCGAACATGGACTGGATGTACCTCGGCCAGACTTATTCGCGCATACCCAAACAACTGCTTCGTGGTAATGGTAATGTGCTGGTGCTGTTTTGCGTGGACGATATGAATTCGCGACATGTGTACAACGACCACGTCAATATGGACATGACGTTGTCGGATTTCACGACCCTGTGTTCTTTGTACTGGAATGACAAGTGTGGATTTTTGGTGATCGTAAAAGACTAGCCTCTATATAATGGCAAATACAGATGTAGATTCGATCAGTTCATCGCGGACCTTCGAGGATGAGTTACAGAATATTGAAATTCAGGCAAAGTAGCCTCAAGCTGCTGCTTGACAAAGACGAAGATGGAGGTTGTCTCGTACCAAGAAACGATTGAAAAAACGAACGATCCAAAGATATTGCTACTAAACATTTCGTCCCCGAAACTGGTAATGGCTTCATCTCAGAATTACACAATGTGTTGGCTGATCAGAGCAAATTCGTTCGCACTTACTTGTCCGAGTTCAGGGCAAAGAAGGATCGCGTGAAGACCGAGATCGTACGGGATTTGATGGCGTTGGACGAGCACATAACGAGTGTTCAAAGGCAAATTATCGACTGACTGAATGTGGCATCTGCACAAAAGGAAGAGAATCTAAAAGTGCTTAAAGATTCCATGGAGCATACATTCACTACCTCGATTTCCCGCCTCGCAACGAAAACTGATATTCAAAACTATTGAAAGGACATATTGGATATCTGCAGCGAACGCAGGATCAAAAATAGTTTGTTGGAGACACACGACTAAACCTATAAAATAGAGCAACAGTAACCATTTGTATTCAGTACGATGTCGGACATTGCTAGCCAACTGCATTAAGTGATACATTCGGTTCGCTCGAATTATTTTGTCCCCAAAGAGAGCTAAATAAAGAAATCTTTATGCCCATTACTCACTGTATCGATGTACTCAGGGAGAGCGATGGAGCGCCCATAGTCGTGAAGACCGAAGTGGACGATACTGCTGAGCCTACGAAGAAAAGGAAGCACGATGACATACAAACGGATCGGGATGAAGAAAAAGGTATGTAAGAAAGCCCTGAAATCTAATGCTCTGGCTCGACGGTACCTACGATAATACACATCTCATAATGCATACGACGTATGGTGTATACATGCATAATGATAAATGGTTCCTCGGTGCTGATGAAATAGAGTTTGTACTAGGTGGGATAATCCAAGTAGGCGATTACAAGACATGTGGAACACCCCGGCTTTACGAACTTCTATTTCACAAGGAGCCAGGGAGTTTACAGAATCCGATCTGCTGGAATACAAGACGTTGCTCGAACTCATGCAGGTGCTTTACCAATATAACAATCCCGAGACCGATGCTTATAAGGACGAAGATCATGAAAAAATCGACATTCTCGCAGACCTCTTCAGTGGCCTAGCACTGAAAAGTTGGGACGATCTGAAGAAGATAGACGGTGACAAGAACATCGGCTACGTGTTATGGGATGATCCGAATGAACTGGTGGATAGACTACGACTGCTGGTCGCTTCACAAAGGGTTGGAAATAACTCACAACAGCAAGATTATATACATCGTCGAAGAACTGAAGGAGGGAGGTTACATACGATGAGTCAGATGGGAATCGCCCATGAGCTGCATGCGGCCGCCAGGCGTAAATACCGCCATCGCAAGGTCATGATTTGTGGGATGAATGAACTGTTTCAAGCCGATCTCGCCGACATGATATTGTATGCTCAGGTTAACAAGGGCTACAAAACCTATTGACAGCCATCGATGCCTATAGAAAATTCACCTGGGCCAGGCCGGTCAAGTCGAAGAACGCATGTGACTTCACCGAAGCCGTGGCGGATGTGTTGCGCAAATGATGCATCCCAACTAATTTGCAAACCGACCAAGGCAAGGAATTTTACAATGCAAAGTTCAAGGCCCTGACGAAGAAACATAAAATAAATAATTATTATGCCACGTACAGTAATCTCATATCATCTATCGTCGAGAGGTTCAACAGGACTCTGAAGGGCAAGATGTGGAAACATTCCGCGGCGAATGGAAACTACAAGTGGCTTGAGCTACTGCCGAAACTCGTCTGCGAGTATAAATCTACCATTCATTCTACTACTTGCATGAAGCCCGAAAATGTCAAGGACGACTCCCTGGTTCGGACCGTGTATGCCGTTCCGGAGAGGGAAGACCCATGCAAGCCAAAATCGGCGACCTGGTGCGCATCTCCAAACAGAAAGGTGTCTTCTAGAAAGGGTTCACATCGAATTAGAGCCCCGAACTGTTTCGTGTGCGATGTATACGTAACTACGCTCCGAGGACCTACTATCTCGAAGATTTGAACAACGCACGCATCCATGGCAGTTTCTACATCGAAGAGATCCAGCCTACGAAGTTTGCAGATGTGTATTTGTTCGAGAAGTTACTGAGACGACGTAATGGAAGAACATATGTCAAGTGGTGGGGTTTCCCTGCCTGCTACAATTCCTTTGTCGCTGAAGCTGACATCGAGAGGTGAATTCGCCATGGAAGAGTTCGATGTATATATAAAGACTTTTATTAAAGTGCTTATGTGTTTCCTCATGTCATTAAAAATATTTTTTTTAAATATATTGTTTTATTTATTTTTGAAAGATTAACCTTAAATATTAAAAATATTATCAGTAAATTCTTTATTTTTGGTGTAGCCAAAAAATGTTGTGGGTAAAACACAGTAATGTAAAAAAGTTACATACTTAAGAAAATGTAAATGTGAAATAATTCATTAAGGAAATGACGACGACCTAGAAAACCATACCAGCACAGACAGATATCCACGACGGACCACTGCCGGGAATCATGCCCCTGTACGCTGTGGAGGGAAATCAAATCGAAGCTGCAAAAGGCTACTGTATGAGACTGATCAAATGTATCATTTAAAATAAAATTATGCACGTGGTTCGCTGAATTACACCACGGAAAAATAGTGATCAATGCACTGTTATTCAAATGATGTACTCAGCTTTCGTCAAAATTATTTTTTACAGTATCGAGCTTGTGTAATTTGCAGCTCCTGTTAGCACACATACTACCGTACTGTATACCTGAAACATATTTTTGATAGCAGTGCGTCCCCTACAATTATTTTTACGGTATTATGCACACAAATTATAAAAGACTGTTCTGCAGTAGTGCAAACATTAGGCTGCATGTACAGTCAAGCGATAAAAATATTTTTTTACAGAAAACATCTGTTGCCAACGAAACGTAATTTTTTTTAAATGATGACATTTATTTTTATTAACCAATCTCTTGATTTATATGATTCGTGTTATGAGATAGGTCTGTGGAAATGGAATAATTACAAAATAACATATTTGTACATATATATTTTTTTGTGCCTGAGAAAAGCAAATGCGTCATAGATACTGCATGATAGATACGTGTTAACTCACAATACGCGATCTGGATAAGAGAGAGGAAAAACGGTAGTAATATTAAAAACGGATGTAGTCACAGAATTTTATTTTCGTGGCTACCTACCCAACTGAAATAAAACGTTGGGCAAATATTGTATGTCTATCTTAAATCGAAGTTTAGTGCGCGCACACGCATGTCTGCAATGTCGAACATGCATCGCTATACGTACAGAGCCGCGAGTTTTGACACCTATATGTACGTTTGTGTGTATGAGCGGGCGTGTGCGTGTATTATAACCTTTTGTTGCTTGTATAGGCCGAATTGAATTTGTTTTGTAGAGACACGCACCTGTACGTACAGTTATTTTCCTGTACTAAAAAAAACTTTGGCACCGGCGCGCTTGGACCTTGTGGCGGCCGGATAGCCTTGGGCACGTCTGCAGCTGACAATGTAGGCCTTGCCCCACCTTACTTCTGCTCGAACACCCGCCTCCCCCCTTCCCTTTCTCATCACTAGCGGGCCGGATATCACTGTCGCGTCAGTGACACCCTGATCGCAGATAGCTGCTGCGTGTGGATCCCCGGGGTGCTCTGCGCGACTGTTCATTCAAGAACGGTTCATACGAACTACGCTAAGGCTAGTCTACAACCCACAGCGTTATAGCATGGAATTGTAGCTCGCCTATGTACGTAATGTGGTGTTAAACTTTCTTACAATATAATTTTTATGCTCCAGCCAATCAGAGTGACATATAAATTATTGTTCCAACGTTTTTTTTGTCTGTTTCCTGCCATGGCCTTTTCTGTCTATGAGACAGGCGTTTTCAAAACAGCAGCATTACTATATCTATAATAGCAGCTGCAAACACAAACGAAACACGTTGGGCATGTTGAAATACGTGAACAAATCCACTTCATTTTCACGACGCTGCTCGGTAAGACAATTAAGATTGTAAAAAGCGGATTTTTTCTTACGCTGTGTTTTATGTTTGCTAAAAATGGGATTTATTACTTTAAATTACGGATTTATTTATTTTTAACAGTTATTACATATTGTTTTTGGCGAATTTTAAAGTAAATTCCTATCGCTCATTAGTAAGTGACTTCTATTTCCTTCGGTATTTGCGTGCATATGAATAAACCATATTTAATTAGTTTTTTCTAAACACGCAAGTGATTCTAGGCAACATTACTCGAAAAGAGTAGAAAAATGGAATAATGATATGCAGCGACGCTCTAAACCGATATAGTAATTAAAAATCCAAGGTGGTGCGTATATATTGTTAGGAAATGTTATTAAATTCGTTAAATAAATTTTTTATTAAAATAATTCCGAGGGTTACGGATCGTTGGAATGGCCGGCCGTGGGTTGGTAGAAGCGAAGGGGGAGCTGAATGAGGCCACTGGCCGCGCCTGTGACGTCATGGCAGGCAACTCCTACCTCCTGATGCATGATGCAGTTATGCCCGAAGGAACAGAAGCCTACTACTTGCGTAGATGCGTTGCAATTTGTAGGAGAGCGCGCCAAATATTTGCGCACGCGAGCTGCACGATCGGCTTTTTCCGCAGGCATTCAATGGACCTCACCTCTCACAACCTTTCTGGGGACGTTGAGTACTGTGCTTCCTCCTTGCAGCTGCAGGAAACAGCAACTTCGGTGTCGTGTCGGGTGCAGCGGGTCTATAATGACCGCGTCGCTAGGATACGCAAAGCACTTTTACGTTCGACCACGACGCAAAACCCTACTTTGCGTTAGTTCTGATTACGACCGCTCAGTTTACGAACGCAAAGTTTGCGTCGACGATAAAAACGGTCGCTAACTTAACGCGGGAGACATACGCTTTGCGTTTCGCGCAGCAAGAGAAAATGGCGGACATTTTCCATGAGTGGCCGTAACCTCGTGAACAAAAACTGTTGTAATTAAATAATGGAGCTTAGAAACAGTATCTTCCCGTATGTTTAAGTATTCATTTTCATTTCCAAAGTAGTTTAAGACTTCAGAATAAACTGATATTTGTTTTCAAGATGAGTACGTAATTTTTCAAGCCGCCGTGTCGTACAGTTGTGTATACACTATTTAAACTATTGTGAGTCGCGTAGTTGGCTAGTACACTGTAGCGTAGTGAAGAGGATCGCTGCCTACGCGCTACAGACGGTATGATCGTGGATTCTAATCCGGTAAAGCCCATTCTTTTTTAAAACTAATAGTCGTTTTCCAGCGTTTTATCAAACAAGTTCCTTGAAATTTTTTCTCGCCGTCCCCACAAATTACAAACATTTTTAAATATCTGCAATTTACTATGTACTACGCACGTGTTACAAATACAATAAACGTAATTACAGTTTTTTTATTATGAATTATGAGTTACAAATTACAATGAACTAAATAAAATATGGCTCATGGTATGGAGTATTTATTATCAACTAAAACTTTAAAGAGAGAATATTCTGCTCGTTAGGTTGCATTATTTAAGTGAAATTCGCGTTTCCAAAAGTTTTATCGCCTCAAAACACCACATCTATTCTGTAAACTCCAGAATTTTTACGTGAAATTTTATGACTAGACTAGGAATGTTAGCGTTAATATGCTATGATTATACGTAGGTACACAAGAAAAACGCATTTAAGAGTATAAGAAATTTATGAAATATCACAGTTCACAACTTCGTGCTAGATGACCACGTTTCAATATTTTGCTCGATGTTTGTAATGTGTGTTATTTTATACTTATTTTCTTGTTTGCGCACGTGTTGTTCATTTAAGTGACGTCATATATAACTTTTGGGAGACGTTGAAGACAGAAACTTGTCTCGATTTTTTATTCAAAAGGGAGATATTTTTTAATGTAAGTATTGCCAACTGTCGTCGCAGTGTGTGTTGACGCAAAGTGTTTGCTTTGAAGCAAGAGATAGCGATTGTCGCAAGGAGGAGTGGTCATAATCGTTAAAAACGCTATCTGAAACACGGTACAACGCAGAGTTGCGTTCGGAAGCGATCTAGCGTTCGTGGGTCTTAATAGACCAGCAGGCACCGTCCACTTGCGTCTGTTTCGGTTCTTCCAAAACGTAAGGAAAAGTCATCAAATTGAAAAAAAAAACCATAGTTTTATCACTCGTACTTGTCTCTAGCATACGTTTGCACAATCTGAGCGTAAAATTCCACACACTGGAGTACGTCAATAAACAAAACTCGTTCCGTAAGGCAGGCTGTCCGTTGCTCAGCGTTGCCGCCATTAATTGCGTGTGTAACAGTTTGAGTGAAAAGTGTGTTTTCAGTGTATAATCTTGACGAACATAGCCCGGTATCATCTTCTCGGGTAATTAGCACCAATTAACTTAGGATTGGCGTCCGTAACACACTTATGCATATTAGCACTGAAAAACCTACAGTGTTCGACAATCGTATTATGCGCAGTCTTTGCAAAACTTAGAAAAGGCCAATGCTGCCAATACTCATTAACATTACCTAATATTTAGCTGCATTATAAAATCAACGTATGTGCAACAATCACCATATTACTTAAAAATATCACGTAACTTCAGACGTGAAAAATAACGTTGCGTCATTACGCAAACACAGCAACATTAAGTAAATGACAGAAAGGGTACAAACCATTCGTCTAAAAAAACCACCCATCAACTATTTACAAATGCACACACATAGATTGGAAGACAGCAGAGGTAAATGACGCTTGAAGAGTAGCTTAACAACGCAGATTAAACTGGATTACATCTGAAAAAACTACATATCAAACTTGGATTTCAATCTCAAATGGACAGTAAGAATTAAATTACAGTATCAACAATGTTTCTAAAATAAGAACATGGTACTTTGTGTAAAAGGACGGGTCTCTGTCTGTTTACATTGTTTTAGGTGGAAAGTCGGCAGTCTTGTGATGGATACCATAAGTTCTATAGGAACAAATGTAGTTTTTTAAAGCAAATACATGGAAAACGCAGTGAGTACATTAATTAGCTGAAGTGCGAGCAGGACAGTATAACTTTGTACTTTAGGCAGTTCTAGCCCGCTATCGCTTGGCTAGGCTTCGGAGAAAATATGAGTTAACTTGGCATTCCTCTCCGATAATTACAGCCGGCGTTCACTCTTAAAGCGCACTTAAGCAGTTAGGCCATCGTGCTCAGGCTTACATGAGGTGGGGTATTCACAAGCGTGTAAACACAGCTTCCGGCCACGGCATTACTCTTCGCGCCAAAAGTAAAACATTATCCCCCAAATAAACAAAACAAACACTTGCAACTGTCGGCCTCGCTAAAAAACAATAATCCAGTCACAAATTCTGTTCTGCGCTGATAACCTTGCCCGGCTGTATCATCTTACACTCATGTAAGAGGTGCACTGTGCTTCCTCAAAGCTGTTCAATTATAGCTTCCCATGATCTTGCCAGTTTCGGGACATGCTACCTGATAGCAGTTTCTGCACTTTACACTCATCACTACGTACGGTCCGCAATATAGAGGAAGCAGTTTCGCGCTGGTAAATTCCCACAATTTACTGACATTAGAAGCTTTTACCAACAATAACTGACCAACTTCTAATTCTTTAGTTTTCAAGACCTTTGCAAATATACGTCTTCTTTCAGCCGCCAAAATTAATTTCTTCTTCACCAAACGCCTGAGCTCTTCGCGAATTTCGTACTCTTCAAGTTTCATTTCCTTAACCGCTTCAGGGGGCACTGGAAGTTCGTCGGCGTCAAACACAATTGTTAGCCGCCTGGTTAACATGCGTGTGTGTGTCTTCCAGTTCAACGTATCTGGTAGCGATATGGCAGTTGGTAATGAACCATGGCTTCAAAATTTTCATCACTTGCAGGCGGGTCCAAATGTTGCGTCTCGAGCTTCTCCCCCTTACTGGTATGCTTTTATCTGCATGCAGCTGAGACCTTATATAGCCTTGAGCTTTCTTGTTCCATAAATATATGATTCGAAAATTAATTGGATTTTCTCCGACTCTTCCCTCAAAACGTGGGACTTGTTCTACCCGCAGCTCGGTAGGGTGGTGTAGTAGAGTACTTTACTGGTGCGCTATGACGTGCTACGTCTTCAGGTGCAGTTGCAGCTGAGCTAGGAGAATTAACCTGCAATGAGGTGGCAGTGGGTGAATGCTGAGTTACAGTGATGGGTGTTTCTACAAGATTTAATTCTCGTATGGAGGCTGCTACTCTGTCTATTTTTATTCTACAAAATTCACTCTTTCACCGACCTCGGAAATCTTTGCTTCTGTTAGGGTACTTTCGTGATGTGCTGCCTTCTCAACTTGTTGCAGTTTATTCTCAAGGTGTCGGTCAAATGAATCAATTTGAACCGACACATGCACGTTAATAGCCACTGAATATTACCTCGCGTCTGACCGTTTTTATAGTTCGATAAAACGGAGCTCGGTTTCGTTTGCCCGGGTTGCGCACTGCTCCTTTATAAACTCTAATTCTCCCCTTGTTGTGGCAATCACTTTCCTTAACTCTGTTGCTACAGTGTTTACTTCGGTATGTAGGCTGGAAACTTGGTTAGCTATGAGCTGACTGTAAAACTTTTGTGACGCCCCAAGGTGCTGGCGCCACTGTAAACATTTTGACGTGTTTCTCTACTAATGTTTTATGCCCCACGATTATGCTGCACTTTAACGTACGTGCTATGGCCCGGACTTTACAACACACTTGCATGCAAAAAAAAACTCTTTAAAAAAAAACCTTGTCATATGTTTCAGAATACAGCCAAAACTACAAAAAGAAATAATAACACTACACATCTGGCGGAGCAACATTTACTGACAACCCAAATTATGTAGAGCAACTTTTAAAATGTTTCATTAAGTTTAGAATTATGACAAAAAGGCAGGTTTAAAATAAATTAACTATGTGAATTAAAAAAATTTAAATACAATGAGTATGGCAGACTGGCTCCGTAGTAATTAACTTCACTTTAAAGTGTCTTAAAAAAACGTTTTCTCTCACACTTGAATTAAAATGAAATGAAAAACAGAAATTTTGGTTAGCTAAGTTTCTTATCGGTAGAACATGATTACTCCTGACACCAAAGGATGTGTAGGCAAATGAAAGAGAAAATATTTAATATCTTGTTAGAGATCACCAGAGAATAATTATAAAACGTTTGATAGCTAACAAAACCACGCCGAAACTAGCAGGAATCCTCTCTTGGCAGCATAAAATAAACATTATACCTCTGTAGAAACATCAGGTCTGTAGCCGGGACACGTCGAACCAGCTCGGAGTCTTTAGGTAGGTACCAACCCTGGGTTCCAAGTCATCTGTAGGCCAAAATACATCATTACAATCTGCCGAGTTTTAATTAAATATAATCTGTGGCCCTCTTCTTTTGTTCCACGAACACTGCTTATGATATTAAAACCATTTTGGCAACTGAGTCATCTAAGAATAATCTTCTTCTAGTTACATGTAAAGCATTCATTAAAACACTGTGAATTAAAAATATCCTGGCCAATATAGGGCTTAACTCGGAGCTGCGTTCAAAAATGCATAATTAAATAACTACGTACACTTAGTGTTGCCAATTTCCTATAATGATAGACAACATAAATTTAAATAAAAATACAACCATGTCATAATAAATAAAACCTTATAAAAACACATTTAAAAGTTGAAACTACAGATGCTCATTAACGTATATCATAAACATAAAAATAGCATATTATTAAATTAAATTAATACATAACACGTAATGTTGAACATTAAAATACGTTTGCCAATAGTAACGTCACATAGAGTAATAATAATTTGATACGAAAACTGTAGCAAGCCATAATAATGAATACCACCATAAAATATTATACGTTACAGCACTACCTACTAACGCTTAAAGTGACATTTTACGCTAGGCCTATTCAGCATCAAACTGAATATAAGAAAATATCGAAAGAAAAAAAAATGTTTTGAAATAGAAATTTATGTATTCAGAAACAAATTAATGAAATTATCTCGTATGGCGTGTGGTCAAAATTGATAAAGTCTATTAAGAAATAACAAATAACCGATAAAATCGCTAAAAGTTATGACGTAGGGTATCCCACTATTGCTTCGGCCAGGTCAAAACAAAATCATGCCCAGTCCTCTGGGCTGAAAAGCAAAGTTCGAACTGTTACGAACTAGCTTTTAAGCCATTCGTACGTGAAAGTTGCTGGGGACTTAGCTCAATAATGACTCATGATTCGGTAGAGCACAACAGTATAAGATGAGTTTTATTAAATAAAGATTATACAGTTGCTATTTAAATGACTATTGATCGGGGGAGCTTTAAACTGAATACCAAGATGATTATTCATTACATTTAATTCACACCATTTTATTTAAACCTAACTGGAAAGTCACCACCTTGTTAATGTTGCCGGAGGCTGATTCTACGAGACGGTTAACGACGGCCGGACACACCCATCTTCCTGGTCTGCTTCGCCGGTCGGGTCGACGCCCAAAGGACAAAAGACGAAAAGCCGCTGTTCCGGGTGTTATGCCGGCCTATATCAAGCGTGTGGTTCTGCGGCCCGGCTCAGTGACCGGTGGAGGGGATTTCTGCAACTGTATTCTTTCGCAAGGGTCCACGACCAAATGGTGGTGTTGAAATCCCGCTCGTTTCCAGGTTTAATATTTGAAGGTGTGATCAGGCAAGCCGTTCAGCTAAGGCCTGATCACACCATAATATCTCCCCCAATGTTCACTAGCGAGATGCCCTCATCTCGCCCTAGAGTCCGTGTGGATTATGTAGATGACTTGGAGTTGCGGGGTTCATGTTGTGGCAGCGGGAATATGGATCGGGTTGAAGTCCTCTTTGCTACGGTAGGAAACATATCTGGAAGGAATTAAAGTAGACGGATAATTTAGGTATAAGGAACTACCAGTTGCCTTCGTGCAGTCCTAGGGCAAGGTGGGCCGATCAAACGCTGGGCTGTGTGTTTACAGTGGCCTTGAGTTTCTTGAACTTGCGTTTCCGCTTGGTGAGCGGCAGACGCCTCGCAGGCGGTTTGCGAACGCGTCAGCTTTTCTTGAGTTCGTGAGTCCCTCAGCACTACTTGGCGTGACTCGTTAATAACATCAATGCTTGTAAAGAATGAAGGAAAGATATGAATCAATAATCACAATGAAAATATAAAATAATATTTTAAAATTTAAAGAATTTAAATTTGGTATGTTAACTGCTCTCCCCGTTACAACAATTATTATGTGTAGTTGTACAGAATATACATGTGCTGAAAAATGAATACATGTTAGAACACTTACAAAATAGTGATCTGTTAAGAGAATTGTTACATACTAAAACGGTACGTGACGTCACGGGGCTAGGACACTGATGGAATGGTATCGAAACGTGGAATGTTATTTAATAAATCATTGGAAAAATGCAAAAAGAAAATAAATTTTGCGGCTGCTTTTTTTTTTGTTTACTACGTTTCAATACTTAAGAGGGAAATGGAACGGATACGTAATTATAACAAACCAAATGTTAAAGTAATAAATGTTACATATTATACAAGAAATATGTGTCAGAATCAAATAATAATGTCTATTGAATATGGTGAATTTTACAAATGGTTCATTTTCTATAAAAATTAAAATCTTAAATTACAGTGATAAGAAGTGATTGAGATGACTCTATTTTATGAAGTAAACTCTTACAATTTCTTTATTTGTATATATGAGTTGTTACTTGAGTAATGTCATAAAAAAAATAATATTCTACATATATTTTTTTGTTTTAATAATCAGTGGAGTATTACATTTTTTCAAATTCTTTTGTATCTTAAAACTGGTTAAAATTTTTGCTTTTATTACAAATAATACATTTAAAATATCGTTCGGAGGCCTCCTATTAGCAATCGCTATTTTTTTTCTGTTGTTATGCAATCATAAACTTTTTTAAAGTAAATTTTGATATGTGCTACTGTTACCTGCAGGGTGAAGTGTAAGTGGTGTAAGTAAAATATGTGAACTGCTGGTTACCTGTATATAATTTTATGTATGACTCGCGAGCTGGGTTAAGCGGTAGTGCTGACGGCTGTGAGCGCGGTGTTGAGGTTGTTGCGCGTGCCGTCAGGACTGGTGTTCATGTGGGCGTTGCGTGCGCCGACCTCCGGAGGAACTTTGGTTGAGAGGGGTGTGGCATCACTGCTTGTTGCTGTTGAACATGAAACTTGCGGTACCGTTGTTCTGAAACTTATAATGAAATGTATGAGCAGAATGCCTTCACAGTTTGTCAAAACATATTATATAAAAATTTGCCTTAAATAAATGAAGAGGGCCGAAAAAGTTACTAAAATTAACTTATGGTAGCAATATAATTCTGGGTGTGTTATATTGCTGGGTGTGTCCGACCTTGGAAGATGATGTATTTAAACGTGAGTTATAGTTCATATATTTTTTAAACTGTCGTCAATTGCTCTCTCAGGCGGTATACGAATACCACCTTACATTACAATTTAATAGATATGTTACGTTTGTAAATCCAGTTCTTAGTCAATGCCTATTTTCATACAAGTTTTTCTTTTCTTTTTCTGAAAAATAAATTATTGTAGTTATCTGTGTGCGCGGATAAACTCATAATTATTAAAATGTTAATATGCATGCTGGACACCAACACATAGCATAAGTATAATATAATTACACTGATTATTAAAAAGTTAAGATTGGAATGAAGAGGAGCAGAATGTATAGCATGTTAACAAAGCCGAGGGACATCAACACATAGTATAAGTATAACATAAAGATACTTATTATGCAAATAGAATATAGTAGAGAGGAAAAGAACATATGAATAATTAAAAACATAATAATAACACGTCTACTTCCACACAAAGCGGTGGCATACAGGTTTTGGAGAAATCTGCACTCAATGACTTACTCCCTGGAGGTCAAAAGCGAAAGTACCCTCGTGGTATACTTTCAAAGTACTGTGTAGTAGAGAAAAGACCCACAGCAAAAATCCAATTGTGCCCCTACTGCCTGAACTCTGTCAAGGCTAGTAGAGCACAGAAAATAGGCCAATCTGGTCGGGTCACAACTCCGTCAGAGGCCCAAATATTGCTCCACGTCTCACGCGAAACGAAAGATTTGACCTCCTGGGTAAGTACTCCTTACGATTGGGTGGATGTGGGTAAACCGTGAACGGACAGACACAGTCGAAGTGGGTGTGTCTCGGGCACTATTCCCATTTCGTTAAATGCCCTTAACATTGCACACAATTAATCCTTCTCACATCAGGTTCAGCAGTCTGCGCATCAAACAATGCATTATGACTGGAATGGCGTCTCGCTAGCACGTCCGAAAGCCACGAGGATTGGCTAAGTCCTCGGATCACAGAAATGCATAAAACCAACAGAATTCATTCTCCCCGTTTCCTTATAGCACAGGTTTATGGGAAATACGTAAAAATATTGATAGTATGAGAAACTTAAACTAGAACAATAAACTTAAGTTTAAAGGCGGGTGTGGTGGGAGGAAAACTGCGTGGCGTGCGCTAGCACGCTGTTTCGCGCCCAGCGGCGCTTGCGCCGCGAGGTAATGCTGACGAGGGAATGTGTCGTCTCGGGTCAACGATATATCGTCATGCCGCATGGCAACTCATACCGCAATACGGGCTGTATGAGAGAATACTAAAATTGTCATAGTTAACTGGCATACCTTATTCCTAAGCATGATATGAGTAGTTTCTTAAATATATAGTATGTATACTGAGGAGAAAATTGAATAAAATATATATTTATTTTATCTGCGCACAGTAATGGTATACTGCATGGAGTTTATTAAATTATCATGAGTTGAAAGTTACTTTTATGAAAATGCTTACAGGATTATGAATTACTATCACAGTAATACTTAAATTTCAAATAACTATATCCAGCGCACACAGGTGATCTATATTTTAATTTATATTACTAGCTTGGTATAGCTGAGATAACTTGTTTACACGTGAATATATGCAACTAGGGACTTGCGGTTCACACTGAAATTCTCTACATTTGAATACCGATTGTTATTTAGGTTTCAAATAATTGCTTCGTGTTTAGATATTGGGCTGTAAAAGGTAAATTATTATTTAAACCTAATTCATTTTAAAAGTAGATATGATGACATTATTTAAATTGTACTGCTACTTTAAAGTTTTAAGGTTAAAACAGGATGTGGCTGAAATTTTGCTATTATTAATACGGAAATTAGTGTGTGTGGGTGGGGAATTTATAAAAAAAGGGGAGGGGGGGATGGATGCTAGAGAAGCTGATTTAAGGCAGCGAGAGGGTAGGGAGGAACCAAGCCTCCACCATTGTTACGAACTAGCTTTTAAGCCATTCGTACGTGAAAGTTGCTGGGGGCATAGCTCAATAATAACTCATGACTCGGTAGAGCACAACAATATAAGATGAGTTTTATTTCATGAAGATTATACAGTTGCTATTTAAATGTCTATTGATCGGGGGAGCTTTAAACTGAATACCAAGATGATTATTCATTACATTTAATTCACACCATTTTATTTAAACCTAACTGGAAAGTCATCACCTTGTTAATGTTGCCGGAGGCTGATTCTACGAGACGGTTAACGACGGCCGGACACACCCATCTTCCTGGTCTGCTTCGTCGGTCGGGTCGACGCCCAAAGGACAAAAGACGAAAAGCCACTGTTCCGGGTGTTATGCCGGCCTATATCAAGCGTGTGGTTCTGCGGCCCGGCTCAGTGACCGGTGGAGGGGATTTCTGCAACTGTATTCTTTCGCAAGGGTCCACGACCAAATGGTGGTGTTGAAATCCCGCTCGTTTCCAGGTTTAATATTTGAAGGTGTGATCAGGCAAGCCGTTCAGCTAAGGCCTAATCACACCATAACAGAACTCACGTTCCTTTACTGTAGTATTGTATATATCATATAACTTGGCAAGATTATGACAGTCAGTGAGTGGCAGAATGATGTATACGAAACAAACAAAATGCAATTTACAAAATCATGTATCAGCTGATGCACGAACGAACAAAAGTTAATATTATATTGGCTATTCTGGGTGCACTGGCGACACACATCAGACAAGTAGAAAGTACGCGATAAGAAAGAGTTCCTAGATTAATTAATTCATTTTTTTTGTGGTCACAAAACAGCGATTGTTAGAGTTACAATCTAAACTTCGAGATAAAGTAGTAATGTATAGGTGTTTAAAATTAAATGCACAATAAAACAATCCATATCCAAATGAAATACAAGTTCAAAACCTTGAGAGTTCTTTTCACGTCATATATCCACTCTCCATCCATCCTTTCCATACGTGCTTGATATTAATTTCAAAAGCATACTGAAACATTGCATGGTATTGTTAAATAATTTTTTCTTATAATTTTACGAAATAATTAAATTCGTGTCGTTTCCAGCCAGTAATAGAAGAAAAGTCAACTTTTAAAAAGACAGAATCAAGAGGCAGGCCAACATTCTGCTATCTGTGGAGTAACGCTCTCGGCTCACAACTCGCTCTGCCATGCCATGCGCGCCATCTGTCTGCTCTTTCCAGAAGCATTACCAGCCACAAAATAAATTGCTTTCATGTGTAAAATAACAAATTTACGAACAGATACCAATAGTTTTTTTTCCTGCAAGCTCTGCATATTTTTAAAGTAACATATATTTCGTGTACAGCAATATTGATTATTAGTAATTTATATTGGGCCAGTAATCGTTCGTCTACGTCCATTACACACCATGTTGTTCTCCTGTCAATCCTTTTCATTGTTTCCGTGTTGTTACTATATTGTATTAATAAAACGAAGAAAGTTGGATGCGCGTGAATAGTTTTTAAGCAATTATTACATTATTCCACGGCACATATTTTCAACTCGAACTGATTGGTATCAGCAATAGCAGAATTACTGTTTTGCAATAGTCGTTCGTGAGTTGTTGGCGAATAAAAGTGCGTTGTCAATCAAGTTTCCCCGATTGCTTTTAGTACCAGTTATATTAACTATGACATCCAAAGTGTGATAAGAACTACAACTACCGTCTCGCGAATGTTAACCTAAATTCGCTGTATCAGACAAATTAAAATATAGTTAGCAAATATTTAATTTTTTGCAAGGTTTTATATTTTTACTTTTATAACCTACGAATTTTTTTAGACATACATCAGTCTAAAATACCTTAAAATTTGTTTAGCATTATAGTACAATGGCAAGTGGATTAGCTGACAGTGTGTTGATAAAATATAGTCTCCATTTGATGCACCAGCTGATGGCGAAAAGATACATAAACGAAAAGTAAATGTTGGCCCTACTTTCGTAGAACTGTCAAAATCTTGCCAAGTTACATGAGACAGAATAGTTGCGGGAATTTGGGCAGACACATGGAGTCTTCAATGAACATTACAAAAATAATATTAGTTAGAAATTTCTCCAGTAACTTTTACCGAAGTACAAACTTAGGCTATTTTCGGTAAAATAGGCTTCCTGTTCTTTAGATAGTATTGTAGGAATAACATCTTCAGCCTGAGATCTAAATTTCCTTAACAGCAACATATAATTTAGGGCCAAAGTATAACTTTGATATCATAATGCTTCCAAATAAGTCCTATACTCAATGTCTCAGAATATACTTTTCTTTTAAAGTTCCTGAAAAACTTATCATCAAAGTTTGGAATAGTTGTTAGGGGTAAAATCATGTCTAATAATTAAAATATATTTTTGTTTCTCTGTATAGCACAATACGATTCGCTTCACCACAGAGAATGCACAAAGTCAAACAGAATTATGCATGAGAATTAAGTTATTAAAATCAAGGAGGGCTCACATAAAATAAAAGTAATTAAGACATAAGAAAATTTAAGCATTCAATGAAGATCATTATAATTAATATACAATATTATATACAATTAACATAATTGAATATTTTCTTGTTATACTTCAGGGATATCATTAACATAAACAATGGTACCAGCAATAACTGTTAAAAAAAATGCTACACATAAATCTATAAAATGTAAAATTATTTGGAATTTTTCGCATCTCACTGGAATAAAACTTTTTTTTTTTCAAACACATTTCATAATTCATAAAATTTGTAGTATGGCAAGTTTGCATTTTACAAATTAAAAATAAAGATGCACAGTACTGGAAAATTTCAACAGACACACATAATCATACTTTTTAAGAAGCAGTACAATTTAAATCTGAATTATTAATCATATAACTTGCATTTGCTATATATTTCAGTTTGAAAATGCTCAGTACCTGAAAACCAGTATAAAGATTTTGCTGAGAAAAAATATGGAACTAAATGAAATTTATTTTCTGCCAGGATCTACAAAACGATCAGAACTTTTTGTAATGAGATTGTATGTCACAAAAAATGACCATTACAAAAGTGAAATACCGAACCAACATAATTATTATTAACTGATACGATTTTTTAAGGTCAGTGGGCTTGGCCATGTTGTGAAAGGAATGGAGGTCGTATTTAAATAAAAGAGTAAATATTTTTCCTTAATCTATTAAAAAAAAAAAAAAAACTTAATACTTATTATCTTGAAAATGGATATCACATGTTATTTACAACTAATATTTACATAACGGTATATCACCTCACATAAATTAACACATTCAAATTCGTCAGCTAATGTGAATGGTATTGGATTGTCAGTTTCGAGAGCCTTGCCGTACCCTGCTTGCACATTCAGGCTGACATTGCACAATTTTCAGCCTCATTGTGCAAACCAGCCTGATAGTGCATAAGATCCAAAATTTTGAAAAATTTTAGGGAAATTTGGGAAATTTTGACGGAGATTCGGAAAATGTTGACGTTTTTGGGTTGGAAAGGGAAATTTCGAGGAAAAAAATGGGAAAAAATCAGATCTCGATCTCCACGCCAACGCCGTTTGCAACAGAACCTACATTTTCTAACTACTGATATTATTTTAGAAATTTGTTGATAAGAAATGTTTTTATCTAGATACTAAAATGAATCTCTGAAAGTCCAATACAGCATTATATGTGACAGTCTGAAAATCACACCATAAAAACTACCTTGGTATTATTTCCTATGCTTCAGCACGCCGATAAAGCAATAGGCTAGTTGGTGAGAATACGTTTTAACCTATTAATATTTGTACTATCCACTGTCCACCTGAAAATACCTAAAAACGTCAAATCTGAAAACTCCACGACTGGGAGCAGTTCAAAAACCAGGGACGAAATTCAAAGTAAAAAAAAATCATATGTTAACCTCGCAGTAACACTAGATTGTACACAAAAAAAAAACTGTTTACAACTTAACATTTCTGAATCAGGAGGACAGGGTAGTAGTATACATACAGTTATTTAGTGTAACATTGTACCAGCCAAGTCAACTTTGCACCATTCGCATTATTAAGTTCCAATTGAAAGCTAGAAGATTACTTTATATTTGATCGTTATCTACAAATAAAAATTTGATAATGAAGTATGCATCAAGTCTGAGAGGCTATAAAACTATAGTTTTGAATGAAAGTACAAAGTTACTCCAAGTCATTTTAGCTCATGTAGTTACCGACATACGGCTGAAAGAATAGTCATCCACGGCCATAACACTGCCATTTTGTTCCATGCCAATAATAGAGCGTAGCGCTAAAGGGGCTTCCCTAGTTGTTATGAGTCGCTTTATATATTAAAATTTAAAAGAAAAATTAAATTTTAATGTAAATAGTTTTTCACACCGTAAAGAAAATTAAGTAATTTATCGTCAATTCATAAATTTGGTTGCTGAAATACAAATGTAGTTGTTGAAAAGTGTCAAAGCCAGCAAAAATCGCTTTAAGTAGCGCTATGTTTACGATATTTAGTATTTTCAAATTTTGACGACAGTGTTATTATATCTTTTCTGGAACGATTGCTATATTAAAAACCTATAATTGCTGTTGAAAATTCTGTGGAAACAGAACACATGCGAAGTTTATACTATTTTCCAGTGCCGTTGCAGTACTTCGTATAATGGTCCTTCAGGCGTTTAATATAATTTACTAGGGACCTCCTTACGTCACATATTCGAAACACGACTCTCGCGTGCGTATCTAAACAGCGTATACGCCGAAGCAACCGCAGATGTCCACAGACGGTTTATTTTCACAGAATATATTTTCCGCCGTAAAAACGCTATTTCAAACGCCGTGGATAAAAAAAAAAAAAAAAAAAAAAAAAA